>JAIUJO010000032.1:1554996-1922022 GCA_023846275.1 Vanilla planifolia | reverse complement strand
TCAAATGGCATCTTATTAACTTTAAAAACTTTTAAAGAATTAAAAATATTCAAAAAAATAAGTACAATAAAAGAATATTTAAAACTTTAAAAAATAATGTGCATAGCTCACATATAGACACGTATAGAAAAATCTTAAAATTTAATCTAATAGAAAATTTTAAACATTATCCAAAATGTGCATAACTAGTACTTAAGTAGAATATATGTTTATAAGATTGACATGCTCACCAAGCCTAAAATTTTAGTGATTCTTAGCATCAATGTGGAGAAGGCTTATGGACATGAGAGATGGCTTTCATCTTTTGTTACCTAACTATAGGTTTCACTACTAAAAAGTAAGAATTTTTATTTTTATTATTTTAATTTTTATTATGTCAATATTTTTATATTAATTAAATGGAGGAATATATTTCAAATTACTATTCACCCTTAAAATGCTACTTCCTAGGAATTCTTACAATTTTTGAAATGTAAGAGACTACTATTTATGTAAAACTTTTTAACTTTATTAATGAGCAAAAGTCCATGTGGTTTTTCAATTTTCAAATTTTTTGTTATCTTTATTTCATTTTTATATGCATCTTTCTTTGAAAGTAAATTATTATTTTTGTTTCGTAATTAAATCATTATTCTAATTATTTTGAAATTTTATTTATAAGATTCATCTGTAAAACACATAGCTTTACCAAGAAAGTAACTTTTTTGTGTGCATAGATTAATGTTCGATATTTTTAATAACTCAAAGTACTTTTTATATTTATACTTATGTAAAACGTTTATTCAAATTTCAAATTTTTTGTTTTAATATCTTAAATTATTTATTTTTCCAAATGATAAATAAACTTTAGTGATCTAAAATATTTCATTTTTGCTTTATAAGAAAAATTTTAAAAAAATCAAATTGAATTAAAAGAATAATTGAAACATAACAATTTTTTATACCTCATGAAAAGCTTTTTATAATATTAAAAAAATTGAAACAAGTTAATGTAAGTTAGTAGTTAGAAAATTTTAAAAATTACAATGCACTAATTTATCTTATTTATAATTTTAAATCATTTGTGCAAACATTAACCAAAAAAATTATTTAGGCAATATAAAATATTTATAAAAATGCTACTATAGATGATAAAGTTATAAAAAGAAGTACAAAATGATCAACAAAACTAATAGTTGAAATTACATATCAAATATTTAAAACAATAGTTATTTAACCCTTCATAATATCATTGTAAAAATAAAAAAATTCATAATAAAAGTTAGTGAAAAGTAAAAGTGAATGCTATTTTTTAGAAGAAATTTGTCACAAAAAATTTCTAAATAATACTCGTATAAAGGTGTAATGAAAATAAAATTTAGAATACTATATGTTAGTTGCATATCAAAAAAATTAATCTTATAAGAAGATATAAAAAAATATTTGTCTATTAAAATTGTGTGAAAAGGGCAAAATAACTAACCTACTTTTAAAAAAGCAATGTGCATTAGTTTGAAATTATGTTAATAAAAGTTTTAGTGTTTACATAAAAATAATTACAAATTTATATGTTGATAACATTCCACATAATTATCATAAGAATATTTTTCCATTAAAATAATATGAAACTTGATTCTTAATGAATATAAAAAGATATAACAAATAAAAAATGATAATTATATAAGACAATATTTCAAGTATATAAAAGATTGACTGTTAAAAATAAATGGTAAGTATCTATATAAATAAATAAATAACAAAAGAGTATAATGAAAAAAAAAAATATAAAAATGATTAATTATTTGAATAGTATTAAATAAAACAAGTTAAAAATGTTTTAATATATATTGTAAATGAAAAAAATAATTAAAAAAAAATTAAATATAATGTAGTTTATGACATGAAAAAAGCAATTTGTATTATAAAATAAGATCCTTTCAGTAATGCAACCTTGCTAAACATCACTTTTATGAGGAATTACTAAAAAAATGTAAAAAATAAAATCATAATTAATGCAAAAATATTCATGCACTAGAAATAGCTAAAAGAATGATAATTAATTAAATCAATAAACAGCTTAACACTTAAATATCAATCATTTTTATTCAATAAAGCAGAAGAATAAAATTTATTTTTTTGAAATAAAATGTTTAAAATAATTATAAACATTAAGATAATAAAAATGCAACGCTTTGATGAAAACTTTTGTAATGCTAATTTGACCAATATTTTTGAAAATGAAAAGAATTACATAAAAATTAATGAAAATAAATTTTACTTTAAGAAAATTTAAAATCCTTAATACTACAGATAATTTGCTAATCTTTCAAGAAATTTAAAATCTTTAAAACCGAATTGCTATTACTAAAAATAATAACATTTTAATATTGTTAAAATGGCAAAAATGATTTAAAAAAATTCTTTTCTTAAAAAGTTATTGTATTAGATACAATATTTTAATTTATTGATAATAATGATATTTTCCAATTTAAGACATACATACTAGACAATTGTTTTATTTATATTTTCATATTTCTCATTGTCTTTAACTATACCATTATTTTTATTTGTAGAAACTTTCTTCTGATGAGTTATGCTTTATTAAAAAACTTTTAAAAGTTTCAACAATGTCAAACCTATTTCTTATTACATTTTAGTAACATCTGGTTCAGATAAGGAATTTATTATTTTTAAATATTAATATATATTTTTTAATTAACTTACAATATACTCTATGATGACTTTAGTTTTTGGAAATTTTACTTATTAATTTTGAATTATCAAACAAACAATATCAAAATGGAAAAAAATTGAACAACAATAAAAAAATAAAATCATATTATAAAATTATAGTTGGAAAATTTGTTAGTTTATAGTAAACTATAACAATAGAAATTAAAATTTGAAAATTATAAGATATTATACTTTTTATAATACTGAATGATATGTGTATTCATGTCATGAAAAAAATATTCCATCAAAAAAATTAAAAAAATAAATTATATACTAAAATTATGAAATAATCATTTTATAGTAACACAAATAATAAAAAATAAAAATTTTGAATTGTTTTAAATGTTAAAATGTTTATTTAAGAAAGGCTAGAAAGTGAATATTGAAAGAGCATAATTGTAATAAATAATACGGATTAACAAGAAATAAATTTCTTAGAAAACTTTACAAAACAAGATAAAGGGAATATTTAAATCTAATGCAAGAAATAAAAAATGACTATAAATGTTTTTTCAACATACAAAATTTCGATTTTTTTAAAGATTCCCATAAAATTGAGTAAATACCTATATTTTTCAAAATCAAATTTATAACAAAAAATATGTAAAATAAAGTATAAAACACTAAATAAATATATAATAACTATTCCATTAAAATATTTGAAATGGCTAGAAATTATGCCTATTAAATTTAAATTGGAATTTTTTTCACAATCCTAAAAAGGATATCAAAATGTAAAAGTTAAAAGCATTTGTTGATGAAATAATATCAAATGATTAAAATTAGTTTAAAACATATTAATATAAACTTAAATTAAAATATGATTTTCGTTGTATAATGAATCAATATAAATGTTCATAATAATTTTAAATAATGAAGTTTTGTGAAGCAAAAAATATTTATAAGAAAGCAAAAACTATGAAAATACATATTGTTTTTATGACAAAAAATCAGAAACTTTTTTTAGTTTTTACTAAAATGTTGTTTGATGAGGAAAACAATTGCATTTTATCAATTCAAGGGTACATGTAATGCAAATACATACGAAAAAAGTATAACTTAAACATAATAATAATTTTAAATCGTAAAACTTATAATAAATATTCTAACAACTTTAATAAAATATTAAAAATTATGTGCATCAACTTCTTTTCCATAACATTATTTTGACATATTTATAGAATAAGAAATAATAAAGTAATTAATTCAAACAAAAATGAAAATTATTTAAACAAATGGAATTGTTTGTTTGAAAGTAAAATTTTCAATCAATAATTTGGACAGCTGCCACATCTTTACGCTTATTAGATTCTTCTACGCACTTAATGATTAAATTAGTTAGCCATTTATTCGATTACTTTTGTACAATTTGAGATTTCTAAATTTTGTACGACAACATTATAAAATTTAATTCAATCCGAGAAAGAAAACTTTTAATATATGATAATTTATTATTTATATAATAAAATTATTTTTAATATTTCAATTTTGAAGTATATTTAATTAAGTTTACTTATAATTTCATGATTTTTATTTTTATCAATATGCATAAAATGTTTTGTGGCATTTTATACATATTATGATAATAAATTTTGATAGTTTGTCATATCTATTACATTTCTTTTTAAACACAAAAATATTTTACTTATATTATATTATAGAATTATTTTTTTTGACAAAGTTGTCCTTTTATTGCAATAGATATTTTTGTAAATTTTTATTATTTAAAGAATATTACAAATTTTATATTTTTACAAACTTTTTTATTTTGTTTTAATTCTTGTTTTTTTGCATTAGAAAGGTATGGTGGTAAATTTTATTCTATTTGATGTAATTTGAATAATTTAAATTTTTAATAATATTGATGATTTTTTAAATTTTTTAATGTCACTAATTGAATTTGACAAATTACTTTTAAGAAAGAAAAACTTTTATTAATATTAGCTAAATAATTTTAATCAATTATCTAGTTTTTGTAGATATTTTATTTTGTGTAATATTTTTCATTTTTTATATAATTATTTTTACAGAAATAGTTAATAAGAAATTAAAATATTTCAACTGTTTTAAAATATGTTAAGAAAGAATAAAAAATATGTCTTTAATAAATAAGATAAATCAGATTGAGAAATAGGAAGTCATTATGATAATACCCAATTTGAAATCATTAACAAAATTATTTTTAGTATTATAAATTTTTTTAGATGTCAAAGTTGATCATATTTTATGATAATAACAATTTATAAGAGTAATTTAATAATAATAAAAATTACTTTTGGTACAAACGTGTATTTAAAACATTAGCAATAGAAAATCATCAAAAAATGTAAACGAGTAGTTAGCAGTAATGCAATATAAAAGAAAGAAAAGTATAAATATTAATACAATAAAAACATTAAGATATGAATGTAATGTTTAAAGGTCTATATAACGAGCTAGTAAAGAACACAACAAAAAATATCATGCCAATTAAATAGTGCATAATTTAATCAGCATTCAACCAAATGTTATTGAAAAAAATTGTTAATAATATTTGTACCACTCGTCAATAAAGAATTTTAATTGTAACTATACTTAAACAAACATTTTATTCACAAATAGTATTTTGAAATTAAAAAATTCATATAGAATAATTTAAAATAATCATAACATTCTAATTTAGGTAAATTTTGCAATAATATATTAAATTTATTAAAAGATTAAAAAAAGTTAATTCAGATGGTATAATATTTTTAATATTTATCTTATTATAACCTCAATAGATTTATGGAAATATTTAAAACAATGCAATCTCTACATGCATGAGGAAAAGTATAAAGCATCAAAAAAATAATAGTTAGGCAAATTTTTTTAAAAACAATTTAATAAATTATAAAAAAATAATATTTGACTTTAAATATTTATAAAATATTCAAAATTTTTTGTAAAATAATATTTTTTTTATATAATTCTCTTGTCGTTAGATTTTAAAAACTAAGTTATTTTAAAAAATAAATGTAATTTTGGAATCAAATTATCATAAACTATCTTCATTGTATAAAGCATAATAAATTTGAAAGAAAAAGGTGCAAACCATTACCGTATTTTAAACAATAAATTTTTGTCATATGACCAGAGAACTTTAAATAAATAATGTAAATCTTAAACAAAGGAAGATCATTACTGCTCTTATAAAATTGATTTAGGTGGACAAAGATAATGCGCATGAGTCTTTTCAAGACAAATTAGTATACAAGGATGTGTGATAACTATTAGTACATGATTCACAAACATAAAAAATATGTTTAAAAATATAGATTGAGCTAAAAGATGATTTAAATAGTCAAGGTATGTACAAATATTATGTAATACATACGCATACAATAATGGATCTTAATTCGTGATATAATAAAGCTAAAGAATTGAGATGACTATTATGGATAAAATTTTAATTATTTAGAATTTCTATTATTTCTTATATTATTTATGTTAAGGAATTGGTTCTCATAGAATGTTTTGGTGATGAAAAAATCGATATACTATTTATTAAGTTTTTATT
Source organism: Vanilla planifolia (assembly GCA_023846275.1). NCBI lineage: Eukaryota > Viridiplantae > Streptophyta > Magnoliopsida > Asparagales > Orchidaceae > Vanilla > Vanilla planifolia. The sequence goes on along the minus strand of JAIUJO010000032.1, from coordinate 1,915,772 downwards.
AAATGTTTCAAATCCTATATATCAAAATCTAGTAGATCAATCTATTATAGAGCTTAATCAATTGATTCTTGTGTTAATGAATATTAACTAATCTAGAGCTCCTAATGCATTAATTCTCATTTGGAGCATGTCTTTTATTTAATACTTTGGGTTAGAATTATTAAACAAATCACTTGATACTCATAGGACACCAGTTTATTTTCAATCCTACTCATGATAAGGGGGATCGCCTTTCATGATCTTTTTGTAGGATAAAATGTCAATCTCTGTTCGCAAGAGAAGACAGTGAAACATATGGATAAATAATAGTGAATAGTTAAAATTTAAACAATTTAATCAACCATAGTTTTAATATTACACCAACAACAATTGAAATCATGTGAACACAAAGTATTGAATTAAATAAGATTATAAATCAAATAATTACATCGCCCTTTAACATAATAATTATGGAGTTGAAAACCCATTATTATGCTTTATTTGATGATAACACCAAAGTATATATAATAAAGTTTATGAAGTGAACTTTAAGATTTTGGATAGCAGATGTTTATGTTAATCAAGAAATCTACAGAAAAGAAAACATTAGATCTTATGAAGATTCTTTTCGTTAAAGTGATTAATTATAAAGAGATTCAAATTGAATTTAAGTTTAAAATTTTCACTTTTTTATTAAAATATTAGACATTTTTTAAAATATTTTTAGTAAGTTGTAAAATTAAACTTCATCATCACTATAATTTTTATTTAAATAATTGTCTTAAGAAATAGAGGACTCCAAATTTAGATTTTTTTAATAAATCATCTTATTATGATCACATCATTGATAACCTCTTTTCAAATACACAAAAAAAGTAAATTATGAAAAAAAGACCATCTTATAACAAAGTTAAGGAAAAGCTTTTTTAAATATATAGTTAGGACATGACTCTTGGAGCAAGGGTCATGATCTTCGAAGCGAGCCAAGGTGTAGCCAATCTCATATTTTTGACTATTTCTATACACATAAGTAAAACATATATACAACTTTCTCAAGTGCAAATAAACAATGTGTGCAAAAATTCCTAACTCATTTAGCATATTTCACATGATTGCACAATTTTGGTGGTTAAACTTTCAAATATTCTTTCATCTTTAAAAAATGTATAAATTTAAATCCAATTGTATAGTCTTACAATTTTCAAGATTGAATAATTGAAATTTAACGCCATTTCTAAACTACGTAGATTTAAATTTACCTAATTATTATATTTTTTTATTATAATGGTTTAGATTAAAATCAATCATGAATCAATCATCTACCTTGATTCAATCAAATAATGTTTTAATTTAATTACTTACATTAAAATCTATCACGTGGCTATCATTTACTTTTCACGGGCAAAAATATTTTTTAGCAATCTATGATAAAATCAATCACGCAGCTCGTATTTACTTAATCTATCCTAAATTTGGAAGGTCTAGTTGAAATTTGAAGGATTGTTATAGATATAGTATAAACATTGTTGGGCAAACCTAACTCATTATTTTTAGTAAACTACTATTTTTGAATAATTACTAAATTCGAGATATTCTACCCAGAACAACTTATAAGAATTTTTGGTAGCTATTTTTAGTGATAATAAGTTTATAAATTCTAAATTTTTTAGATATTAAAAAATTGTTGAAAGAATCAAGAATTTGTTCAAGCTGCAAAATTTAATTCTTACCAATTGATATTAATTATCATTTACATTCATTGTATCCCTAATTCTTTGAACTATCAACTCTCCTATCTTCTCTAATTAGCAAATTTTTTATTTTTTTATTCCTTACTTCATTCAACTAAAAGAACAATACATTTCTATTCATTTTAATTTCTTTTTATCAAACATTAGATTATTATAAGCATTAACTCAAATGTGTTATTGTATTTTTTCACCATTTTTATTTCATTGGAATACTATTATAGCCCTTTTATTCTATTTTATTTTTGTGAGAGTTACGTATTCATGATATTCTAGTTCATTCAAGAAGTAGAAAAGCTTCTTTTGAAGAAAGAAAAAGATCTTAACAAACTATAAAAGAGTAATATAGTTTTTAATTGACAAAATTTAGGATTAGTTTTTCAAGGGTACTAAATAGTGGAGATGTATTAAAAGCTTGAAGGCAAGTACTATGTGGCTCAAGCAAGGTAATAAAAGAAGAACATTCTTCCACATAGTGTCCAAAAATAAGCAAAGTAAGCTTTATATATAATGAATAAAAGATGTAAGTTGGAGTTGGGTCTCAAAGGATGATTTAATTTCCAAATATGTTGTGGGTTGCTTCACTTCTCACTTAACTGTTGTCTTTGCCAAGAAAAATGGGAAGACCTTTGCTTTATTATCCTCACTAAAAAGTAATAATATTTAATTTAGCTAATTTCTATGGTGGAAATATAAAAAAATTTTTTTTGATGGATTTTTCAATTTCTTTTAAATTGGATGGGTTCAACAATTTCTTTTACTAGAATTGTTGATCAAGATGAAAATTATGGAGCTATTAAAGACTCCTCTATTGGGAACCAATTAAATAGATAATTCATTAGTGCTAATATAATCTTCCCTCCAAGGACTTGTTACACTGCATCTTTTAAACATTGTAGGCTAATTTGCTCTTATAGTTTCTTTAAAAAACATTTTAAGTTATTTGTTGTTAGCTTACAATCTTTATTGTTAACACACTCATCTTAATAGAGTAGCCAACTTTTACAAAAAGGAAATCACTAAAAATATCTTTGTTTCAAAGGAACTTCTTTGATGTTTTAAACTGCGAGGTCAAAGTTAATAGCTCTATTATCAAACTATGCTTTAGGCAAGCATTCAAATGTATATCATGCAATTTTCTTAAAAATTACTACACACAAGTAACTTTAATAGCTAATTTGTTAATCTAGTCATATGTATCTACAATGAGAAATGACTACTAGTCAATAATTTTAGACACAATGGCTGTCTTAATCCTAATAATCCTATGGCTAAAGCAAGGAAACCATATATCATTATTTCTTTTCCTTGCCATAACTAAAGCATTAAGAAGAGGTTTAAGAAATCTACATGCATAAAGTGTAGTGAAGCAATATGCAACTTCAAGTGGTTATAAACTAGATTCCTATTTGGACTTAACAATTGAATTTTAGCCTCTTCTCAAGAGTGAAAAACACTCCAATCAAAATATCAATATATTCTTCTTTGAGATCAATGACACATCACATTTGGAAATTATTGTACAAAAGATATTATTTGTTGAGAGAGAATAAATGAAACACAAGTAATAGAACAACATCTAAAAGTTCTCAAGATTCAAAACATACTACCATTCAATCCCTTTTTTTGAAAGAACCTTGTTTAAATTTAAGAAGTAGCTTGTTCACTTACAAAACTACATTACCAAAATATGCATGAACATAACTCGATAGAGGAAGAAATTAGTCTTAATGGTAGGTTTTGATTGTTAGCCATGTCCTAAAATTAATTCAACTCTATAATCTAATGATGTTCTATCCTTCAAATAACATTGTTAATATAGTAGAAAGTGCGACGAATGAGTTCCTTTGAGGAATAGTCGTCTACTATCCAAAATTTCTTCACTAATATAGAGGTTGTTATAAATTTAGTACATTTTGTTGATAATTGGGGGAAGTTGAATTTTTAATTTGAAGAGAAATGGAATTTTTATGCATACAAGGACTCTCAAATTCTTACTTTTATGGATTGTCCAAGGTGATAAAACTTATTGAACCATTATTCTATGATCCATGGCATTAAACATAACCAACTTGAAATGGTTCATATATTGCTTCTACACTAGTGGAATTGTAGTCACAAAACTCTATAGATATTAATGTATCTTGAGTTCTTCCATTTCTCATATGTTATAATATTTGGAAGTTAAAAATTTAAACTAAAGAATAGCAAAAAATCTTAGTGAATTCTATGACAAATAGAGTTCAACATAATATTTATGCCATTTTTAATTGTAGTCTAATAATGTAGGGAAGCTCAATAAATATTCAACAGGTAAAATATTCATTGCTTCCTTTACATTCTTGGAGCAAATGTGGAACAACTAAAGTGATTTAGTGGACTCCCTCAACGCTAACTTTTGTCGAATTTTATACTACTTAATTGACTATAGGGAACCAATGCATTGTTGGTTGTGGTCATGTGATCGCAAACCACTTGGATAAAGAAATCAAAGCATTCTATATTTAGGAAGGATCTAAAATAAATATAGAAGATAAGCTACAATAGTACAACTTGGTTTAAACTTAAGTGACAATCTAGTCTTGTAGAGCATTATTGTAGAATCAAATAGTAAGTCAATCCTTGTAATGATTCGCTAAAGAATTGGAATCCCTTGGTGTATGTTAATCCTTTTGAACAAAATGAATTAATTTCAATGTAAAGCTATTTGATTCTAACACATATTCAAAGAAGGCTATGTTATATTAAACCAATAGCTCAATTCACTAGCAATCATATTGATTTAGACATTCTAGATTCATAAAAAATTCCAAAAAGTTTCAAATATTTAATTTAAAATGAGAAGGAGAGTTTTCCATATATTTATTGAATGATCATAAAGGAAGTCATCCAACGAATCCATCCAAAGTCAAACTCATCAAATTCTTTAATATGTTCATTGTGGTCATCATGTATTTGTTTTTATGGAAGTCACTGAGCTATTGGGGTTGAAAAAAAGAAAGATCTTGGAAAACAAACCACAAACTTTTATCATATTTTTTAACATTTCCAAAACAATTCAATTCCTCTAAACTACCTAGGCCTTTGTTCCATATGTTGAACATGTCATATTTTGGGCAATGGAATGAACCTATTTGACATGGCACATTTCATTAAAGGGAAACCCATTTCCATAGAATCTCTCATTTACAATACATGACACCTATTCTTCTTATATTAAAGAAAATGATTTTTCCTTTTCAAAAATAGTAACAATCAACAACATTTCAAGATTTTTTTGTCAAATATGAACTTGGTTTTAACAAATATACAAAGCAAGACATAAAATTTTGACTACTTTTTTGGAAGTAAATTAAGCATAAATTGCATTATAATTGCAGTAAAATGCTTTTTATATTATTAATACAAAGGTAAATTTGTGACTTAGGAAGCTACCTATGAAATATATTTTTCTCATTAGAAATTGGATGGGCAGAGAATGAGAAAAAAGCCATTACTTTCTTAGTAATATGTTGATTATTTAATCGAACAGCACATGAAAATATTTATTAATTCAATCACATGGCATGTTTCTAGAAGCTCATCAATGGAATTTCTTGATTCTTTGGCCAGTTCACCCTCTCAATCAACCCAATGAAAGGACTAGTTCAATAGCATCAATTAGGTACATTGGTTTTATTAATCAATACATCAAACTTTGTATTTCATTTGGACAATTTGGTGATTTGTTTTAATTCATTACACCTTCTTAATGGGTTTCTATCTTAGTAATATGGTCTTAAAAGTTTAAACAAATATGATGGCACTGATCATTCATTATAAAACATATGGTTATGGAGTTAATCATTATATTGTTTGACAACTTCCTTCAAAGAAATACTATCATTGGCTTAGATGATAAACAAAAAGGATTATTAGATTGGCGTAAAAAATTTTTAGTTGGTGTTGGACCATTTTGTTTTGATAATGTTTCCAAAAATAATTTAGATTACTTTGATGATGAACATTTTCTTATTAAGTGCAACATGATTCCTTAACCATCCTAGCTAGCATTTCTTTTGAAGACTACCATTCTCTATACATAATTCTCAATGCTAATAGGTAAATTTTTCTTTTTTCCTTCACCTGGTGTCAGGATCATTTTGATAGACTCACACATTACAAAGGATTAAACAAATCTATTGACTATTAGTCTTTCCTATTTTTATAGCAATGAAATCCATTAATGTAGAACATGATATTTTAATTCATTGTAAGGTCATTATTATCTAAATATCTGTCATGGCAGATATGATTTTTAAATGTATAAAATGCCTCCAATTTTTGTCGAGGTTGTTCAATTATGACAATACTTGAATATGCTGGTCAAACTTATCTATTTAGGCACATTGTCTCACTTGGACTAGTTCAGTTCTTTAATTAGCATCATTTACCACTTCACTAAGATTTTGATAGAGTGTTTTTGATGATGATTCTGTTCATTTAGTGATTAAATTCATTATGCTCTTATGTTTTCTTATATCATTTCAGTGGATAAGTTTTGTAGAATCAACCATGGTCACTATGGAACTATTGCATTTATTCAAACAAATATATTGAATAGGTCATACAAGTACTTCAATGGGATACTCCAAATCATTGAATGGTAACCAATTAGCTAACAACAATAATGTAAATTAGGACATTGAAAGCTCAAGGATTCATCCTCTTTCTCACATGTCAAATTTTACCTTTAGAGGACTTCAATATAACACTAATACATTTCAACTACTAAACTCTATCTATAATAATCTCAATATACAATAGTATTTATTTTTTAAAAGAGAAGGTTGAGCAATGGTTTACATAACCTTGTAATGTTGAAAAAGTTGATTAAATGATATCAGAGGATGTTAACCACTTAAGATAAATATAAATAGAATTTAAGTAAATATTTATTAATAATTTTGTACAACTTTTTTATTTTAAAATACATTAATTTTTTTAAAATGTAGAAAACCATTATAAATTTGAAAATAATTGAAAAGTACATCAACACTTTTAGAAAGTTCAACTTAATTCCAAGCAAAAAAACCAATTATTATAAGTTTTCACAAAAACCCTCACCAAAATGGAATGAAATAAAAGGTCAGTAATACCCTTTCAAAGAAATAAAACTAATAGAAGAAGAAAAATTGCAATGACACAAATAAAATTTTATGCTTTTAGTAATCTTATGTCTGACAAAATATTTAACAAAGAATAAATTTATTATGCCTTCCTTGAATAAATTAAGGAATAAAAGAATTTAAGTTTTGTTGATTTAGGAGCATTGGAGCTCAAAGACTTAAGGATACATTTAATGGAAATAATGGTTAGCACCTACAATTAACACTTCAATTTTCTAGCTTAAAATAATTCTTGTTTTTATTTTAAAAAATGTAAAAATTGCAAACATATTACAACAACTAGAAGTAGCAACATAACTTCCCAATTTGCTGCTATGGGTCGAACCACAAAAATTTAACAACAACTATTCAAATGTAGTCCTTTATGCAAAATATTGAATTGGCTAGCTCAATAGTGTTTATAAAAAAGTTGTTATGATCCATCAAACATCATTACGACCATTAGAATCTAAAATATATCATAATAAATGAGGGTTGCATGATTAATTTTAATATGGATCGTTAGATAAGAAATGACATGGTCGAATCAAGGTAAATAATAGCCACATGATTTATTTTACTTTTGAGTTCTAAATCAAAATAATGCATGCTCAAAATAAAGGTAAATGTAAGCTACATGATTGATTTTAACTAGGACCATAAGATCACAAAAGTTTCATAATGAAATAAATAAATTTAATTTTTATGCAGATTAGAAAGGTGGAGGGAATTTAGACCATCCAAACAAGAAAATTATGTGTTCGAATGATTCGAAATAGATTTGTTGTTTATGAGGAAGGATGAGCTTTCAAACCTTTGATCTACACGTTTTGGACAGGAAAATAAAATTTTAACTATTCTATTTAATACTAGATATAATATCACACATACTTTCACATTTTCAAAGTGATATATGAAAAAAGAATTGAGAATTTTAGCCTAATAATGCTATTTACACATATGATAGCTCTAAATCATGGTCTATAAGTGTGCATAAAATTAGTTAAACATGTGTAGCCCCCAAATTCATTTAAAAGATCACCACCCTTTCTTACTGCTAAATACAAAACAAGTTGAAGAGTGGTTTTGTGACATGATATAGCATCTTAAGAGGTGAATAGTGGCTTCTTGATATGATAATGTGATTCTTTAGATTTTTGTTTTACTCATGGCTTTTATAGAACAACATTAAACACAGTTATGTAAGATCATTTAAGAGTAAGGGTGAGGCAAAAAGATAATATATATATATATAAAATCATGTGTGTGTGTGCACAATTGAATCTCTTTATTAAGTAAAAGTAGTTACATTAATTATTTATTATCTAGCAAGCTTATTTTTTTAAAGGTTTAATTTTTTTCTTATTAAGAAATGATGAACATTTCTATCCCGAGGAGCACATGGAGGATCAAAGAGGTTTTTCTGATATTAGCCAAAATAACTAATGTTTAACATAGTTATAAAGCATGGATATATTTAATCATGATAAGTGATGAAGAGGAGCTACAGTGAGACATAAACAACTTTTGCAAGCATGATTTTATGTTGTTGACACCCAGCCACACCAAGCCATGGTGCTTAGTTTGATGATAACAAACTTGATGTATTGATAATATATTTGGTTGAGTGAATTTTTATATGTTAAGGAGTTGATATGGTTTTTCAAGAAATCAATAAAAGAATAATAGGAGCAAATACCAAATCATATGAAGATTATCTTAATTAGAATAGTAAATATCAAGCGATATATTTTGAATTTAATTTTATATTTTTCAATTTTATTTTTTTTATTACAATGCTAAGGTTAATTTAACCATTCATGAAGGCTACAAAAATGAAATCAAATTTTGAATTGTCTATATTAGAAAATATTTTAATTTATAATATCTTTTATCTTCATATGTCGATCATCATAAGAATCATTTTTTCTATCTTTCGAAATTATTATTTCCAAAATGATTAATAAAACCAAAAAATTTTATAAAATAATTGAAATTGAATTAGATAACCTAAATCTATATAAGAAATGTTTTGTCTAGGGCGATAATGTTGAACCTATTTGCTACTACAATCAGATAGAGGCATAACTGTTGAACATGGGTGGAAGTACATTGAATCGAGGCATAATACGTTATATTCATAAATCAACTAATCATGTCACTATTAACACGTTTGACTAAAACCTAAAATACCCAATGGTAGCTAATAGTAAAATTACACTACATCTAAAGAACATAAGATGTTTTATATTGACCAAAAAGAAGAGAAAGTACATCAAGTTTCACTAAAATGTAATGCTTTTTGTACATAGCTAACTTCAAAATTTAATGAATGATATGAGCTATATGATCATGCAATTTTGTAATCAAATAGTTGCCAACTCATTTACATTTTTTAAGCGATAATTTCGTCATCAATTCGATCACTCAATTTTGTGATTGTGTTGTCGACCTTTAATCCACAACTAAAATTAAATCCAACAATCAGGTCATAATCTGGATCTAATGGTCCATATGAAATCAAGATTTGAAAAATACTCTAGTTTATTCAAAACTATTACTTTATACAAATTTCACTATCAAATATCTAACATGCTTCTCTTGCTTCTCATCATGTGGCTCTTACAAAGCTATTATTTAACTATATTTTATTGTCCATTTTAACTTTTATTCAAATAATATTATTTTTCTAATGAAAAACAACCCTCAAATCCTAATGATCAATGGGTCAGTTTAGTAAATGCTATTAGTCGATATAAAATTTTTATAAATAGGATAATTACTAAAGAAATAGATTGATGAAATTTTTACAAGAATATAAAGAAAATTCTTTTAGTAACGATATTAAAGCTGTTAGTAGCTAATGAACATCTTCACTTCCATATTTTTTGCCTCCTTTATCATCAAACTAAAATTCTTTCTTAAAATCAGTGAAGCTCTAATTTTCTAATTGATTAAATAAAAATGCTTGTACATTATTGAGCATTTCATTAAGCATAACAACTAGTCATTGTAGATTCTATTTATTGTTTTCCTTTCATCTTTTTATAAATCCTTTTTTATTGTAAGGCATTTATGGCCTATTTTTTTTTATTTAACTATTCTAAAAGTTTAGCCTACCTAGTTTTTTGAAAAATTTTGTGCAAGTGTTTTTACATTCCTTGGCTTTTCCATGGGTAAACATAGGTTTGATTTTAGGTAATACCATCAAAAAATATACTTTTGTGCACTTTATAATTCTTGTTGTCTTTTGTTATCGTAATTTCTCTAAAAATTGATTATTAAATAAAACATAATGTATTTCAAAAGAAAATTAAAATATGCATAAAATTACTTCAAGGAAATTGTTCAAGCTTATTAAAAAGATAATTATATATTTTTAAAATACTCTTTTTAAGAAACCAAAATTTTTTATAGTTAATTCATCATCCTTTTTGTTGAACCACACTTCACATGATGCTAGAAGCTCATTAGCTAAAGGTTAATGGTGAAACCTCAAATGAATTGTAAGTAGTAAATTGAAAGAAAGGAGCATACTGAAGCAAAAGAAAGCAAGTTGATAGTTCAAATGAAGAGATGATAATGTAGAGAACATATAACCAAACTTAAGGAATACATAGAGAATAAAAAATTTTGAGAAAAATTTTATTTAATAATATCTTAAATTGACAATTCATAGATATTGCTTCCATTATTTTAAGCATAATTGATATTCAAATTCATAAAAACATTGTGCATTTGGACATGGCATTTCAAAAGAATGTAAAACATAAACATCTAAGTGATAATGAGGTGATAACATTTCTGATGTTTGGTGTGAGCATGATGAAATTTGCAACATGATTCTTAAGTCATTCCATTTTTTTGGGCAATATGATTGCATTTTCCTTGGGACATTTCTTTTATGGTGAATCTAGATAAGTTCTCCATCATTGCAAAACATGATAATGCCAATGCTTTGAAAAAGAAGTCATGTTCAATGATGACTTTGCTTCCAAAAAGGATTCTCCCTTCAAACTCACTCTAATAGGCTATGTTTCACTTGGATGACCCAACATGGAATTACTAAGATTAAGAATTCAAACAAAATGCCTTATTTGGATCTTCCATGATAGGGTAGACTTGTGTTCTTAAGATTTTCACTAGAAACGGACCACATTTTGTACTAGATGTACAATATTTGGAAAATCATAGACTTTCAAATGGGAAACTTAATATGTTTCTCAATGTTTTGGCTCAATATTGAACCTTTGAATGCTCTATTGTGGTTCTTATTGGAGAACCTTTCAATTCATTTCTTCAACAAGTAGTGCCTATTCTCAATCATGTGAATAGTGAACTACCCATTAAAAGTAGATTCTACACAAATTAACTAAACAATGCCCTATGGGACTCTAGCCCATGCATTGGTCAATCTTGTTAAAGATGTTTTGTTAGATATTAAAATCTCTAGAAAGATTAGGAGAAATAATGGATTTTGTAAAAAAAAATTGAGTATTTAGAAATTTTCAAATACTATCTATACAATTTTAAACAAGGACACTCAATGGTCCAATGTAAGAAAGAAAAAGTTCTAGACCCTTATTTGTAAGAAATGGTGAAGATGAGAAAATTCTAATTACTTAAGTAGTAAGAAAAATGTGAAATGTCCAACTTTATTAGTCATCAATTTAGACACCAAAAGGTTGGATAATGAATGAAAATCAATGAGCCAAAGTAAGGGTAAAGAAATTGATAAGGGTATGATAGAACTTAGCATTCTTGAAACACTCTTACCACCAAAATTGAAAGGATTAACTCCCCCTACAACATCATAGATAACTAAAGTTTGATAAAGAACTTAATTGTATAATGAGTCATCTATTTGTTCATTTTTATAATCAACTTCAATGAGAAATTATAAGTAAGAGTAAAACATTTAAATCTAACTTTAAGCAAAGGAAGGATGTGTAGCTTAAACAATCAGCGGACATTCAATCTCTCAAAAGCTTTAATGAGGATCTCAAGTAAAAAAGCAAACGCTCTTAAGCATTTTGAGGTAGACTATAACAACTTTATAGTGGTTACCAGACACAAGTCATTGAGAAAAGCAACTAAATTGAAATTAAAAAATTTATTTGCCAGAAAAAAACCAAAGGAAGCCTTTAAGAATCTCATAATGCAAATATCAAATATTGTAACTAATAACTTCTTCATTTTTAACTTCGAGGGTGTAGTTAGTTCTATAGTGTCTTCATGCCTTAATAACATATTCAAAATGCACAAAATTAAGTTAATTGTTATGTGGGAAGCCTTTGAAAGTGATAGACAAATGGACATTATTAAAGCATACAAACTTTTCACTATTTTCAGGGCAATATTTCTAACAAAATATGGGTGTTGTAGCTGTCGTACTTGCAATGCTAAAGAATGAAAATGAAGAAAAATGCCTTCACATGTTATAGTGCATGATATGCAAACGATGTGTTACATATTGAATCATGACTGGTTCATAGAATTTCGTTTTATAATGGTTCAACATATAAACAATATCTAATCAGATCACTCCATATATCAATCATTTTTCCATCAATAATTAAATAAAATACTGAACAACTTAGATTCCAAAGAACATGGATTGAAGGCATAGAATTCGATCTAGTGGTTGTTGGAATTGGAGTCTTCCAATTGCTTGGTCAGGAATGAAGGCCTTAGCATAAAAGCTAATGAGAGTTAAAGATCCATTCAATGAATAAACTAAAACTTAATTTGGTAATATATTTTATGACATTGAATTATAACAGAACATGTTATGAAGAAGGAAAACAAATTCAAAGAGTTATAGATTATTTCTTGGGGTTGGAACTAACAGAGCTTTGGATTAGCTAATTATGGTTGTTGAAATAGAGCATATGTGTTAAAGCCAGATGACAATTATTGTGTGACTCAAGGATGGTGATAAAAGAACTATTGTCTTCTACACAATGGTCAAGAATATGAAACGGGATCATAACATAAAAAGAATTAAAGATTCAAATGGTATCTAGTTCTTAAAAGAGGATTCAATTGCAAAATATATCAATGACTGCTTCACCTCTAACTAATTCCAACTAAAAAGGTACTTTGCTTTGCTATGCTTAAACTTAGTAAATAGTATAACGATGTTGATTCAGCATGCTAGCAAGGAAGAAATATAACAAATTATTTTTTGGGTGGATTCTTTAAGTTCTTTGTTATTGGATGGGTCTATTGGTTTCATTTACAAGCATTGTTTGAACATTATTCAAGATAACATTTATGATGTTATCATTATTTTTCTTATTGGTAGCCCATCACATAAAGAATTCACTAGTACTAACGCAATCGTCTTCCAAAGACTTATTGTAATAAATCTTTTGAAGGTTTTTAAAGTATTTTTTTCTATAGTTTCTTCTAAAAAATACTACGTTTTATGTAGTTAGCTTATAGTGTTTGTACTAATTATTACCTTGATGGAGGAATCAACTTTTACCAAGTGGAATTCACTAAAAATATCTTAACTTCATAAGAACTACTTAATGATTTAAATCAAAAGATCCAAGGTAATAACTCTATTATTAAGCCAAACTTTATGAAAGTTTTTAGTAGTATATCTTTCTATTTTGTTAAACGCATAATATAGAAGTTTAACTTCAATAGTTAATTTATTAACATAGTGATGGGTATTTATAATATAAGTCGTTTGTTAGTAATTATTAATGGCAAAAAATGGATTCCTTCCAATTGTGTCATTCGCTAAACCGAGGTAACCCTTTATCCCCATTTCGTTTCTACATTGTGGTTGAAAAGCTAAGAGGAGGGCTAAATGTTCGACATATGCAAGGAAAAGTGAATCACGAGGCGCCCCAAAGAGCTTGTCAACCAGACTCCCATTTGTGCTTTATAGATGGCTATATCCTCTTCTGAAGAGGTGACAAAATAGTTATTTTCTTTATGCTGGAGAGCACATCGAGTTTGTAGATTAATGTACAAAAGGACTTATTTATTTTATTTAAAAATATCAAACACAAGCTTGAGAACATCATCTTGGAACTGATGGGATTCAAATGAAGTTACTTCCAATCCCTCAACTTGAAAGAACATTATTTAAAGTTAAGAAATTTGTGGTCCACTTTCAATAATAGATTAACAATTTTTGTAAGAAGAAATTACTCTTAATGGGAGTAAGTAATGATTAGTCATGTGTTCCAATTAACACTACTTTATACACTAATGATTCCTTATGTTCCTAACAAGATTATCAACATAGTAGAAGGTGTGACAAATGGTTTTCTATATGCTAATAATGATTAGGTGTGTAAGCTAAATTTGGCCAACAAGAAATAAATTAGGTTCCTCTAGGAAAACTATGGATAAGTGGCTACGAAATTGAAATATGTTAAGGATGCATGTAATGCAAGGCTTTGTTAGAAGGTCTACACCTTGAAGATTATTTGCGCTTGAAAAATAAGTGGTAATTACTTCAATAAAAATTGTTATTGATCATGATCCTAACTTGGAATGACATAGACGAAATCATTCTCACTATATTCATACATGGATGGGTAAAATTGACTATTAATTCGGCATGATACAAGCTTATAAGTAATTATCTTATTAATAAGTTAGAAAACATAACGTAGAGTACCTGCCAGCCTTCCAAAAATTACTTACCAATGTGGAGGCACCAAAATAATTAATTGTCATTGCCTAATTTGTTGAGAAAATCGAATTTGTATTTATAAACAAATACCTATTTTGTGCATATAGGGATTTTCAAAATCATGCTTTACGGAGTGTCCTAGTTGCAAAAACTTATGAAACCACTTTGCTCTAAAGTTTAGCATTAAACACATCCAACATGATTGTAGTACAATGGTGAAATTATAGTCACACTCATCAAGAATTTATATAGTGATTGCCAGATCTAGAACTTACATATGATGAAGTTAATACTTTATCTAATAAAGTTTTTGATGATTATTATCTGAAAGATGGTGTTTATTTTGTGTATCCCAACTTTACAAACCCCACACATTTCTTAGGGATTTTCTTATCTGACAAATAGATAGTAGAGATCTTTGTGGACATTTTGGTCGAGTCAAAATAACAACATGTGCAACTGATTGATTTCATGGGCCACAATTACCAAAAAAAGTTTGCATCATAGATTCCGAATGTTGAAGATCTGTACAACTAAATTAGGTAATTATAGTAAAGGTCCATACATGCCATTTCTTATACAAAAAATCACCATGAAAACATGTAAGTTTTTCCTTAGTATTAGGAATTTTCAAAATTATTAGAAAAAATGATTTTATGTTCTTATTGACAAGTTTTCTAAAATGGATCATTTTATACTTTACCATAAGACAATAAATACCTCCCATATTACAAAGTGATTTCTTGATGAAATTGTTAAACTACATGGCTTACCTCAAATTATTATTTTAGATCATGATGTATGATTTACTAGGTAACTTTGAAAAATACATTGGTGCCTAAAGCAATGAAAACTTAAGTTTTTATAGACTTATTATCCAAAAAATAGAGGGGCAAATAGAATTTGTTAATCAAAGCTTAGGCAATCTTTTTTTAGCCTATTAGTAAAATAAGCTGAAATCTAGAATCGTTTATAGCATTTTACTTATTTCATTTAAAATGATTTAATTAATAGAGTAATAGGTTTGAGTCCTTAAAATCAACATCTGAGTTTTATTGATTTTGTTCTCTTGCCTAACGATTTTGCACTTCTTAGTTTGTTGAGTCTTTTTGCGTATTACATTTTGTTATTCCATAAATATATTAGTAAATAAATTGATTTAAATAATTTAATATATAAATAAATAGAAAATAGTCAATGACAACTTTGAAAGTTTATTGAAAGTGATTATATAAAGATTTGTTTTAGGTTTGGAAGACTCTACTTGGAACCATTGAAATTTTTTCATGGTTATAATATTGGACCATTTTCAATTATATAAAGACTAAGTATCAACATATATATTTTGATTAACCTCAAGATTATAAAATTTGTGCTACAATTAATATTTGATAACTTCTATCTTGCAAAAAAATATGCCTAATATCTAGTGAGTCATTTTAGCCTTCACCATCATTGCCAAGTAAAATTATCCTAACAATACATTTGGCCACATCTTATGAGCTTTGGGATTAAGTGGAGGCAGTCTTAGATGATCAAACAATCTCAACATTCAATCATGTACAACAAATGTTTTTTGTAGGTTAATAGACCATCAAGTCTCTGATGACACTTGGATTATTAAGGAGGAGCTTCACCACCTAAATTTAGAGATATTAAAGCAATATTAGAGATTTTAATATGCTTCCATGGAGTTCAACTTTTTCTCACCTAGGGAGAGTGATAGTACTTTGTTTAATGGTAAAAAACCCAAAATATTTTTATTAAATTTCTTTAAAGGAATTTTTAGAATTTAGATAATATGTTGTTATGTTTATGGGAGAACTTCAAGAAGAAGAATAAGGAAAAATTGCATGAAAATCCACTTTGTTGTAGTGGCAAATCATCTTGTTTCATTACAATTTAAAATTTTTTTGTATCTAAGGTGTGATTTTTAAAAACGTTTTGCACACTAATTTGAGTTATCCCCTTTCCAATGCCTTGTACTAGTAGTGCTATATGCATATTTTAAGGAAGCTTTTGGCTGTTAAGGACCATTTTATTTTTTAATACTTACTTAGATTTGGATATGGCATCATAAAAATGTAGGTATTTTTTGCAGAATGTGCTTAGGAAGCCAAACATGATTTTGACCACACCAAACAACTTAGTTAATCTATTTTTGTGATCTTAAGGTATACCTAATGGATTATTTTTTATTTAGCAAACTAAAAACTTATAAGTCATATAAATGATATCAAATATGGCCAAGGATGTGGAAGATTATTGAGAACCCAAAGGGTAACTTAAATTTGTTTTCAAGGAATGTTTTGTTCTTTTGAGTACTTATGTAATGGATAAATTACCTTTTATTTGATATTAACCAAGAAGTACACATTAACCTTATTTCAAGCATGCACTTGTCATTCATTTTAGGAAATGATAGAATTAATTATAAGATTATTTCCTATATTAAGACAAAAGATTAAATTCCTACAATAGTGAAAAGTCTTAGAAGTAAGATGCTCAGTGACAACTTGAATTTTTATACATGGAACTATTACATTTTAAGCTAAAAAATACATTCATATGCATCGATACATTACATCAAGAAAAATTCATTATTTTGTCCAAAAAATATCTTTAAAATGTAATTAGTACAATATGAACTTTTGTAAATAGAAATTGCTAAAAGAATCTCTATTTCATGGTCTATTTGATCATATAATTAGTTATCTAATGTAGGCTATTATTGGTAATGAACACTCAGTTAGGCTTAAAATAAAAAACAATGGTGAAATTCTAAGATGGAGATTTCTTGAAGGCCCATTAAACAAATTACTTGATAATTTGGTGTTCAATCTAATGCACAATAGATTATTCAAATTTTAAATCTGATAGAATGAACAAAGTTGATCATCCAATCACTTTCTATATGAGGACCATGAAAACATTTAATAGATTTTTAAGTTGAACATGATGTCGTTTTTTGAACATGGAATAAATCATCTAATGTATGAGAACGAAACTTAAGCTAAAGCAAGCTTTTTATGAAAAGCTAACTTTAAATTAAAAATGGATAGTTTGTTGAATTTATGTAATAAAAGTTGAAGGTAAAGGATGATGTAGGAGCATCATGTGTTAGCTCACAAGCACATATTGATTTGAATTGCACCAATCCCATTAAAACTCAAAGCCAAACCTAACCAAAATCTTATTTCGATTAAAAATCTTTGTCAATCGTAAGGCTTGACCACAACGATAAATTTTCCTTATCGTTACCTTTGCTATTTTTGCTCTGTTCTTCCAAAGATTTTTCATAAAAAAATATGTCATCATCGATGTTAGTTCCTGTGCATTAGTCACTATCGATAGCTATCTTCCATCACCTGATCAACTACTTCTTGCAATCATTGCTATCTAATTACCTAATATCACCTGCTTGCCCACCATCACTAGGCAACCAACTACTTCCCAACCACCAACCATCTCCTTGTCGCTTGTTAGCTACCAAACTTTGATCATCGTCAAATGCCATCATCTGACTTCTTCGCTGCTGGCATCCTAGTCACATCATGGTTGATGTTCAATCAGATCGCATTATTTTTTCTGTCATAACATTTTTCATAAATTTTTATATTTTGTGTTAAATATAATTGATCTACTTAGAGTTAATGTGATGGAATTGTAAAGATTTGTATTGATTCTTTAGTGATTTAATTCAAAAATTGTCCTTTTATATATATTTTGCATTTAATATTATTGATCTTTTAAGAATTAATGTCATGAAAATCTAAAGATCTCTTTTAGACTTTTAAGTTATTTAACTATAAAATTATCATTCTCTTTTCTCCATGCTTATGATATTTTCCAAAGGTGTATATTCATTTTATTTTTTTCATACATGAATCTCTCCTCCAACTATAAATAAGAGAGGCTCTCTCATTATAATGTAGTTATTAATGAAATAAATTTCTCTTATTCGTGTGCTTCCAACTTTTGTGAGTAAAGAGTGTATACCTAACTCTTGTTTTAGAGATATGAACTTTCCTTTTTTTAAAAGACAAGGATTGAATATGATAGAACATCTACTAGAAAAGCTGACAAACAAACAAATTCACCTTTCTGTCAACACCCGTAAGTCTTCACCCACATTGTTGCTCTTTTTGCCCAATCGCCAAACTATCACTATCCTCAACAAGGCTTGTGATCCTCACCAATATTCTTGTTACGCCATTATGATCCCCACTTATCCAAATCGCCAACACTTCATTCTTTTTCGTCTTTGATACTTTACATGATAACTCGAAAGGAAATATAAGCCACAATCACAATAAACGTGCACTCTTTCTATCACTTCTTTTTTTTAAATGATAATCTAAAGTAAATATTGCCCTTTCATTTATTCAAGTACTCAAAAAAAAGTTTTTCTTAAAATAGTTTTTATTTGAGTGAAATTTGATGCGATAAAATAGATTAGTAAGACTTTATACTTAACTCTTAATGTGTTGCCACATGCTCCACTTAATAATCTATGCTATAAATTTTGAGGTGAATATTTAAATAATTATAAAATACCTCACACATCACCTATCCCTAATTTAATGTATGGTATCCTTTAATATTTTCTAAAAATCTATTAAACTTTTCTATATATTGGCTCAAAATTACATCATAGAAAAAGTTATTATTCTATATAAGCTTTGGTTTAGTTATATTGTTTTCTACTTAATATTTTAAGAAAGTATTTTAAAAAGATTCTAATAATAATGTTTTTTACCTTCAAACAAATTTCCATTACATAGTATATCCACTAAGGAACTCTTAATTGGTTTTGGACAAATTTTGTCTTAGGAGATCATACAAAAGCATGGATATGACTCCTATCATCTTTCTTGAGAACCACATAGTTTTATGTACAAGGTGGTTTGGTAAAAGTGAGACCATGATCGCTTATCATTTTTTTTTAAAATACATGCCATGTTAACTTTGGTAGTCCATTGTTATAGTTACTTTGTGTTTACAAATTATTTTTAAATAAAACAAATATATAAAAAAAAGAGGATATCACTCATTATTCCCCTTTCCTTATATCCCCATGTGTCGAAAATTTATATGATCATAAGGCCTAGTAGGTGTTCTCAAATATCAAACTAACGTTAAGAGTCAAATCAAAGAAAAAGATAAAACTTAAACCATGATTACATGCTAGAACTATCCTGATCAATAGCCTATCTCACCTAGTTGGTTATACGAATTCTCTTAAACCAATAATGTGAATCAAATCATAGAAGGTAAAGAGATAATGAGGGAAGAGGTACCACACCTAATAATCTAGTAAAAAACCCCAAGAGTCATAAAAACCATAGAAGATATGACGTTGCTTCTAATGAATGTCACCGAAGCACCTATAAGACAAATCATAACCATAGAAGAATAAATGAACCTTCTAATGAGACAAAGCTAAATGATGATCTAGATATGCCTACTAAAGAAGAAAGACTTAGGAGGCATCAAAAAAGGGAGAGAGAGAGCATATCCTTAATATGAAACTAAATGTCCTAACTTTTAATGATAATTAAAATCCTAAAGATTATGTTGACTAATAGACTAATATGAATGATTGCTTCAACTAGCACCAAATAATTCAATTCAAAAATATTAATTTATTATGACTAAACTCAACGATACTATAAATAGGTTTTGTAGAAACCTAAGAGTGGTATGATGTCAACAATTATGAGGAGATATCCCAAACCTATAGAAACCTTAACATTAGTTTATACAATAAGTTTGCTCTATTAGTCTATAATAGTGAATTATTGGTTGAATAACAATTTTTTTTTGAGGTAGTAAATTTATTAAAGAGTATATTAACAAGTTTGAAGACTATAAACTTCAAAGAGATATAAATGAATCCAAACATGTAGTACTCTCCTTTTTTAAGGTATGTTTAAAATATATATATATATATATGTTGAGCTCAATTTGAAAAATTATACTACCCTAGAGAATACTTATTATATAACTTGAAATATAAAAAAATGGAACAACATATTTTAAAAGAAATGGCCTTCTAGTAGTTTAAATGCTTGCACCAAAATTCTTGCTTATCCCACTTATACATGCAGTTCATCTATCCCCTCCACCATAGTTTTGAAATCTCCTAAACCTATAGTATCATCTATGTCACTACACCATTCTTCAAACAAACCCATTTGGTTCGAAATTACCCAACCTAGAAACTCCTATTTTAAGGGCCATGAAAACATACAACTATCAACTGCTTAAAAAATTCCATGGTTGCAAACTTATGTAGTAATAATGAACCAGAACTGTCAAAGGAAGAAGAAAATAGAATGTCTAATAAGGATGTTGTGCAAGAATTGGAAAATATGAGAACTTTAGTAGTTTTTAATGGTTAGGTGCACCTTTATAAGCCCATAACTACAGGTTGACTGGAGGTGTGCCAACATGTTAAGCACTAGAATAAAAATTTAGGAACAACCATGTATGATGATCATCAATATTGGTAATTGCATCAATGCAATATACTACCAAGGAATAAGAGTTTCTCTATTGAAACATCGAAACCTCTACTCTATCATGAATAGATAAACCTAAATACCTTTTAACTAATGATGTTATGTACCCCTAAAAAGGTAAATATTTAGCGGTGATAATTTATTTAATGTCATATTTATGCAATTAAGTCATCTTATGCTAGGAAGAACAAGGGTATTTTATTGGGATACATCTTTCAAAGGTAAGACTAACATGTGTTCTTTTAATTATGAAGGAAAATCCATCACATTTTACAATTCTCCACTTCATCAAAAATCCTAGTCACTTAAGCCTATGAAATCTACAAAAACATTTTAGCCCATTAATAGAAAAAAGGAAAAGACAAATAATTTGAGCTTGATTACACTACCTTAAGTTAAGAAGAGCATTGATTAAGGAGACTTTGGACTTTTATAATTGAGAATTTAGCCACCATCATACTAAATGTACCACTTGTTGTATAGGGCTTTCTAAATGACTTTTTCGATATTTTTTTAAATGAATTACCTAAAACTCTACCACACATGCATTGCATAAAACTAATGATCAATCTAGTTCCTAAAGTGAGCTTACCAACATTCTTTATTATAGATTAAGCCAAGAAACTCATACTATACAAGCTCATCAGAAAAAACCTATTTAAAATGACATTTATCCAAGAAAGTATTGGTCCTTGTGCTAATGTTATACTTTAAGCAAGCAGAAAGGATGAAAAATGGACGATATGTGTTGATAATCATACGATTAATCAAATAAAAAAAAATGGTTTTTTTATTTTTTGTTTAGGTGACGAATTAAATTAGATGTTAAATGCCATCAAATTTTCTATAATAAACTTAAATAGAAGTTACCCTTAATAAAGGATTACAATGAGAGATGAATGAAATATAATATTTAAGACTAAAATTAGTTTATATGAATAGTAAGTGATGCCATTTTGGTTATAACACAAACAAAGTGAATTCATAAGATTAATGAGCTAGGTTTTAAAGCCATACTTAAGGTAATTTATCAAACTTTATTTTGATGATATTTTTGTCTATAACTAGTTTATTTGCACAAATTATGTTGCACTCAATAAAAGACATATTATTTATCAATCTAAAAAAATTTGAATTCTTCACGATTAAGGTTTCCTTATTATGGTACTTAGTTTCTTCTAAAGGATTGTTTGTTAGCCACATCAAAATAAAGATATTTATGAGTGGCCAACTAAAAAAATTATTTATGATATTAAAAGCTTTCACAATCTTGCCATTTTCTATCGATGATTTTTAAGACTTTAGTGCTATTGTCAAATTGATTACTAAATGTCTTAAGCATGGCAAACTTACTTTGACCTAATATAGACAACTAACTTCTAAAAAATTGAAAGAGATTATAACTAAGGAACATATTCGAACACTAGAGTTTTTTTGCTGCCCTTCAGGTTGTATGCAATGGATCAGAAGTAGGGATAAGTTGTGTCCTTTGTTAAGATAAATATCTTATTGCCTTCTTTAATAAGAAACTTAATGCTGTTAAAAAGAAGTGTTATATATATGAAAAGAAATAGTTTAATTTTTAAGTTGTTAGAAATATTACTTGCTTTCAAAGAATTTGTCTTTTACTTCAACCATAAAGTGCTGAGGTTCTTAAATACCCCAATGAGACCTTAGTTATACATTTTTTTATCAAACACAAGCCTAGCTAGAAAAATTATAGTTGTTCATGTCTTTAATCAATGTGTTCACTTATTAAACATTTTTTATAAAGGCCCAAAATTTTACAAAATTAAAAACAAATATCTTTTGATTATTTTAACTTTAAAACAATTTATTAAGAAATAAAATCTACTCCAAAACTTGTATCTAGAAATTTAGCTTAAAAGATAGTTACTTATAATGGAATAAAAGGTTACATATCCAAATTTCATCACATAAATAATTTTTTGTTTGTGAAATACATGTTGAAGGATTATGTTAACTTTTCTAAAGTGATACGAACCATTAAGATATTTCAAAGAGATTTTATTGGCCTAGAATAATATATTATTGTACATCTATTGTAACCTAATTTCACATATGAATAGCTAAAAAATATTCAAATGTAAGCCAAGGACTTACATTCCACTTCCCTTACTTGATAAGCTATAAGACTACATAAATATGGATTTTGTATTTGGATTACCTAATATCTCATCAATGCATGACATTATCCTTGTGATCATTGATTGTTTCTCTAAAATAGCTTAAATTATCCTTTGTTATAACACCCCAAAAGCAACTAATGTAGCTACGATTTTTTTCTATGAAATAATTAAATTATGTAGTGTTTTAATGACCAAAATATCTAAATGAAATGTAAGATTTACTAGTTATTTTTGGAAGATCTGATGGCATTAGCCTACCACCCTTAAATAGATGGAAAGGTAGAAGTATTAAGTCATAGTTTGAAAACTCTTCTTCATAGCTTGATAAGGAAATAACCTAATTTTGGGGAGCAACTACTACTATGAGCAAAATTTACATAAAATAATTTCATTAATCATAGTATTTTTCAAAAGCCATTTGAAATTTTTCTTAGTAATAAGAGTAGATCTTTGATTGTTCTTATTCCCTTACTACTACACTTTCATACTTCCACTTCTACTTCTTTCTTTGCTTCTCATATTTTTTTAATTCAAAAAATAATATATAAAAAACCTAGTCTATTAATGAAAGCTATAAGAAAGTAACAGATGCCCATAAAAAACTTAATAAATTTGATAAAAAGATTATGTTATAATTAGAGTTAGGTTAGAATAGTTCCCTTTCTGAGCTTACAAAAAATTAAAAGCATGTGGAGCTAGACATTTTAAGATTGTCAAAAATATGGAACTATTGTGTATGTACTAGATTTGTTCGAAGAATATGGGATTGGTGTGACTTATAATGTTAAGGATTTAGTCTCATATAAGGTGCTACATCTAATACCTAGTAAGTCATTTGAGTTTAATTTTCTTATGTTGAGTGAACTCATTCCTACTAGTGCTTTAGACTTATGAGTAAGTCTTTAAAATATAAAAAATAATTTAGATCATATGAAAATTCTAACAAAAGATTGTGTACTTCAAAAATTTTAAGTTCATTACAAGGGAATTTCTCTGATCGAGGACTCTTAGCTTACATTTTATGACTTATATTATATCATGCCATAGTTATTAGAGCATAGCTATACCCATCACCTTTATACTATCATGTCAAGCTCTCTCCCACCTAGGGAGGATGATGTAGAAGCAAGTTGTGTTAGGTCACAAACACATACTTAATGGCATCATGTTAGACCCAATCAAACTTGATGTCATACTTTAGCTAAATCTTATTTTGATTAGTCATCTCTGTCAACTATATAGCTCAACTAAAGTACTTTAGTTTTTCCTTTGATTATCTCTATTATTTTTGCTCTCTTTGTCCAATCATATTTTGAAATAAAATATGTCATCATCGATGTTAGTTCTTGTACATATATTGTTTGCTATAATTAGTCGTTCGTCATTTTGTGATCATTAATTGAATCTAATCTCTAGTACCTAGTTGCCTAGCATCTCTTGGGTGCCAACAATCGTTAATTTTCCTATTGTTCCTTGGCTATCCACCATCGTCGGGTTTCCTGTCAGCTAGCACCCTCTGGTCACTGTTAATCATCGTCATCTGTCTTGTCCACAATTGTCACTCTAGTTATATCATCATTAACATCTGATCATCATGTTGCATAATCGCATAAGTTTTTCTATCCAAATTTTTTCCATGCTTTCCTATGTTTTATATTTAATGTGGTTTAACCACTTGGAGTTAATGTCATAAAATTCTAATGGCCTTTTTAAATTCTCAAGTGATTTAATGATAAAATTATCTTTCTCCACATATTTTATATTTAATATGGTTAACCTATTAAGAGTTAATGTCATGAAATTGTAAAGATCTCTTTCAGATTCTTAGGTGATTTAACTTCAAAATTATCTTTTCTACTTTTCTATGTTCATCATATTTTAGAAAGCTGTGCTTTACTTTTTTATTTTTTTCATGCATTGGGCATCCTTTTATTTATAAAGAAGATAGGTTCCCTAATTACAGTATAGCTATTGATGAATAAAATCTCTCTTATTTGTATGCTTCCACCTTTGTAAGCAAAAAGTGTGCACCCAGCTCTTGTTAAAGAGATTTCAACTTTCCCTCCTTTGTTTGGGACAAGGATCAAAGGTGAGAAACCTTCTGTTAAGAGAGCAAGCAATCAAATAAATTTCTACTTTTGCAAACACTTATACATCTCCACCGAACTTTCTAACTCTCCTTATCCAATCACCAAACTATCACCCTCGTTAATGAGGTTCCATATCCTAACTATTCATGTTGTTACCCTTTTAATTAAGCTTCCTCACTAATCGAAGCCTCCATCTTATTTCCTTTTTTCATCTTTAGCTCTCATGTTAACTCCAAAGGAAACCATAAGCCACCTTTACTAAAAAGTTATACTCTTTCTATATTTTGTTTTTTAATTTATAATCTAATATTAAAGTTGCTCTTTCTTTTATTAGACTACTCAACATTTGTCTTAAAATTTTATTTTATTTGTGTGAAATTAGTTGGGTTAAAATTACTCAATAAAACTTTATATTTAACTGTTAAAGTGTTTCCACCTACTCTACTTAATAATTCATGCTATAAATTTGGAGGCCAAGCTTTGAATAATTATTAGATGCCACATATGTAACCTAGCCATAATTAGTGTACTATATCTTTTATGAAACTTTAATAATTCGTCAAGACACTTTAAGATTGTAGGCTCTAAATTAGACTCTAGTAAAAACTTAGTTTGACATACATTAATGGATTATCTCTAAGGTGAATAGACTAATAGAGAGGTATAACGTTTAGCTTAGGAATTAGTTTAGAAATTATTTCATTGTGCCAAATATTTGATGTAAACATTACGAAAACATAGAGGTAAGAATTTTATTGTAAGCGTGTGATAATATACTTGCTATAATAATGAATACTACTTAATCTAAAATAAAATGTTTATATTTTAATACTTTACTTGAAAATATTTGCTCAATTATTAAATTTTGAAAAAGGAAAAATTGTTTTTCTTTGCCTGCTATGTTCTTTATTTGGCTCTTGTGTTACTTCACTTCCTTAATATTTTTTTCTTGGAAGTTCTTAGATGTGCATTTTCGAAGGGCCTAGAAGACCTAAATCACAACATTCATCATACAATATTATTAGACATTCTTTAGTAATAGTTATTCAAAGATTAGGTTATGATTTATATTTTTATATCTTCAAATGGATACACTAAATTATTTTTTTTCTTATTTTAATATTATAATTGTTATTTTTTTCCTCTTAGCATTAAGTAGGAGAACAATCTTGTGCTTTGTTTCAAGTAATGAAGAACTCTTAGGACTTAGTTTTGTGGTTTGTTACAGTTTTGTTTAACCACATAGAAATGTAATGAAGGTAAGTTCTTGTAACCAAAAAGTAATGAGGATAATATTTGGGCTCAAGAAATTGTAGAGAGGACTTTATGCTTTAACTTGTGTAAATAGGATTTGCAAAACTTTCTCTACTTATGAAGGATTGGTTAGGTAGTGACAGGCTTAGGCTTGCCAACTTAAGGACTGATGAAGTCCATAGTTTTATTGGAAAAACCTTATAATATTTTATCAGTACATTTCTTTAGTACATATTTATCAATCTTATTTCTTGATCTTTTCAAATGTTTTAATCAGTACATGCAACATTTGATGATCCATTGTAATTCTTTAGAAAAGATCTAAAAACTCTAATAACTCGAAATTCACCCATCATTGGTTTAGTTACAACACATCCAGTGAGCGGAACTCCAAACCTTACAAATAAGTACCATAATAACCTAAAAATGCTACTAGTTGTTATCAAAGAACCTTATGAGACCTAATGGTTGGCAAACTATAACTATTGTATAAATTGTTATGTTATAAGAATTAAGAGCTTATAAAAGAACATCAATATAAGTATGTTGAATCTTTTGTGCTTGCAATAGGATGAGAATTATCATTAAATACATGTATCAATATCAAATAACGTGTTATATAACAACCCTAGATTTATAGATTATATTGTTAAATGACCTTATTCATGGATTACATAAGGAAAAAATAATTACATCAGCATAATTCATAGTATCAATTATGAAGTTATTTAAATAAATAATTCATGCTTATATTTGATCGTTCTTTTTCATAGCTTCACTTCAGTTGACCTAGCATAACATGTATAACATAGTTGGAAAAATATTACTATGTCACAACACTAACATAACACATATTAATTGTCACTTGGTTTATTTTTACACTTGTTTGAGTTGACTAAAAGTATGTTAAAAAGACCATTAGCATTAACAAAAAAAATTACATCCATTTCAAAGTTTTGTTATCTTAATGTTATGAAATATTTGTGCTTGTAAAGCTACATAATACTTTGTGTCAAACCAAAATTTCATGGTGTTAGGTACCAACATCAAATATGTAGGTGCAGTCATTCGAGTAGGAACGTAATGCAGGTGAGTACTATTACTTCGAAGTGCATTGTGTAATGCCAACTAGTATAGAAATTTTTTTTAGGAATGATCTAATATGTTGGTGGCATTGGAGTACAAAATTTTTTTTCCAAATTTAACTTTTATATGTTTGGCCAATATTCATTTGTGGTAGGTCTTAGTGATGTAAGGTATGCTTATGTTGTACAATAATATGTTTAGAATTGTAAAACTATGAAGACTTTTACAAATTGTTAGGGAAAAAGAATTTTTGTAAAATTGTAATACCATAATTTGGAGGAAATTATGTATTCTCAAGTACCTATAAATAGGCCTCATTTTTCTCACATAATGTGGTTATGAAAAATATGACAGTTTTGAATCATATTTAACCATCAAGCATCATTTCATTTAAAGGGAGGTCCTTTGTGAGACTTTTAATTGAAATAACATTTTTGGAAAATGTTCAAGCACTTTCTTCTACAACTTTAACATAGCACTTTCATACATTTATAATCATACAAATCTCATGATTTTCTTTTAAAACTAATAATCTTAATGAAATAGTGATATTTATTACATATCCATAAAATCTAATAGGGTTAATGTTTTCACAATTATATTGCAATAACATTTTGAAAATTTTCCCTGGCTCTACTTGTAAGGGAAGATCCTAAATCAAGTCCTTCTAGTGAGGGGAAGACTAGCAACCTTACATTGAAGCATTGTATTGCCATAGCATTGAGTGCAAAAGTAAAGCCTTTTGTTGGTGGAGATTTCAATGATTTACTCCAAGGCTTGGAGTAAAGTGTAATATTGAGCTAAATACATCTTGTATTCTTTTTTATTGAGGAATCGGGATAAGCTATTTTAATAAATGAATTTTTGTGTGATGCCTTTTTGTTTTGCACAAGTTAAATAAAGGAGTTATTATATACCCATGGCTCTAAAATTTGTGGGGGGTGTATAATAAATCCCAGTGGATGAATATATTTCAAAGTTTAATCTAGCTTACTTTCTTCTATTTTTCTTCATATTTTTTTATGAACCAAAATGCTAAAATTCAAAATAAAGTATGATTTTGAATTATCAAAAAAATTAGATTAATGGAAATTCTCCACTCTTGGTTATGCCTCTAAGGGTGAACAAGTTGTGTAAAAGTTGGTTGTTGCTTTGTGTAAAGAAGTTATCTATTCCATAGACTTAACATTGTGCAGTGGATCTGCTATAGGAATATTACATTAGTTCTTTAAAATTTCGCAAAATCTCATTTGGGAGCATGCTCAACTCCCCACCAACATTAATAAGTCAACAATTTTCATTTTGGAAAAAAATTTTCCAACTATTTTTTTCAAAATGCTGATTTAAAGTTGAGGAAATTATTTGAATTACTCATATCATTATTATGAATATTTATCATGTAGTTAATGGCAAAACAAAATTCAAAAGGTATAAATAACTTTTTTTATGGTATATCATAAGAATTTGCATTATAATGTTTATGCAAAGAAGTTTCTTCAAGGCTGTGTGTGTTAGATGTGTAATATGGAAAAGTAAGAAATAAGGTAATAAGAAAAAAAGAAAGAAGAATAAAGAGAATAAAATGATGAGAGAAAGAATGACTATGACATCATTCTTCTGGAACATGATTTAATTTTCAGTTATTTGATAGTAGAAAATAACTGGATCAGAAATGAAAATTTTGATTAGAAGAATAAAAAACTTCTTTTTATTTGATTTCTATAAAATCTATTCTTTGAAGGATATAATTTTAGCTCATACATCATATGTGCATATGGAAGCATTATCACAAACTCTTGCTAACATTGAAACTAAAGAAGGTTTATCAATGCAAATGCCTTATCATCTAGGACCAGTTTGCATGCCTTACATATGTATCATCAAATGTAATGCCCAATTATTGCTATAGACTAAATCATACTTTATTAGACTACACATTGACGAAAACCTATTTTGAGATACATGTAAATATGTTTGGATTCTTAGGTGACAATGTTTTGGATGTGACTTGAAATTCTTCACTCATCACACAATAGTGCTTATAGTAAATCCCAAGTTTATTTTGTTTCATAAATACAAAGCTTACATAATTGTGTAGGTCTCCTTCAATTTTAAGCCCATATAAAGGTTAAACTTAACTTTGTTTGCTTTAAAATGACAAATCTTATTGCTTATTAAGATTAACATCTTGAACTATTTGATTTTTGAATTATTTTATGCAAGTAGATAATATTATCCTATTTTTGTCCTTCAAATTATAGGTTAATTCTAAAATCTATTTTAAATATATGTTTTATTTCAATATTTATTCACAATTTACTATTATATGTCATAAATTTAGTCAAACTATGTTCATAATGATTAGCTACAAGAACAAATCATTTATGCAACTCCTAACATAAAGCAATAAATATCTAAACATAAAATAATGCTTTAAGATTTTAAGATCATAATCAATAATGATAAATCTTTTCCAAATAAAATTCAAATGTTCTATTAATTTTGATTCAGTATGAATTAAGCTACACTAAATTGATAAGGATTAATCCCTTATGAATAAACCTAAGTTATATAAAGAATCTAGATGAACTAGAATTCTAAATCCTCAAATACATAGGTTGTCCTACATGTTCGAATTGTTAATATACAAAATTTAAATTTATTTAAGGCAACCTTAAATGTTAATATCTCAACCCATTATTGTACAATAATTAGTTATGGAACTAAAATAATAATAAAAAAATATTGCTTAGTCTCAAGACATGTTGTCATGTAAGAAGGCTTGATTTTTGTTCATTGTATTGTGGCTAATAATATTAACCTATGATTTTGCCAACGGTTTGGTAAGTGAAGGATTATTACTAAATATTGCATATCCCAAATCATTTTTGTTTATTTACATTAAATAAATGAATAAAAATATTATATTACAAAAAATAAAATGATCGAGACTCTTGCAGGTGAGCACTAAACCATATTTTAATTATACCAAGCCAATTGGCCAGTAAGTCTTCATAGCTGGTTTTGTGGGCCCCACCTCCGTTAACTATTCATTTGTGGATGTTGCTGGTTACATAGCTAAGCCTTCACTTGTTTGTATCATTGAACAAGAAAATCAAATGGTCAACTAAATATTATTTTGAATGAAGAGAAATTTGTAAAATGGTCTTGCCATTCAAATCGAATTGATTAGAAAACTTACGCACAAATTCCAAAATATGGAAATAATCCTAGTGGCATTTGCGAATATTAAAGTTTTAAGAAATTTTATGGTTGGATCTCTCGATAACTCACATGCACAATTTACATTAGCTAGATTATTTGTGATTTTAGGTTCACTAGGCATGGAACATCAATAACTTTAAGCAAGCAATCTTTAAGTGGCATCCTAAGTTTCACTTAACCGTCCAATCATCACTAGCTCTTGACACAAATTTTTAACAAGGAAGATTGTACAAGTTAGTTAATAAGAAAGTCCTATAGAAGTGATAAAAGGTACTATAAACCTAACAAGATCAAGCATAGCAAGGATGTGTGTTGATGTGGATCTAGTAATGGAATTACCTAGTTTCATCTACCTAACATAAAAAAGTTGAAAAATCAAATGGATCATTGCAATGAATTCAATAAGATAATTTGTTACAGAATTGACTTCTATGTTCAAGGTTACCCTTCTCTTCATTGTTAAAAATAAAAATGTCCTCTAATATTCAAGTTATAATTGAGGCTTTCGAAGCACCAACAAGTGTGGATGAATCTATGAGTTTAGTTGATATGGTAAATGAAAAGTCATTTCAATCGAATACTTTATTGTTAGTGAAAGATTCTTATGAAAAATGATAAGGCACAACCACATTGTTACAACCCAATAAAGGAGTATTTAAAAGTCACAAACGATTGTGCTAATAGAATAGGTAAAATAATTAGCACATGCTAAACAAAAACAAAGGTACCCAAGCAATTACCATGGAAAAAATAAAATTTTAATCTAAATTACTGATAATTAAATTTCTTATAAAAACACCCAAAGGTAGAATAAACAACAACGTTTGGTTTTTGATTTAGTAGCATCTTACGATAATGATTATTTGTAATATGAACTAACAATCATTTAAAGATTTCAACAATCACTAACATAAAAGAACTACAAATTCTTGTCCAATGTAATTTAAAGAGAAAGATGTCAAACTATTTTGGAATAGACTTAAAGAGAGACTAGGAATTGTTAAAAGAAGCATTTCAATTTGAGCAACATTCAACAAAGTTCTTGATTCTCTCAAATTGCATATAAAATTCTTTTTTGGATAATATCATTGTTTGGAACATAAGAGTTAGAACAAATAACAACACTGTAAACTTATTCATCCACTCAACAAAAAAAATAACTCTAACTGCTTCCATGAAAACTTTGATTGATAAGCATGTAAGAAGGCTTTATTTTTGTTCATTGTATTGTGGCTAATAATATTAACCTATGTTTCAGCCAATGGTTCGGTAAATGAAGGATTATCACCAAATGTTGCATATCCCAAATCATTTTTTTTTATATTTTTTTTAAATAAATGAATAAAAATTTTATATGACAAAAAATAAAATGATCGAGACTCTTGTGGGTTAGCACTAGAACATATTTTAATTATACCATGCCAATTGGCTAGTAAGTCTTCATAGCTGGTTTGGTGGGCCTCACCTCCATCAACTATTCATTTATGGATGTTGTTGGTTACATAGCTAAGCAATCACTTGTTTGCATCAATGAACGAGAAAATCAAATGGTCAACCAAATATTATTTTGATTGAAGAGAAATTTGTAAAGCAGCCATATCATTCAAATTGAATTGACAAAAAAATTTATGCACAAATTCCCAAATATGGAAATAATCCTTGTGACATTTGCGAATATTAAAGTTTTAAAAGAGTTTATGGTTGGATCTCTTGATAACTGACATGCACTAATTACATTAGCCAGATTATTTATGATTTTAGGTTCACTAAGCATGGAACATTCATGACTTTAAGCAAGCAATGTTTAAGTGGCATCCTAAGTTTTACTTAAATGTCCAATCATCACTAGCTCTTGACAAAATTTTTTAACAAGGAAGATTGTACAAGTTAGTTGTGTTATTAAAAAAGTCCTATACAAGTGATAAAAGGTACTATAAACTTAACAAGATCAACCATAGCAAGGATGTTTGTTGATGTGGATCTAGTAAAGGAATTACCTAGTTTCTTCTACCTAACAAAAAAAAGTTGAAAACTCAAATGGATCTTTGCAATGAATTCAATAAGATAATTTGTTACTAAATTGACTTCTATGTTCTAGGTTACACTTCTCTTCAATGTAAAAAAATCAAAATGTCATCTAATATTCAAGTTGTAATTAAGGCTTTCGAAGCACCAACAAGTGTGGATGAATCAATGAATTTAGCTAATATGATAAATGAATTGTCATTTCAATCTAATACTTTAATGCTAGTCAAATATTCTTATGAAAAAGTAAGGCACAACCATATTGATACAACCAAATAAAGGAGTACATAAAAGTCACAAATGATTGTGCAAATAAAATGGGTAAAATAATCAGCAAATGCTCAATGAAAACAATGGTTGCCAAAGTAATTGCCATGGAAAAAATTGAAATTTTAATCAAGATTACTGATAATTGAATTTCTTATTAAAAACCCAAAGGTTGAACAAACAACTATATTTGGGTTTTCATTCAGTAGCATCTTACGATAATGCTTATTTGTAATATGACCTAACAATCATTTAAAGATTTCAAAAAGCACTAACATAAAAGAACTAAAAATTCTTGTCCAATGTAATTTAAAGAGAAAGATGTCAAACTATTTTAGAATAGACACTTAAAGTGAGGCTAGGAATGGTTAAAAGAAGCATTTCGGTTTTAGCAACATTCACAAAAGTTCTTGATTCTCTCAAATTGCATAAAAACTTCTTTTTTGGATTATATCTTAGTTTGGAATGTAAGAGTTAGAACAAAAAACAACACTGTAAGCTCTTTCAACTACTCAACAAAAAAAATAACTCAAATTGCTTCCATGGAAACTTTGATTGATAATAACAAATTGCACAAACTATCCAACAGATAAGAATTTAAGCACAAGTTAGGAATACATCAGATAAGATTAAGGTATTATGAATCAATAGCATCTGTTATCTTTCGTTAAATGATGTTGAGAAGTCAATTCACATGCTCATTTATAATCCAAGGGAGTGGAATAGTGTCTATTATACCATTATGTTTGCTAAATTCAAGGGCTAAAGAGAAGGAGCTTTAGTTCAAATTAACTAAAATTATAGAGAAAACAAAAGCTTCGTTGTTAGTAATAAGTGACTTTAATATAAGCACTATAATTGATTAATACAAGGGCTCCTACATTGCTATGTAGGAAGTATTGAATTAATTCAATTATTAAATTAGTCAATGGTACATATGAGAACACCCATTCATAAGGCCTTTAATGACATGGACAAAGAAAGGAAAGTGCAAATGGGTTTAGAAAATATTTGATTGATAGTTAGAGAATAAAGTTTTTATTGATCAATTCTCAAATGTAGTAATGCAACATTTATTCAGAACTACATCAAATCATGCACATCTACTCCAATCTATAAAGGATCTTAATCCTTTTCCAAAGTTGTCAAAATTTCAAAATTTGTCAATGATGCATCTAACATTCACCCAAAATACAAATCATTATATAAAATTATGTTTTCACTAAAATATTTAATGAATTCCTAACAATTAATTCATATTTGCTATCACTTATAATGGTCAGTATGTTGTGAACCAGTTCCTTTTGTAATTTAATTATCAAAATATTAAATCGTCAACAAAGAAAATTCTTAACATAAAGGTTTCTTTCAATAAAAATAGGCAAATTCTTGCTAAACAATATTGAGAATTTGTTGTTCATCACATTTTATTATATAGACCAATTAAAAAAAAATAAAAATTAAACATCAATTATTAAATTTTTAAACGTTTTAAATTGTAAATATAATAGTTTTTATAAAAAAATTATCTATGGCTCCAAACAATGAAAATATGACAATATAATTTCAAAGTTTAAAGGAAATAAATGATAATTGTATTTGGAAAAAACATAAAAATATTTTAAATTATGTACCACATTTCATCGATAAACAACTATAGAGATACAAATTTTTTGGTTCAAGCAAATATTACAAAAAAAAATTTTGCGTTTAGAAAAGAATGATTAATAACAAAAGATATTAAAAGTAGTTAAAAGAGCATGCATTTTTATAAAATACACTTAAAACTCATTAAATACTAAATACTACAAGGTAATAAAAAAATTATATTAACAAATAAACTAAAATATTTGAATTACAATGAATAAGTTTTTTCTATATTAACAAAAATATAAGTATCAAGAAAGAAAATATGACATTTCAAATAAAAATTAGATAAAAATGTCTATTTTATGAATGATTAAAACATATGATAGAAACGACATGCCAATCCTAAATGATATTTACATAGAGTCTAATTCGACTCGTTAACATTATTTAAAAATATTAAATAAAAATATAAATTAATATCAACATCAAGGAAAAATTCTAATTAACATAGTCAATAATCTTTCCCTTATCTGTCACACATATAATTGAATGTTTGTATTAGATTATGGCCTTTAATTTGACATATTATTTATTTTTTGTTGAACATTTTCTTTGTTATTTTAGATTTTGTGTTAAATTAATATTTTTATTTGTCTTTACTAAAAGTTTTGCAACATTTAATAATCAATACATTTAGCATCTAAAAAAAACTACTATTTGTTTTTCATATTTTTTTAAATTTTTAACATCTTTTATTCTTGTTGTGAGTATTTTTAGATTGGGCTAAGAAAAGACCTATTATTCATGCATTCTATGAATTATTTTTTTTTTTAGTGTACCAATATTGAATTATATTGATGATATTATTTTTCGTTTTAATGTATTTTTAATTGCCATACCTATTTTTTAGAATACAACATTTAGAATATTCAAAGAAAAAAAGAATAATGAATTAAAAAATTCTTAGCAAATTAAAAAATTTCATATTATTTAAAAACAAATAAGAATACAAGAATAAAAATATGCTATTATAAATAAAAAAATTAGAAATATGTTTTCCATTGAGCATAAAAGACTAAAGTAAAATGTGGTTTTAATATATTAAGAATATTATGACTTATTATAGTTAATCTAAATTACTACGAGCATGAAAGATTATCTCATCCTAAGTGTGAG
The DNA here is from genome assembly GCA_023846275.1 of Vanilla planifolia. NCBI lineage: Eukaryota > Viridiplantae > Streptophyta > Magnoliopsida > Asparagales > Orchidaceae > Vanilla > Vanilla planifolia. Next base: position 1,879,851 of record JAIUJO010000032.1, on the reverse strand, counting down.
AAACCACACTATTATATAAACATCAAATTTTAGGTCATTACGTAGAATAGTTTTTCACTTTTGTTTTGATAACACTATCATAATCTATGTAAATCTTATACTTACTCATTTAGATAATAACTACAGGCATATAAATTTTTTCAAAGAAGGAAAGTAAAAGCTTCTTCAAAAAACAATTAAAAATATTTATTTTTAATAAGAAATTCTATTCGAAAAGCAACATAATATAGAATTATAATCAAACCAAAGATATATAAGATTACTATGTTCATGACTATAATACAAAAAATGGGTATAACATGTTTTTTGTTATCTAAGTATATTAAATAAAGCAATGATTTTTAAATAAAAATTTGTGCTACTTATTTTTTTGGATAATGGCTACTTTTTTTAGTTATTATTCTTAGTCAAAATAGTTCATGGTCTAAGATAGCCTAACAAAAATATGTCTAAAATAATTATTTCATATAAGAAATAAAGGTTTTTTTCTTACACATTTAAATTCTAGGTAAGATGAAAAATATGTCATACTTTTGTGTGTGTTGAACTAAATGAATAAGTAGCCACTTACATCACTTGTTTCATGGATTAATCTATTTTCCTTGGCTATCTTGAAAATTGTTTTTTAATCATATCATTGCATTGTTTAAATGACTTCTACAAAAAATATTTTAGAATTTAAAAAATTAATTATTAAACAATAATTATAATGTTTAGTAATTTGAACCATTAGTTTCAACAGCACCTAAAACATGTTTGATGCCATTAAAGGGCTTGGAATGCATGTCGATAAACATTTGAACTAGCTACAATACTTGGTAGGATTGTGAAAATAGTTTATATGGTTCTCAGATCAAGTTATTACTGTTGTATCCTCATATATAGTGTATAGCTCATCACTAGCATCATGGGTGATGAATTCTCAACTAAACTAGAGGATAGCCAACCCCAAACAGATTGATTTAGAGGATAATTGAAAGCATTGCAAACAAAACAATTTGTTCATTTTCATAATCTAGGACAATCAAAGCAATATTTTCATGCATTATGCTTGTGAAACATAGAAATACCCTTCATTTGATCATGCAAGTTCTTGTTCACACTGTCTATGCTTGTTCTTAAAATAGGATCAAAATCTAGTTGATCGATTATGATTCACATCTAATGATCCCAATCAAACCCTATTTCAAATTTTGCCAACCAAATCTCATTCATCAATCATGTGGCTTTCATGATCAAATAGTAAATCATTTCGATCAAGAAGCACATGCACGATAACTATTTTAGTCATTTTTTCAGGACGCTAGAATATTTTATTTAAATGATTTATTTTTTTAAAATACAAAAATGGTACGAATAATTTAGTCATTTTTCCGATTTGGTGAGTACATTTAGTTTTTTTGCAAAATGTCTATGACTAATAAAATTTTTTAATAATATGGATCAATGAATCTTTTTACAGTCTTACTAAAAGTTTCAAGCCATGACATTGAAGGAATTTGCAGCCTATGATCATTTTGATTTCTATACACTAGTTCTCTTATCTTCAAACTCCTAAAAGTTGGGTTCTTCTCAAATCAACAAAGTAATAGTTTTATTAGTCCTAATTGAATTAATTATGATACCTACACCTTATTAATCATCTTTAATTTTTTGTTCCCTATTATGTTTCACTTATTGCTATTTTTTATCACTCTAAAGTCTTAGTATCATGTTTCTTTTGTTTAATTGTTGTAAAGGTTTAGCTTACCATTCACTTAGTAAAAGGCTTATATTGAGTATTTGTTGCTACTCATTTCGCCATTGGTGAGCGAATGTTTCTTTTATGTCATATAACCTAAAAATCATTTGTAGACATTTTTAATTGTTATTGATTTTTTTATTTCATAATTTTTATAAAAAATTATAATAAAATCAACTCATATCTTTTAAATTAAACTTGAACTTTACACAAAATCAATGTTTGATGTTTCATAAAAAATTTTAAAAATTCTGTTAAGATATTTTTAAACTTATTTTTTGTTAGAAAGAGAAATTTGTATTTCTAATTACTCACCTATACCTTATAAAAGCTTCATTTGATATCATAACAAAATTCACTTTTTGTGAGAAGAAAATTTTCAAGAGTTCCATTGCTCAAATTAGTTTTTCAACAAGTTAGGCAAAGATGGTTCTAACAATAGGCATCCACAATTTTGTGATAATTTTTATCTTTGTTGACAAACTTGAATAACTAATTTCCTAAAATCTATTGATAGAGAAATATGAGAAAAAAATGCAAACTTCTATTAATATTCTCACGAAAAAAATCTGAAAATATTTTTTTGCATAAATAATTTTTTAAAGTAAATAAAAATGTGATTACAAAATGCAATTAAATTATAGAATCATAAATATTTTTCATTATCTTCTGAATACTACTAAATTTAATAGAATTATGAGCTTAGAAATAACTTATAAAATTTGGCTTAAGTTAGTGATGACTTATGAAGGATCATTTTAGAAGAATTAAATAAAAAGTGCAATAAGAAAAAGAAGAAGGCATTGAAAATATTTTTGAAAGAGACAAACATAATCATGACAAGTGAAAATATAAAATAAATGAATGATTCTTTTGTATGAAAGTTAGAGAAGCAAAAGAAGAGAGAATATCTTGAAGCGAGGAAGAAAATTATTTTAAGGAAAAACAAGATACATTTACTGTATGTTTGTATATAGTATAAAAAGTTTAGTAAAAAAAGAAAGGATTTAGAAAAAAGAATACAATGACTATGAAATCTATTATAAAATATTTAGTGAGAAGGCAAACATGTATTTATACAGTAGTGAAAGACATATGTTTTTTAAAAAAAGTTAGTAAGAATGTATCATTAGTTAAGGAATTGAGTGACTTAAAATACATACAATCTACTTGCTCCTCTTCAAAAAAAAAATTAATTAGTAGAGAAGTTTTTTTGAAGATCTTTTATACATAAGTATTTTGACATTTTATATGTTATAGCATAAGTCTACATGGCACTGTTGCATACCACCCAATTATATTTTATTTTCATGAAAGATTAGAGGTAATGTACATTTAAAATTTCTAACTTTTGCATGGAGTGTAGAAGAAAATAGTAACATAGTTACATAAAAATGTGTTGAACCAAGAATGGCTTAGGTTCTTAAATCTAACAATAAAAATCAAGTATTGTGTATACAAATTTTGATTAATTAATTTTAACTAAAAAATTAATATAGACATAAACAAAGAAAAAATAAGATTTGAGAAAAAAAATTTAAAATATTGAAAATAAATAAATAGGGAAATAAGATGTAGTTGAAAAAAATAGAGAACATTCAAACATATTAAGGACTATCATATAGAAATAGTTAAATATGGAATTTTTCTTGATCTTAGAATTACTTTTATCATAATAAGTTATCATTTTTGAATTTTTTGAATTAAGGATATTTTATGGCAATTGCTATTAAAAAGAACTAAAACCATTTGAAAGGAGTTGTGTGAGTTGACTCTAAACTATCACACAAACTAAAATAATTTTATACATTTTAATTTTATTTCATTAAAAAAATTAAGTTTCATTAAGATATTTATTGCAAGACACAAAAATTAAATTTTGTCAAAATTGGCATTCTTAAAAAATATTAGGTTTTAAAAAACTTAATCTATTCTCTTTTACAATCCTGAAAATCTTTTTATTTTTTTATCAATTCTTAATATTTATTTAATAACTTTTGTAAATTATGCATTATATTTATAACAATGAAATACATAGTAATACTATTTAAAATAATGTTAATTATTAGCAATAAAAACCAAAAATCTCTACTGTGCATAAAGCATGTTGGTTGTTGTTAAGAGGTTTGGTATGCAAGTCCCTAAACTCATCTACCATTTGCGGTACTAAGTACAACTACGAACATAATTTAGTTGGGTCTTACAATGGGTTAGTACTCTCATATTTGCATATACAATTTATAAAGTAATACTGATAGCAGTTGCAATGACTTCCCGAGCAAATCAAGGGGCAACAAACCCCGAATAAGTTAACTATGAGCAACATGTTAAGCATTATATGCAAAGCCACTTTGTTCACCTTTGCAATATAGGACTAAATCAAAGCCTTCTATCATGCTCCATGTTTCAAAATTGTGGGGCTAACTAGAACCGTCTCATCACGCAATTTTGTTATCTAACAACCTTCATCTTATTTGACTTTTAATAAAGCCTAATACCATTTAATAATAGCATGATCAATTTTAGTTCCATGTGTAAGATCTAAATTTAGGCATCACACGAAGATTTAGATCTAACAATTTTGATCAAATACTTTTTTTAAACATCCCGATCAAATCTCATTTATTCATTGGTATTGTTTTCCAAAACAATTAGTCTTGATTCATTCTATTAAGGTGATTCATGCACAACATCTTTTTTAGCTTCTTTTTTTAGCCTTTAGAATATTTTCTTTAAATAATAACTTCTCAATTAAAAATAAAACATAGGAAAAACAATAATGATTATTTTTCTTGTTCGGTAAGACATTTAGTCCTAAAAACTTGTTGATAAATAAGAGAAATTTTTAAAGAAATCAATTGATGAATTTTTGTAAAATTTTAATAAACATTTCAAGCCATAATATTCAAGTTGTTACAATCTCGAAATAATTTTTGCTACTATAGCAACTTCCTTCACTTGCCAAACTAATAATTATAACTTTCTTCCTAAGTTAGTTAAGTTAACAATTTTTTCTATTCATAATTGGTTTAATTAAGATACTTTTGCATGATTAATTATTTCATCAAGCATATCATTTTTGGTATATTAATTTTTATTATGAGGTCGTAGTAACTTTTTTCTTTTGTTTCATTCTTGTGAGAGTTTAGCTTACCTTTCCTCTAGTGAATGTTTTATATTTAGTGTTTTTTCGAAATTTTGTGAGAGGTGAATGCAAGCTTTCTTTTAGGATGAGCCACCTCAATATCGTTGTTGTATATTCTAGTTGTTATTGATTTTTTAATATTATGTTTTTTAAAATTTTTTAATAAAAAATAAGTTAATTTAAATTAAATTTTAAATTTTTATAAAATACTTTAAAACAATTTATTTAAATTATTTTGTAAGAAACTTAAATTTTTATTCCAAATAATTGACCCTCTTTTTGTAGATTAATAAAAAACTATTTTTCTAGAGAATAAAAATTATATACTAATTTTTTCTCTAGAGAATATTTTATAAAGATACTTTAATTAATTTTTTAAAAATCTTGAGTATATCTTTAGTAGTGAAGTTAATAAAAATTAATTTTATTTTAAAATAAGTTAACTCTTTTAAAATATGTTGAGTTTTTTCATGAAAATTGTTTAAGAAAATTATCAAAAACAATTAACATAAATAGAAATGGTAGATGATTATTTTTTAGCTGCTTCAGCTTAAAATCAAGAGAACATCTACCCTAAAAAAAAACTAGCAAAACAAATAACTAATATAAGTATTTTTGGCAAATGATTGGTAGGTGAAAGTATTACAATAACATAACAATAAAAATTGGCTGTTATAGCCTTGCAACAAAAAAAACATAGAAGCAAAATAAAATAATTAAATTTCATAAAGATAAAAAATTAATACAAACAAAAAAAACTATGCCTGAAAATTGTTTATGTGGTACAAATGTTTTAAATTGATGAATTAGAAATAAAAAATTTAGAACTTCAGTAATTTTTGAAGAAAGTAGAGATTATGAGTTTTATACATGAAGGACAAAGCATAAGGATGTGATGATAAGCAATAGATGTTAATATCTTGAATGGCAACACTTGAAAATTTTTCTTAAAATTTTATAAGAAGTTTATCAATCAATTTTATTCAAGAATTCACATATTAATAGACACGTTTTCTAATTGTTAAAAGTACTTATAATACTAATTAATTAGTCATTACTAATAAATTATAATTATCCCAATGTCATGAAATAATAGCTAAAAGAGATATTGTCTGAGAATTGCTCAATCAAAAGTCTCTTAGACCATTTGATCATGAAAAATTCTAGATGATATGTGTTGGATTAAGCAAGCATTATTCCATCTAGACCAATAGATCTAAATCGTTATCAAATAGTTAGATTTAGATCTTATGAATTGGCAAAACATGAAATATGTAATCACAAAATTTCATTATCAAACAACGAATCTATTTAGTTGTTTTTAAAAGGCTAATGAGAATGTGATCATTTTATTTCTAAAATTGCATGACTAAATGACGAAATCACCCCAATGATTTTGAGTATATTCGTGCAAATTGAATGGACATTTTACTTATTGCATGAATGATAGATTATTATTACTTTATAAGAATTTTCCTATGCCACCAAACAACTACATTATTTGGTGTTAGTAACCCACTTGTATTCTCTAAAGTGATTTCTCCTATTATTTGATGAGTTATGAATTGAACAAAAATTATTTGATGAATTATGGTGTTATTTTATCAATTTGATAAGCCCAACTCAGCACATTTTGGAGCTATGTTTTAACTTTGCATTTAAAATATTATTAGTACTATGTTCTCATTTTTTGTTATTTTAATTATATTATTAGTTTTTCTTGTTTTTATTATAGTTATAATGCTTTTTGAAAATGTTATTGATAATTACAAAGATATGATCAAGAATAAAGTACATTTTTAATTGGTTGACATATGATAAATTTTTTAGAATCTTAATAGTTTTTCAAAAAATAATTAGTCTAAATAAAATTTTGTTTTTGTTACTTTAAAGAATGATTTTAATCAAGCTTAATATTTTAATCGAAATATAATTACAATAACTAAAACTAAATTCAAAGTGTTTGTCGTAGTTATTTGTCCCTCCAATGAAGATGATTATCATAGAATTTCAGCTTGGCTACTTTTTCTTCTTTATTTTTTCAATGAACACAAGTATCATCTATCTAAAATCTTAAAATTTACTTAAATAGATCCATTAGTAATGCTTAGGGTTTATGATCATCAAACAAAACACCATGATGGGCGATCAGCACAACAATCTCTCTCACTTGATAATAACAAAACTTTTAAAGAAATTAATAAAAATATAAAAATATTATAAAAGTAATGTGCATGACAATTGATGCTCCACCTTCATGTATGTCATGACAAGAGTAATGCTTCAGCTTAATTTATGCTTATTTTAATATTTTAATTTCCATTCTTCCCAACTTTAATACACTTAAAGAGAGTTAATCTACATTTAGTTTTTTTTGAAATTATCTACCAACTCATTTTTTCTTTAAGTCTATTTTGTTGAACTTACACCTTTAGCTAATGGTCTAGTATAGAATTTCTTTTAAATTGATGTAATTCTTTCTTTATAACAATTAGAAAAATTTATTATTTATACTGTCTTGTGTTATGGATGATTTCAAGTTTATTGCAAAGGCATAATGGTTATGATAAGATTAAGTTTTAACAAAAATCATAATTTTATCTATAACATATTCTTTTGAAAGATATTTATTAAATTTTAAAGTTTTTATATTTTCTTCAATTGTTTTCCTTTTTCTTATGTTTTTTGAATTTTCTTAACATAATTTCTCAATTTTTATTTATACATCATATATATATATATATATATATATATATATATATATATATATATATATATATATATATGTATAGTTTTTTTAATTGGAATTAACTCATCCATGTTGTAATGTACAATACTTAATAAAGTATTTTCATTAAAAAACCATTTTAGCTCCAAAATGAAATAACAAAAGGAGGCTAGTATGCCCTTATAACCAAATAAACTTGGCAACATAATTAAACAATTTGACAGCACAAAATGTAAGTTACTACACATAGAAGCCTTATACTTAAATGAAAGCTTAATAAAGCACAAGCGTTTTAATTACGTGAACTATAATTAAAGAAAATTAAGAATATAGGATATTTGTGAGGAATGTAGAGATCATTAATGTGACAATTTAATTGTGCAACATAAAAACGTGTTAATGGGCATCAAGCACTAAATGTTTTAATATAATGACTTCAAAGCTTTTCTACAGATTTTATAAAAAAGTTTATTTGTTTACATATTCAAGAATTTAGAAATTTGTAACTATTTTCTAATGACTAAAACCACTTGCCGAATTGATAAAGTAGTCATTATTATTTTAATTTAAAAAATTTACCATGCCTTATAAGTAATAAATTATAAATATCATAATAAGTAAAAGACTCACTAACTTGGAGCTACTCGATTGGAAAGGTCTTGGACCATTCCATAACGAAGACTTCTCAATTAGATGGATTAGAATAAAAAGTGCTATTTCAAAATTATGATTAGATCTAGCCATTACCTCTGAATCATAATCTGATGGTTAGATCTTGCTCTCATGTGTGGAAAGATCATGAATTCTGAGAGGACAAAATTACGTGATTAGATAGCAAAAATCACTCTCACATCGACAGAAAAAATTATGCGATTGGATAGATCATGAATAAATCTCAATTTGAATCATTTGATCACTTAATTGTCCAAATGGATAGCAAAAATCACCCCCACAATTTTTAGTTCAATCGTTTGAAATAGATATAAGTTTTAATCCCACATTGAATAAATGATGGATTATCATTTTTTTATTAGAGCCTTCCTATGTTGCACAATTTGCATATCTTTGAAGCTTGCCCATCCCCTGCGTTGCCCCAGATTTAAGCAATATTTTAACTCTTAATCTATCAATTAAACAAAAATTTTTTGATGGGTTTAAGAGTTATTTTATCAACATGGTAAGAACTACTAGCCATATTCATGCACTATGCTCTAATTGATGGTTATCATAAGCACTAGTAGTATTCAGGCACTATGCTTTAATTGATGGCTTTTGTTATTTTTAGTAATAAAGTTTTTTTAATTTTAATTATATTTTTATATTTATACTAATTAATTTTGATAATTAAAATACCATTTTTCCCATAGGTTTTTGAAAGATAATTTTCAATTGTATGAAAAGAATTGAATGGATATTTGATGTGAAAGATAAGATTAAGATTTTATAATCATAATACTTTTTTAAAATGATTAATTTAAATAAAATTTAAACTTTCTTCTTTGTATGACTGATTTCCATCAAACTTAACATCTAATAAAAAAATTGAAACAACCAAAATAAAATTTAAAAGAATTATCTTTTTTAAATTCAAACCACAACTCTTCTTCTTTCTTAAATTCTCCCATGAATATGAATATCAGCTATTTAAAAATTAAAAAATCACTCAATCAAATATAGTAGTAATTCTTAGGACTTTTTGTTATCAAACAAAATATCATGACTAAATGTCAACAACATAACATATTAAACAATCCAATGCCCTATGAAATGATAATAAAACTATTGACTACCATTTGATAGTGACATTATCTCCTTTCTACAATAGTTTAGGACCATTCCAACCATTTATAGGAATGTTTAGTACCCACATGAAATAATGTCTCATTTTCCTCAAGGCTTTACCATTCCAAAAATCCCTTTACGATTTGCTATACTAATGAAAGTATTTTTAAGAATATTAAATGTCTTGTGTGACATACATATTGACTTCAAACAATATTAATTTTTTGAGAAAGTTATATCCACCGTTAAGAGGTGACTGACCTTTCTTCGTTAAAGAAAGCATCATATAATCAGTTCATCAAACTTGTTCCTTCTCCTTCTTTAAAGGCACTTTCATAATTATCTAATTTGACTCCCTCTTCTTAACCTCTATAACAAATTTCCATTTCACTCCGACCAATGCACTAGTTGCTTTTCTCTCACAATTCTCCCCATTTGGTACATAATTTTATTTTGTTTGACACCTTTGTGACAAAAACCTTATAAAGGCTACGTTTTCTTGCACATTCTATTGAAAATGACTTTTGAACGTTTTTTGACAAATTTCAGGAAAACACTAATCTAAGTGGTATTTAATGAAATAATCATATATTTCTAACATCATCTAGCATTTTTGTTATTTTCCTTTAAAAAGTCATTTAGAATTAAATTCATATTATATTTAATAAGTGTTGGTATTGTTTATGACATATCACTTCAATTTGAAGAAAGAATTATTTTTTAAGGGTTTTTTTTATTTGTTCTACCATATTTGACTTCTCATCAATATTATTAGTTCTTTCAAATTATAGTCTTTGTGAACTTATAAAAAATATCCATACGCAAATTTCATTTCAACACATTCGAAATTAATTTTATAATTCATTCACATTTATTCAACAAATATTTAATAAATTTTAAAGTCTTTTTAATATTTTGTAAACTTCCCTACACATAAGAATTCAATCATTCAAATTAAGAAAATGTTGAGATTCTTATAAAAAGTCTTTTCCTCTACTTCCAAAAATAGTAGCTAGTTAGTATAACATCTTCATTGTACAATCAACATGGGATAGTCTTCTTGCTTATTTTCTTGATTTCTCATATTAGGAAGCCCATTAGCATTTCCTCATGAAACAATCTTGGATGCACCACCACACAATATGTGTAGTATTAGCAACAACTTTTATTAAAACTAATAGAAAAAATACAAGATGAGCTCTTTCTAATGACAATGGAAAAACTATGTTGTAAGTAATGTAATAATTTACTTCAAAAATCTATAAAGGAAAAAAATTCTTTGTCTTTAGTTATTCTCATTTTCCAAACTTTATAATACATTTCATTCAACATACCTTTCAAAATACATGATCCTCTTATTAAAAGTCGATTTTCTTAATTGTATTTTCAAAATTTCCATGGAGTAAACCTATTCTTCATTAATTCATGTTTTGATCATGTGGATATTCTTAATAGTTTCTAAAATCACATCTATATCAGGAAGAGTACTCTTAATTTGTTCACATCAGTATAATTATAATTACTATAGAATATTATATAATCCTATGTAAAGTGTCATCTCTATGATAGATAATAATTATTATTGTAAAAGAAAATAAATTAAAAATCAAATAATTATCTTAGCTACATCAGCAATCGAATTTTCATAACCTTAACATGTGCTTAAACCTTTTAAATATTCTCTTCCATTGATTTCTACTTTTAGCTTGGAATGTTGTGTTAAATGTTAGCTAACAATAATATCCATCATGCAACCTTTTATAAAAGTATGATGCAACTTTTGAATCCTTATGTAATATAATTGTTTTTGCCAAGACACATAAGTCTTACAATTTTGTCAACATATATTTGACCTATTATTTTGGAACACAAATCTTACCTTAATAGGCAACATATGAATTTTTTGGTGGATAACCTCATTTTCAATTAAGTTTAATTTAACATCTCTACATAGAAATACTTTTCTTTTAATTTCCATCATATCACCATGGTAGCTTAAGATAATAACTTCTTGCTATCAATATGCCCCAATGACTAATATAGTAAAGTTCCAATTTGTTATGGATATAGCATATATTATTGAATTATTTATCTAAATACTTAATTTAACATCCTCTATGTCATGCATCATACAATGTTTCTCTCCCTAAAACTATAGAAGTTTCTTTTACTTTTCTCTATGTGATACAAGATCTCAAAACCCTAATTCCATAATAATTGAAGCCATTATAATAATCTCAATGTCTAAATGCAATTTTTATGAAACAAATAATGTATAAAAGATTATGTAAATTTTCAATAATATGAAGCCCAGATGTGAAAACTTAAGAATATTATGATTGTAAAGTTACATCAGTAAGTGCATAGGAATTGGAGACTAGAAAAAGTTAATGGGAGCTACCTCAACACAATATTCTTCAAATAGATAAACCAATTAGCAATTTATTAAAAAACATAGTTGTAATGGAGTCTACGAAACTGTTGTTTTATTAAATTATGCACAAAAACAAATAAGTAAATTTTGAAGACATGGAAGGCTTGGGTAAAAAAAAATTGGATGACAAACAAAGATTCTGATACGAAAAACATTATAGATTTCTTTTTAAACATTATTTCAGTATGAGAACATGGATAAGATTTTGTTCATCAAGGATTATACTGACTAACTTCTTCTAGTCCAATATATTTTTATCAATAAACAATGACCTTTACAAATGATTTGGTAAGCTTTTCGGTGTAGGATTTGAGATGATCATAATTAGTGAGGTTTCCTGTTTTCAAAAATTATAAGTTGACTTAGATAAGAAAGGTATCTTTGATCTTAAATGAAGTACATAAATGTGCTGTCAAAACTTTAAAAATAAAAAAAAATAGTTGCATCAAATGTCTTAGTATAGAATGAAAATCGCCTTAGAGATGCAATCTTATGTAACCTCTCTTTTGTAGTAAAAACCAATGCCTTTCTTTAAAAAGAAATTATATATGATGCATCTATTTCAAAATTTGTATAGCAAAATAAAAGTGAAGCTTTGAGGAAAGAATTTTTTTGTGTCCATTCTACATGTTTTCAACTTCTTTGTGAGAGCAGATGTTTTGGAATTAAAAGAAAGGCTAAGTGACCACATTATTGTTGCAAAAAAGGGGGTACTCAAAAATAAAAAAGTAAAGAATCATAAAGGTTTCATTCAAAATAAAGAAAGGCTAGTAGTAAATGGTTATAATTAAGGGGAGCGATTAAATATAGAAGGAATACTTGAACCAATGGTAAGGTTGAAGGCAACATGTTCATTTTTAAAATTTTCTTATTACAATTTACTTAAACTATACCTAATAGATGCTATGAACACCTTCTTAAATGTTGTTATTTAGGAGAAAGTATACATAGAATAATTGGATTTCATTCAACATTATCATCATCAAAATCATGTGTATAAGTTATTGAAAGAATTATATGAATTACTACATGAACAAAGATCCTGGTATGACATACTTTGTAGATATCTACTAAAAAATTATTTCATGATGGGAATATTGATATAACTTTATTCACCACAAACTTTGTTGATGAACTTCTTATAATCCAAAATTATTTAGATGATATCATATTTGTGTAAACCTACTTTGACTCATGTAATTGAATTAGTAAGCTTATGGGTGTTGGATTAGAGATGAACATATTGGTTATGCCATCTATTTTCTTAGATTGAAAGTTAAGTAGGATAAGAAATGTATCCCTTTACCTTAAATAAAGTATATAAATGAGATGTTAAAATTGGAGATCTTAAGAAACTCAAATGCATTTCTACTTTCAAGAGTCCCCTCCATACTATTAGATAAACGTAAGAAAGGAAAACCGATAGATTTCTATGTATACTAAGGGATGATATATTCTTTACTTAACTATTAGAAGCAAAACATTGAATTTAGTGTGGGAATTTTTTGATCAATTTTAATCAAGCCCTAAGGATTGCCATCTAGAAGCCATAAAAAGAATGTTTTGGTGCTTACCTAACACAAAGGTATTAGGGTTTTTGTAGCCCAATTTTCAATTTTGTCATGATTTTATAGGATATCGCTACATTATGTAGGTTCTCAAATACATAATAAATGCACTATCGGTATTTAATCATCACCTCTTAAACTCATGATATAGCAAAAAAAGAATGCTTGCTTTAGCAACAAATGAACCACAATATATAGCACTGGAAGGAGTTTTTTTAAAAGTTTTGAGTTTGAAAAGGTAATTAGATTATATGGGATTACATTTACAAAAATCTAGAAAACATATGTAAATTTGAATGTCATTTTTCTGACTCAAAACCATATAAAGTACTATAAGACTAATAAAATTACTTTTCGACACCATTTCATTAGGGACCATGTAATGTAATACTATAGACATTCAATTTGTTGTTAACAACATGTAACATCCTAGCACCATGACAAAGCTACTTAATAAAGATTTGTTCCATAGAATTAGATGATATTTTATTATCATGGAAAAATAGGGAGAAATTAAGCTTTGTTTTAATGAAGTTCCTTCAGTGAAGGAGACCTAATCCATATGCCCCAATTACTTTCAAATCTGCTATACCTGATCATATCCAGTAAATGTTTTGTTGCACTACATTCAGTTACATTATCATAAATTTAGATGGCAAGTAATCATAAAAAAAATAAGGTTATTGGTACAAAGAGGAATGCTTTTTGATAATTTGATGTTAATAATCAAATTTAATAGCTTACTAATTTGTTATTAGCTTTGCTTGTAAATGTGATAGGTGAACAATGCTAGAAGGAGATTTATGTTGGAATAATATGCCAATTGGCTAAATATATCAATATAACCATGTGTGGAATAAGAATGAAAAGGATTTTCGTATGGTCAAGCATTAAATTTTTCCTTTGTGTATGAGACTTCTTTACCTAATAATTGGTTTAATAGAGAGGATTTATTATCATGTTTTCCATGTATTAAAGATTACTATTAAGTTTTTATTATCATTTTTGTTTATTTCAATCATAGACATTTTGTTTCATGTGAATAGTTTTTCTATTATCTTAATAATTTCATAATTTGAGAATCTTTTACCCCATTTAAGTTGCACAACATCTTAATATTGTATTATTTTTTTATGACTTGTAATTTTCTTTGACAAAAGAGATAGTAAGCATTATTGCATTACTATTATGATATTTTGATACGTGATAATCACCATTTTTATAGTGTAAAAGTTTTTATGTTAATGAATTTCTTTTATCATATTTTATTATTTCTCTTATCCTATTACTATAAATGTTTTTATCAAGTTTATTTTATTAGAACTATTTTTGATTGACTTTAAGTAAAAATATTGTTAAGAATTTTAAATAAGTCATTAAATCATTAACAAGAAAATTTCTTGCATTTTATTAATTGTAATGAATGTTAGATATTTGTTTTTTAAATGTGCTAATCATATATTTAATAACTAAAATGTTATTTTTTACTTAATAAAGTTTTTAATAATTGTTACTTAAGCTTGAGCTAGTAAACATGAGATTTTTTATATTATGTAAAAAATTTCATATTGATAATAGTTTTCAAGTTTTACCTCTAAAAATGTTATGTTGTCTTTGTATTTCATAATTTATAAATTTGCAAATCATAGTGTTGGTGTTAGTTCGTTTATTGAAATCTAAATAATTATTACAACTTTTAGTTAAAAAATTTGCATATGAACTAAGATTTTTAAAAACAAATTTTTGTTATGGTTTCACAAAATGAATTATATTGATATATAATGCATATATCATATATTTTTTTTAAAAAAATATTTTATTACCTTAATAATTTAGTTGTTTTTACTATTTTTGAAAAAATTGGTTATTTTTCATCATTAAATTCACAAAAAAAAAGTTTTTAGCATATTATGCATGTAGGTTTTAACAACATAAACTTACTTATCATCAAATGCCTTTCATGCTTTATATTATATGAATGTTTTTTCTTCCAACATATTAAAATTGTATTCTATTTTTTGTGATTCTTTTTAGACTATTCCATCAAGGAATTGAATACCCTTTATTCTTTAATTTTTTAAAGTTTTCTCTTTCTATAAAAATTTATAAATAATTAATTTTTCCAAGATATTTATTGGAAATATTTTTATAAAATTTAAAATCTTAATTATCTTGATAAAATCTTATATTTTATTAGTATTGTTTTGCAACACATATTTTTCTACTAACTTATTTGCTACATAATTTTTATACATCATATTGTAGAAGGTACAATATTTTATGTTCTTTTTATTTTTCAATATATACTTTTCCTTGAACGTATTTGTAATTATGGTGTGATTGACAAAACATTTCTTTTGTCACAAAATGATAAGTACAAATTTTCTGAGCAAATAAAAATTTTGAACTATCTGAAAGAAAACTTTATCATAAAAGGCAAAAAAGGAAATCAATGAAATTAGGAAATTATAGAAATTGAATAAATGAAAAAAAATTAAACAATTTACAAAATTTAATTTATTTATAAATGCTGTAAAAAATAAACTGTTTTACCACTCAAGCATACAAAATATGTCATGGTTATGGAAAGCAAAAATTTTAAAATATTGTAAGATCATTTAAAATGATAAAAAGTTTATGATGTTATAAAAAAATGCTTCCAAAGTTTTTTTTATGTGTCATAACTTAAAATGTAGCGATCAAAATAATGTATTTAAAAATCATTGACGAATTAAATAAAAGTAATTATTAAAATAACATGTCATAATTGAAGGAATATAAGTTCAAAAAGTTAAATTATATTATATAATGATTAGTAATAAATACTTGAAAATTAAAAAAAAGGTTTCAATTTTTAATAAAATGATAAACTAAGAATCAAAATATTGTAATGCAAATAGAAAATTAATAGAAGATAAAAGTCTGCAACAAAAGTTAGCACCTCAACTCAACAATATCAAAACAATGATCAATCATAAGTATTATAATCTAGGTCAAACACTAGAGGCAAAATATATGCTCTGTAATATTTTTAGAACACTTTTATCTAAATCAGAAGTGATTGAATATCAATGTGTAAATGCATTTTAAGAAGTCCTATGGCTTTATTAAATCGACCATAAACATCATTGTAGATGAGATGGTTGTATCTATTTGTTGCATGAGTGCAATAATTTTGCTAAGTTATCGATAGTTTTTTGATATATTAAATATTTAGTTACTTTAATTATTAATATATATTTCAATATTATTATTTTTTAAATGTATTTTTAAATTTAGTTATCATAATTATTAATATATGTTATCTTATTTTATTGTGCAACTTTTAAATGTATTTTTTAAATTTAGTAAATATTTTAAATGTAAGTTTAATAATTATCATGTTACTTTTTTTTAATTTTTAAACCTTTTTTATTTAGCATTAGCATATCTATTTTAACAAACTAATACTCTAAATTAAAAAAATCCTTTTAATATTTAAATTTTTTTATTAATGTTATGCTTTTAATTATATTGTATCAATTAGAAAACTCTTTCTTGAGCCATTATTCTTAATTATTATGTTAATTGTGTACAAAATACTTATAATTATAAATTTTTTCCATAGAATATAAATTCTTTCAATATTTTGTTCCAAAAATTTAAATATTGTATAACATTTATGGTTTCTTAGTTCTAACAAAAACAATTTCGAATAAGTTGTATTTATTTAATCTATATTATCACATTTATGCCTACAAGCTCAATTTCATATATTGCTTGCCATAATCACAATATCTAAATGTTTTGAATCATTAAGACTTTCTTAATTAAATATTTAAAATAAAAATTTTATTTTAATATTTTTTTGACAAATTAGGAAAACTATTCTCAGAAAGTATTGCTAATGTTTTCAATATTTCTAAATTTGTGAGAAATCAATATAGATAATATTTTTTGCAAAAATATTATACATATGGATTAAATGTGGTTAAGTGCTTTGGTGAATTATTGTTTTCTATAGAGTTATCAAATCTTTAGTTTGTTTTTATTTGCAATGTCAAGTTTTTGTTACTTTTTTCTTTTGGAATTGTTTTACTATGTTTGTAAATATTAGAATTATTTATAGTAGTTTTATTTGATAACGATAAATTTTTATGTTTTCAATTATTTTTCATCGGATAGATGTTTTTAAAATCAATGACTTTTTTATTTGAAAAAAGTACTTCATTAAAAATGCATCAATTTTTTAATATTTAATATTTAACTATAAATAAAAATTAGCCATTCGTAACTTATAGAAATATTATAAAATAATTTAGATTTAGCTATTTTTAAGATTGAAAATTATTAAAATAAAATTGAAATGTTTTTCTTTAAATGTGTATTTTAGTATATTATTTTCTTTACATGTTGTCAACCTTGCTTCTAATTCATGGAATTAGCTTACTAAGATCTATTCTCCTTTGACCTTTACATGAAAATTGTTTTTAATATTGTCAACGTTTCTCCTTTGACCTTTAAATGTCTAGATTTGGTTATATTACTTTACTTCAATTTATTAAATTTTTTTCTAAAATATGTTTACTTAGTAAAAAATAGTAATTTATAATTATAATGTTCACATTTTTTGTAATTCATTGTAATGCTAAATGTGGTTTCGTCGACAAGCTCTGTCCAATTACAGAATAATTTTTTAATATTTTAAATAAGTTTTTTCTATTGTTTTTCCACACGTTGCCAAACATTTTGATTTGTCTTATTTGACTATTGATTATATTGCACTGCAACTCTTTTTTTCTTGGAGTGAAACAATTACAAACATCTCATCTTATTTTGTTAATATTTTTAATTAAGATATGATTATATGATTATGTATCTCTAATTTTCATGTGATTTTTATAATAATTTTTTTATTCTTTCAATATTTAATATTATTTCATATGGATCACACAATACCTATGTTATTGGCCTCCTAAGCCTCATGACTTATGTTTATGTTTAGTTGATAATAATATTAATAAAGTGATTGACAAGCTTGTCTACTCAGTTATATTACACTAAAGCTATGTGACCAATAGACAATAGTTTAGTGACTAAGAGATTAATTCAATAAGATTAAAAAGAAGTCAAAATGAACCTCAAATTAGGCTGATTCTAAATAATAATTGAAGCAATAAGTGTGTTGAAAATGATTATTTAACAATAGATCATTATCGTGCATTGTACTAAGACAAACTTTCAATTTGGAAAGGAAATGCAAATTGAAGATAAAATGAGCAGTGGAGGCTTGAAAGAAATAAAGATCCTTCACAATGTCAAAAATTCAAGAACAAGTTGGGGAAAACTTTGTGTGGATATTTTCCAAAACTTGTCTTATATGATTCAATTTACATGCATCATGTTTTTAAAAGTATGTCAAAATACATCATTTGAATGTCTTCAAACTTCACTCATATATTGGTTTTAAAATGTTTTAAAAATCCAACTGGTGCAATGGTAGAATGCATGTACTAAAGAAACTTTATTATACACACACGCACACAAAGATCTAAGGTACTTTGAATATTTATTAAGCAAGCATAAATCCATGGTACAACCAACATATGCCTATGAACCTTGTGTAGAAAAGAGAAACATTTGTTCAAAAAATTCTGCAAACCTATTCTACAAAACAATTGATGGTACAATTTTAAAAAAGTGTGAAAAGTCAAATAAATGCACATAAAGAAGACAATGCATATAGCCATTAATCCTAACATAAAGTATGTCTAGCTCACAAGAAAATATTAATCACTAGTGAATATGACAATTTAGGTAAACTATAAATTTGCATAGCTAGTAGATGTTCTTAAGTAAGTTCTAAGCATATCTATGAATGTTTAATGTTAAATTAACTTTTTGAAGGGATTAAATAAATTCTAAGAAAGCAAAACTATTGTAAAGTTTTGATATGAATTAAAAATTTTAGAATTTGTGCTACATAGCATTTCTTGGTTCAATCAAATACTACTATTCCTTCCTTAAATTAATCTTTTTTTACATTTGGCTATTTTAATACCCTTTCGAACATCAAAAGCTTACATATACTTATTGGAAGTTCCGTTGAAGAAGTAAAGTACATTGGTGTACATAATTTCCTCGTCCACCGCTTACATCAACAAAGTTTGTTGGAATCGTTTTTTAATTTTTCATATGCTCTAAGAATGGCCCAAATTTTATAGAATCTTAAGTATAATGCTGTAAGCAAAGGGATTTGTTTTTTAGAATTATAACTTGATAGGGTTTTAGTTGCGAAAGTAGTCATTTTTGTGAATGTTGATTCTAACCCATCATATTTAAAGAAAGTTTGGCTTTAACTTGTAAGAGAACAGATCAATGAAAAGGTCTTTAAATTCTAATCTAGATCATGAGCTCATATGATCTACAAACACACCAAGATCTACAACTTTGTGCTTACCTATGATGACCAATTCAAAAGTAGCAAAATTTGTAAGACCCTTAAACAAAACTAGATCTACTAATGCTACGCTTACCAACCATCACACTTTACAATGCACTGAACCAGATCTGATGCATACAACATCAATGTCACGTTGACCCACTAACTTCATCCATGACACATCAACTAAAATTTGACCAAGACTTCTATGACACTACAATGATCCGATGACTATTTCTTCAACACACGTACTTGAATTTTAACTACAACACATTCGATGGTGTGCCAATTCACTTATTTAATTCGTAAAACTCCAACACTAATTGATTTTGATGACCAATGTTAACTTGCATAATAACAAAATGAAAATTCAACTTTTTATGCAAATAGTTTCACAATTTTTTGGACCTTAGGGTGAAAAGATACCTTTTTAGAAAGCTATTTTCCAATAACTTTTGCTAAACCATTGGTAACTACCAATTAGAAAATAGATTTTTTGAAACTAAAATGGTATATTTTAGGTTTGATATTTGGTAAGAGTTAATTTCATCAGTTATACATTTTTAATTTCTTTTTTTCTCTGCATAGGCCCTTTATAAAGTAAGAGGCATAACCTTTCGAAGAGATGATGCTTCCATATGCAAAATTCCGTATTTTCCATTATGGCTTATTGAGGTCAAGGTTAATTCCAATGTGAACTCCAACATGCTAAATCACCTTGGCTTCAATATTAGGAGGAGAAGTGCAAAGCTTAAGGGTGCAAAAGTTTACCTATAACAAAGCTATTTCGACTTCTTATGGATGTTGCATAATGGTTGCATTCAGTTTCATGTTTCTTTTAGATCATTGATTCACCTTTATTATGTGATTTCCTGGCACTTCATTGTTCCTTTTCGCTTAGACACCTATTGTTATCTTAGATTTCTACTATTCCGTATTGTCACCTTTGTTATTCTCAAATCAACTTTTTGTTTTTTTAATCGCATTTATGTGCAAGTTACATCATCACTCCAACTTTTCTATATTGCTTATCAAGGTTTCTCAAGGCTTTGATTCTACACCCATGTGCATTGTAGTGCTAATTAAGCATTAAATCTAGCTCTAGATCTTGGTTATACTAACGTTTGTAATGCTAATAGCAAAGAAATGCTAATTTAAACATTCTTTTTTTATTTTCGTTTATTAGCACCTAATCTTACAAAAATGATAAAGCTCAAACAAGGGAGTTTTCTTTCTTTTTCCTTAAGTACACAATTTATACACATGATATCATGTAGAACTTGTCTCATTGAGCACCCACACATGAACAAAGCACAAGTGACCCTCTATGATCGATTAACTAGACTACAAACTTTGGTAGACAAGCTAGAGAAATATGGTTTTTGTAAAATTGAAGTAGAACATGCTAAAAATAAGCCCACCTTTTCAAACATAATATTTTCATCCACTCTAATCAAATACCTTTTAGAATCAACTTGGGCTATAATGATGCTAACAAACACATGAAGTCTATAAAATATGACATTCCCATCATTGAAGATATGATAAACCTTAAAAATACATAGAGTTAAAAGTTTACTTGGACCATTGCTTCTAATGGTTTAAACCGAATGAAAAACAAAGGTATTCTTTGCACAAATGAAATAAAGAAAACAAACTCATCTGTCTAAAAAATCATAGAAACTTACCATTAACAAAGCTAATTACCACTCATCAAAATATATATTTCGCTCCTAAAAGAATCACTTACTTGACCAAAGACATGCCTAACAAAAGAAGGAAAGCATGTTAATGAGTGCATTACTTTTTTTAAGGAGTACATTTGTATTGTGGTGTTATTGTTGACCCTTTCATCTCCCCTTACAGATACTAACTTGGGCTTACAGATATATTTAAAGGGAGATTTTCATGCAAAACATTCACACCTTACAAGAGGGCTATAAGAATTCCACTAAAAATGAAACATAGAAGCATTTATGAAGTCAACAGTATTGGAAATTCAACCATGTCAAACTTCAAGTTGACAAACACCTGTCTCTCTACAAGGAGTGTACCAAAACATACCACTCCATGGCCTTGCTACCCTTTTAACTTACAATGAAACCCAACCAACCTATTAACCAGGTTCCCAAGTAACTTTTTCTCGATGTTAAAAGTGAAGTAATATAGTAGCCCAATACGAAAAATGACAAGTGAGCTATATCGAGGAAGACAATTATGGGGAATTGAACACCAATTAAAAAAAAAGTGATCAAAGAATATGTTTCCAAATCTTTCTTAGCTAATGAATACTCCAATGAGATCTCAGAGAATAACATTGATGACACTAGAGTATTATAGTCATGAGAAGCACCTTCACCTAACCAATGAGAAGTAATTATTGAAGACATACCACCATTTGTCAAATCTTTATCAAGCTTAGAGAAAATATAAATATAGTATAGAAAGTGTGAGCAGCATCAATGGCATTTCTAGAAATGGTAACATAACATAGACTATGGATCATTCATGACCTAATACCATACACTATTTTTTTGCTAAAAACGTATGCATGTGTCAAGAAAAAATGAATTATACTAGTTAAAGTTTGCCAACAATTTCGAATATATTTTATGTGATGTTTCTTACATTAATATGAAGGGTCATCTTATTATGACCCTTATTATATGACCATGATGTTGTTATTGATAGCTAAACCAACTATTAAACATTTACATATAATGAGTAAAATTTAACATACACCCATCAACGCCCAAAGACCATGTCTAACATATAAAAAACCACCCAAAATCCAAAATAAGATAATTTTATTTGTGTCCCTTGCTAGACTAGATAAATAATCTATTTATAGGCATAGGAATACCTTATATAATAATGCCTCTCATTACAGAATCCATTTTATATAGCTTTCTTAAACTTTTTTCAAATGATCCCCAAGCTTTACCACCTCTTCATGACATCTAATATGCTGTAGACCTCATACTATGCACTTGTTTACTAAATTTTTCACATTATTGGATGAATCCCTTTAAACGTCATGAATTCAATTGACATGTGCAAGATTTATTAGACAAAAGATTCATTTGAGAAAGTCCTAATCCATGTGTCGCTAATAACTCTCAAGCACTAAAAAAAGGATTCATGGAGAATTGGATTAAATAATAGGGAAATTAGCAAAATGATGTGAGACGAACTTTGGACCAAACTAAAAGAGCCACTATTTATCCAAAATTTATTTAAAAAGTAGAGGGCACCCAGATAGAATCTAGTTAAGGGATGAGTGAAAATGTTATTTAAAATAAGGGATATATCATACAGGTGGTTAGTCATTCCCATCACAATATTTGACACACCAAGCACATTTATAAGAATAATGACCTAAATAACCTGATTAAGAATGTTTGTGGTAGTTCACTTTAATGACATCTTCAACTTTAGTTGTATCGTTAAATAGAAATTAGAAAACCCTACAAAGATTTTCTCAACACTTGGGAAGAACACCTTTACCCAACATCACCATAACTTTTTGGGCTTCAAAACTTAAAGGATGATGTATCATCTTATCGTGAAAAAATTAAGGCTATAAATGATTAACACAGGTCTTTGGAAATCTATAATATTAAGAGTTTTCATGACCAAACAACCTTGAAAAGGATATTCATTAATAGTTTTATTATCATCAATACACTAATAATTGGTCATTTTAATAAGATAAATTTTGAGTGGACCCTTACAACTAAGAAAAAATTTGTGAATGTCAATGAAGCTATGACCCAATAATTTATGCTCTAACCTCCGCACTATATTTGACAAAGTGTCTACATTTAATTTGCTTCAATTGGTATTTTCAAAAAATTATTTGGCATCTTTTGTGAATAAGGTTAAAATTCATATTTTCTTATCATCCCTAGCTTTTGATAAAATTAAGTTCATAAATCATAGCCTACGAAATCAATTATGGTGTTTGGTAAGGGAAAACATAAATAATTTTGACAGTCTTTAACCAAAAGCTAAGAAAGCTTATAATAGTTTCATGAATATGTCCACAAGAATGAGCCCATTTGAATCCAATAATGAATATGAACCTTTTAACCTATTCTACCTAATCCTGCTATCTATTCAAGCACAAACATAAATGTTTGCATCTAAGGTAGGCTCATGAGCATATTAAGGAAATAGTAAATCTTAGTAATATGAAATACAATGGATTGACCAATGCACACCTCAAGCATAAATATTTCATAGAAGGAGAATTTGTGATGATAAAAATCATGTTTGAATGGTTTCCACTATGAACTTTGTAGAAGTTACATTCAAGAGTAGTCTATCCATTCCAAATCCCAAAGGTTAGAGCAAACGCATACGTTGTGAAGCTAAGTGCTTACTCACCTATCATGCTAAGAAGGGTAAGGAGGTTAAAGTATTAATGGATTTGAATGTTAACCAAACCAACTATTAGATTTATCAAATGTATCCTTTTCATTGGAAATGTTAAGAAGGAAATAAGGATACTTCGATCATATTGGAAGTCACAAAGACTAAATGCTAACACATTAGACATTTATGAGGCCTAATTTAGAGTATGTAACTCATAAGAATTGAAACTCTTCTAGTTCAAAGGAATTAGAGAGGACACCAATTAAGATGTTTATTGCTCAAAGACTAGTTGGACATGTGTTGACAATTCCAGATAATCAAGCTATCTTTTCTTCATGTGTTGTGTTAAAATGGTGCTTAAAATTCTATTTTATGCTCAAAACTCACATCATGAATGAGTAAAAGAAAACAATAATGGCCCATTGAGCCTATTTCTATTGATATCATCATTCCATATTGCCTCTAACACTCATCATTCCATGCAAGAGTTTGCATAACCAACTATTTTTCCTAAATCAGTTAGGTTGTAGCAACCTATTAGATCGACCCACCAGCAGTAAAGGTGATTTTCCTTGTGAACAAACTGAGAAAATTAACACCAAACTTGCACAATAACCCACTTTGTGATACATTGAACCAGATCTATCTTGTGGCACCATCGACAACATATTAGCCTTACAAAAGTAGTTTATGTCATGACTATCTCGATATGACCTTGGACATTGTTGATATCTTATCGATTTAATGACCTATTTGCAACAGATTGTCCCAGAACATAATTACCAAATCCATGACGTTTCAACCTTGATCAGAACTACAAGAGCAATAGTTAACTCAGTTAGGTTGAAACAAAAAATATATGTTTTTATAAAATTACTTAGCAATAACTTTAGCCACATAACTTTTCCTTTAAAATGATAGCTCTTTAAAAAGTTGTTTTGAAATTATTTAACCATAACTTTGGCAAATAAGTTATTAGAAAATAGTTTTTTTAAAAAAGAAAAGATTATTTTTAAGAAGTCTATATGGAAAGAGATTTTGACCACCAATTTTGAATTTTTAATTTTTTTCTTCTATTATCCTCGATTTTTTAAACTTTGGGAAGCCTATCCTTTAAATTTGGTGATCTTTGTAACAGAAAAATTTCCATTATTTCATTGTGTCTCGTTGAGTTCTAATTTTTATTGTAACAAAAGTCAAACATGATCACTTGTTAGAGAACTAATTATGTGAGTAGAGAAGCAAGGTTCGAACGATGAGGCTCCATGCTGATTTACTTATGGTTATATGACATTACTTTTCAATTGTAGCTGCATAGTGGTTTCTTTAACTTTGCTTTTTCTTTCACCTAATTTATTTCCTTTAACTTCAACATTTTTGTTCATTTTGTAATTCTGTTTCTCTTCATTTACTAATGTTTTATCAAATTTCCAGTCCTACTAGCTATCATTGTATGTAATACTTTTCTCAATTTTTTTCATAAGTGTTTGAACAAATTTTAAATGTAGTTGTTATTCACGATTTTTCATAAGTCTTAATAAAGATTTTTATTTCTTTCAATTAACACACAAGTCACCTTTACATTGATCTTTCGTTATCACAAAGAGAGCTTTATCAAACACCTTTCCAAGTACACTATCCCTATGTTACTAGTGAGGTAACTAGCCTTGCATACACAATGTGACACTTGTGTTTGTCTTGGTTCCCCTCTTAGCTAAAATTGCCTTAGATTCGTGCCTTGTGTGTGTTACATGTTCTATTTTCTAGTGTTTATCATCTTATGTTTTATATTCTTATTATATGCAAATTAGTCTCTTGGTGCTTATTATAATTTTTATCACTCACTTGGCATCAATTCACTATTCATTTTTGGGATAAAGAATGACTAGATTCTTGTTTTCCATAGATTTGAGCTAAAAAGCCTTATAGAGAATGCTATGTCTCATCCAACAAGGTTTTGAGTGATAATATTGTTTGTCAAGTGAGCCATATCTTAAACTAAGATCATCTTTAGGCACATTATCTTTAGAAGATTTGGTAAGCCAACTATATAAGGAACTATTGGTTGTTTCCTTAGGCGTTGTGAAAGCTAAGCCTAGAAGAAGTAGGGAAAAGAATTAAAACCATGGTCTTATGGAGCTGATGATGGAAAACTTATATTTTGAAGAGATAGAGGCACATTCATTGGTGGACTCCTATACATGGATCAAGGTAGAATGTACCTCAAGGCTATGCAATTAAACTGTTAGAAATTTGTGTGGGTTCAGAGTAGATGTTTTTGAACATATGCATGATTCGATTTTTTGAGTTTATTTTGAGGGCTATTGTGACTATTTCATAACAATTCCTAGACCAAATGAGGGTGTAGATAAACTTGTGCTTTCATAACTAAATCAAAGACGATAATCTCTTATGTTTTATTATGTTGACTATTGAATTCGAATTTCACTTGAAAAAAATGATTAACTCTTTTTAGGAACTAGTATTTTCCATGATTAATACCATAACATGGTAGAACAATTGCTAGTATAATAATACTACAATAGATTTTAAATCTATGCTATTTGATGTGCTCTAAAATTTTTACAATTTTCTTCCATGTTATCCAGACAACAATTGTTAAAACTTGTAGCAAAGAAAATTATATTACCTAGTGTATGCCTTAAGATTTAATTGGAAGGCTTGGTGTAGGGCTCCTGAATAATTTTCCACTGAGTTAGAGTTTGAAAAAATTTAGTCATAATTTTTTATTTCTCTTGAACTAGACTTATGGATGATTGATGTGTGATGAATCCATATATTGGTTGGCTAAGTGTTCCTCCTCTTAGCTTTATTTTTTGAAAAAATGGTTTCTAAAGCCTTCACTGATATCATGTCATCGATGTTCATGCAAATAACCTCTCAATAAAAGCAATAGAAAACATTTAAGAAGGGACATGCGCTATTTTCACAAAAAAAACATTATTTAAGATAATGTTTGCCACTTGATTTATAGTAGTGCTCCCTTTATGGTAAAAATGGGCAAACTTGAAGTGAGTAAAAAGTCATAAAAAATATATTAATGTTACATTTTTTTCATTAAGGGGTACTTTTAGTCGTACTCGTGAGCTATTGTAGCATTGTTTGAAGTAATCCCAATGTCGACACTCATGCGATAAGGAATTTGTTAGGTAATTAGACAAATTTGAAAAAGAAGAACAATGTTTTTCCATCTCAATTCATATACTAATACACAAACAATAGTTTACAACATATATAGCCTCATTGTTGACCTTCATCTAGCCAAGATAGGGGTGAACATATAGTGTGAAATAACTTGTAGCCTATGTAGGCTGTGGCTGCTCTAAAAGATTCTTATAAGAAATTTCCTACATTATAAAACATATTAGGATGGTTTTGATCATAGTAGATTAGAGTGTAAACTACATGTGTAGTTTGTTAATCTTATTTTATTATGTATGATAGAGCTTTGCAATAACATTTTTGACTAATTCTTCCATTTCTATTTCCTTATAGAGCTTTGCAAAAACATTATTGACTAATTCTTCAATTTCTATTTCCTTATTGTTGATCTACATATAGTCCAATAAATCCTTAAGTTATTAAATTGCATCCAATAGTTAAGTATTTTGGTAATGTGGTATTCACCGAAGAAAAAAATTGAAAACTGATTGTGGATATATATAGCCCATAAAGTATGATTAATGGCCTCATAATAAGGGTAGTGACATGGTAACATGTTAATTGTTTATTCCGTTCAATGTGGCAAACATTTAGTAGGCACAATAGATAGTAGAATTCATTAGATCAACGTCCCTATCTTGCATTCAATCATAACATCTATATTTTCTTTTATTAGAAAATCTTGATTCTAATTTAGAACCAAAAAGCTTTAAGGTAGATATGAGACGATTAATTTTTTTTATCCATGTAATGCCAAACATGTGAGTGTCATTTAATATCATTAACTCTATTAGTTTTGCAAATCTTTTATTTTACTATGGCAGTAAAACAAAACCATAAATATTATGCTAATTCCATTATCCATTTACACTTGACGTTCTAGAACTAATTTCTCACATCAAAGAGAAAAATTAAAACCACTTCAAATTCATGGAATGCATGCTAAACAACTTAGATTATCACGATTTTTTGTATGTATGACTATAAATTTTGTTTTGCCTTCTAATTGTCATCCTTAAAATTGTGAGTGACTTGCTAGTGATTATTCTCCTTACTTTTTATATATTCCTCTATAACAAAGTTATTCTCAACTAAAATAAACAAGTAAGCTATGGAAAAAAGGTAATTACTTTAACAAAACTAATGCATGAATGAAATTAGTCCAAGTAATTGTAAAATAGTACATGTTATTTGGGTGTGTGACATGAAGTCAACCGTGGCTACTTGATCACATACCAAAACAATCTATTAACAAACAAAGGTATATTTTGTAAGAGTTCAAAAAAAAAAAAAAAAC
This sequence comes from Vanilla planifolia, assembly GCA_023846275.1. Lineage (NCBI taxonomy): Eukaryota > Viridiplantae > Streptophyta > Magnoliopsida > Asparagales > Orchidaceae > Vanilla > Vanilla planifolia. The sequence goes on along the minus strand of JAIUJO010000032.1, from coordinate 1,851,175 downwards.
AAACTACTAAAGAGCTTTCATGTTCCATCATGCATGCCCAAAATGGTACACAAAACTATCTAATCTAATCTAATAAAGCAAAAAAGTGCAATAGTTTCTTCAACTTTCTTTTGAGTTAACATGGTAATTCTCTTTCACAAGTTCTTCGTGGTGCCTTTTTATATGTCTTTTAATGATATTTTTCCATCAAATATTTAATGTGATTTTAGATGTTTGCAACATCATGAAATAAATTCTAAGCTTGTTAGTCTTACCCTAATGTAGATAAGGAACATAGTCAACATTTTAAATGACAAGTCCTTTTTAACAATAGGATGTATGGAAGCAATATTTTTCCCATATTAATAAGAACTTTGCATTTAATGGAACCACCTCACTGCTTGCACTATTGCTGCTCAAGTTGTTTCACATTTATTGATGATTCCCAAAATAACTTGTGCAACATCTTCTTATGAAGTTTTAATGGGGAGATAATATGTTATTATGAAGTGGCAATCCCCTTTAATATTACATATAACATTCATTTTGCTTGATTTAATTTTGCAAAAGTAATTAACACCACATGCTTTCTAAATGTTCTATGTAGATGACCCATGTATTATTGATTTCATGTAACTTTAGCTTGCCTATTTTGTAAACAATTTCATGATTTTATTTATTTTTAGCTATTTTATTTTTAAAATTGCTAAAAAAAAGTAACCATGGTAAATTTTGATTTTTGAAATCAATAAAAAATGATCAATTGATTCTTTATTTGGACATTGTGGTCATATTAAAGGAAGCATGAATTTAAAGTTTATTTGTGTTTTCAAGAGTGGTATAGACTATCCATTATCATCAATGTTAATATTAAAATCCTTAAAGGGTAGTTGGTGCCCCATAAATGTTGTCAACATTTTAGAATTGGCTATTTTTATCACAAATAATCCTATGTAAAATGTTGCTAAATTACACATCATAAATTAGTGACAAAATCCTGCATTTCACTAAGTTAGGCAACATTTCATTCTTTGTAATGTAATGTTTTGCATGAACAATGTTCTCAAGCTGATTTTACCTAAAAGAATCTTGTAATGAGATAATGTAGATATAGAATTCAATATTTGAAACGAGAAATAATGTTCATAATTTCTTATATTTCATACCTTTTAATATCTTGTTATTTATGTTATATAGATGCCATTTATCTTTCACACATGTTTTCAACAATTTTGATACAAAAAGTAAATCAAATATTTAAATATTTTAAATTTTAGCTATGTATCGTATATAAAAAATAATTTGACATAATCTTCAAAACTACTTAAATACATAAATGTGAACAAATAAAATATTATAAAATTAAAAAATTATACAAGGGTTCCTCCAATCTTGTGTAGGAAGTATTGAATGAATTCAATGATTAAATTAGTCAATGGTACATAAGAGAACACCCATTAATAAGGCCTTTGATGACATGGACAAAGAAAGGAAAGGGCAAATGGGTTTAGAAAATATTGGATTCATAGTTAAAGAATCAACTTTTGATTGGCCAATTCTCATAAGTAGTAGTGAAACATTTATGCAGAACTACACCAAATCATGCACATCTTCTTCATTTTACAAAGAATCATAGTCCTTTGCCAAAGTTGTTAAAATTTCAAAATTTTTCATTTAAGCATTTGAAATTCACCAAAAATACAAAACTTTTTATAAAATTATGTTGTCATTAAAATATTTCATAAATTTCTCACTTCAAAATTCACTTTTGTTACCACTTATAACGGTAAGTTCTAACCGAACTCCTTTTGTTATTTAGTTATCATGATATTAAATTGTCAATAAATAAATCTCTTAACAACAAAATTCCTTACATTAAAAATAGGTACATTACTTGCTAAATAATCTTGAGAATATGTTGTTCATTACACTCCATTATATAAAGCATTTAAAAAAAAAGTAATAAAAATAAGACATCATTACTATTAAATATAATTTTTTTTATTAAAATATGATCTATGGTTCCAAACACTAAAAAAATGGCAATACAAATTAAAAATTTAAAGGAGGTAAATGATAATTATTGATAAATAACATAAAAATATTTAAAATTATTTGTCACATTCCATTGATAAACAATTATAGGGATATATGTTTTTTGTTCAACCAAATATTATTAAAAATTTTTTTTTTTGGATTTCGAAAAAAATGATTAACAATTCAAAATATTAAAACTACTTGAAAGAACATGCATTTTCATAAAATGCACTTAATATTAAATATTAAAAATTACAAGGTAATATAAAAATTACAACAGCAAATAAACTAAAATATTTGAAATATAATAAATAAGTTTTTGTTATATTAACAAAAACAAAAATAACTATCAAGAATAACAATATGATATTTCAAATAAAAATTAGATAAAAATTTCTATTTTATGATTGATTGAAAGATATGATAGAGACGACATTCCAATCCTAAATCATATTTACATAAAGTCTAATTTGACTCATTAACATTATTTCAAAATAGTCACTAATAATATAAAATACAACCAATATTAAAATAAAATACTAATTAACATTGTCAAGAATCATCCTCTTAACCATTACACATATAATTGAATGTTTGTATTAGATAATTATCTTTAATTTGTTATATTATTTACTTTTTTATGAATATTATATTTTTTTATTAAGCATTTTTAATTAAATATATATTTTTATTTACCTTCACCAAAAGTTTTGTACACTTTTAACAGTCAACACATTTACCATCTTAAAAAATTACAATTTTTTGTATATGTTTTAATTTCAAACATCTTTTACTTGCATTGTGAGTATTTATAGCTTCCAATAAGAAGAGATTTATTATTCATTCATTTTGTTAACTATTTATATCTTTTAGTGTATTAATAGTACTATATTGATGATATTATTTTTAGCTTTAATGTATTTTTACTAATCATATCAATTTTTTAAATTTAATTATTTGTTAAAATTATAATTTTCTCAGTTATAATTTTTATTAAAGAACGAACACTTTTTTGTAAATGCAATGAAACCTAGAATTCTGAGATGTTACGCAATATTTAATATCTTTAATATTTATATTAGACTAAATTTTTAAGATAAAAAATTTTTAAAGTAAGAAAGATTTTATTATTATTGTGAAAGATTATATATTTTGATTCCATGTGCTATTTTATGATTTTGAAGTATTAGGATGCGTAAATAGAAAACAACTTCGAGACATGTTATTCAAATAAATGTACATATTTTAGATTTTCTTTTTTCTAAAATGTTTATATATTTTTATTACTTACAATTGTGATGGTTTGCTTGTGATGAAATTTTTGTTAGTATATTAATATTTTTAAATTTAATTATAACATTTTTTACTTTTTTAGTTTTTTAGAAATTTTAGATATAGCACAAAGAATCCATACTTTAATTGTTATTACCTTTTTTTTGCTAAGTTATCTAATAAGAAGCATATTTTAATAAAATATTTTATTGAGCAATTTGAAGTCATTCATCGAAGAATATTAAGATTTTTCTTATGTAGTTGAAATAAAACTTTAAAACACTAAATCTTTTTTAAAATATATTTAAAAAAAATTTAGATATTTTTTATTACTTTTTGAGTGAATTATTCTTGCACATGTTATCATTAATCTTTATTTTGTAATGATTTTTTTAAATGTACTGTACAATCTAATCATAACACATCTCTAAAAATCCAATATTTTGCAAGATAGATCATAATAAGTGCTAATATTTGTAGTCACATGATTTCTATATATTTAACATAAGAATGGTTAAGGACGAGCCAAATATTCATATGTTTTTGGGAATATTTCACAACTTTTTTTCTTTCAATGTAATCTAGCTTCAACATTTTATAATCTATTCAATTGTCAATTTGTTTTTCATAATTTTTTTAAATTCTTAGGAAGAGAATGTTTTGGAAAATGAATTGTGCAGTTAATTTTAAGGAATTTGAGTATGTACTACCTTAATGATTTCTTTTATTTTTGTATTTTGTTGAAAGTTTCTACATATTAATTGAAGTTTGCTTATCTTTGATTATTAACAATAAGTTTTGTTAGCAGACCAAATAAGTATTTTTATCATTATCATATTTTAATGATTTGGCTATCTTAATGATTGTTTTAAATTATTATTTAATATTTCATTATTCATTTTAATTATTTGACATTTTTAATTATAATTAAAAAATTGTGAAACTCATTTAAATAAAAAATATTTCCTAGAAATATTTTGAATACTCCATATATTTTATAGTGCTTAATTTGATTTGTTATCAAATTAATTTTAAATGTTAAGGATTTGTTATTATCTTACTAATTTGATGCATTTTTATTTTTCTTATACTGTTTTTAAGCAATAAATTTCTAATATTGTATGAATATTTAAATATTTACTCAAATTATTTATTTCATAGTTCAATTACTTTTTACATTATTTCTTCACCACATAATATCACTCAATCAAATTGTTGCAATCCTTTTATTAATATATTATAAAATAGAAATGATTTTCTAATATAATACTTTATTATGTTGTTATGTTAATTTATTTGAACATTTAAAATACTTATTTTAAAGAAAATTTTCTTTTAAGATTTTATGAACATTTTCATTTGAAAAAAGTGAAAATATGTTTTTGCCATAAGTTTGCCACTAACATGTCACCTAATTTATTTTAAATATTTTTACTATCTAACTAACATATTTTTATATATTTTACAATGTTATTGTCATTACTATGGGTACATCTATAACGCTTTAATTGTTTTAAAGTACAAAGTGTTTTCAATTTTGTACTTTGTCGTTTATGTTGGGTTTTATATTTTTTTTGATAACCATACTATTTAAACATTCAAGTGTGTAATTATCTTAATAGTTATATTTTATTACATTGCTCTAAACTTTGTATATCTATATCAACATTTTATTTATCATTATTGAATGACATTTTTAACAACATATTTGAAACGTTTCTAAATATTAAATTTTTTTTTTGTCTTAGACATTTTCTTGTTTTTAAAATTTTTTTAATAAATCAATATTTATAATTTAATTACCAAAAAAATACTATACGTTATGTGTTTGAGATTTAATAACTTTAGTTTATTTTTCTTTAGGTCATTTTTCATTCTTTTCTCTTTTCATAGTTTGTATTCTTATGAACTCATTTATTAAGCACTTTTTGGTACAATATTTTGGCAATGATAATATCAATTTTTAAATCCATTTTTATCCTTCTTTATTTTATTACATAGTATTTCTCGTTTATTACTCGTTATTAGCATTACTTTTGGCAACTTTCATTGTGCAAAATTTTCAACATTTTTAATATTTTATATTACTATTTTTTTATATCTCTTAGTAATAAATTCTCAATTAAAAAATATATTATGTATACAATAACGAAATCGATTATTGAAAATGCTTATAAATGTCTTTTAGTTTGTTAAAATATATTTTTTTGCAATTAAAAATTAATAAATATGTTATGAATAAATATATGTCTTAAAATATATTGAGTATAACTAAAATCTTTTAATATTAAAGTTATGTGTTTTCTTGTGAAAAATATCTTTTGTTGTAATCCAAGCTTAATGCGCATACAAAAATTAATCAAATTCTTTTAGTATAGACATAATAATATTTTTCATGGCTAAATATTTTAATTAATCAAAATAATTAAAATAATAAGTTTCATTGAAGGAAAAATAAGAAGTATATCAATGAAATTCGAAAGTTAGCATTAAAAAGAAAAAATAACATTCTTTGGACATTTCAAATGACAAACATATATGAATGAATTATCTAAAAGAAATTTAAGTGACATAAAGTTAATAAAAAATATGAAATTTAAATAAAAAGAAATGTTGAAGTAAAGAAATTAAAATAAATGTCAAGAAACATTAAATATGACAAGAAGGCCCTTAACTTTCTATCATAATTAAGAAAAAATGACACTCTATTAAATAATGTAAATAAAATTTTATGAAATAAAAAAGGACATAATGATGTTTGCTAAATATACATGAAATTTAGATTATTTTACATAAATTTTCAAAATATAAAGAAAAATATTTTCACAAATAAAACATGCAGCATAGTCAAAGTATAATGAATAATGATTAAACAAACTCATAACATATTGAAAAATTTCATATTATTTAAAAACAAATCAAAATACAAGTATAAAAAACATGCTATGATAAATAAGAAAGTTAGAAACACATTTCAAATTGACCATAAAAGACTAAAGTAAAACATGATTTTTGTATAAAGGGAATCTTGTATCACATATTACAGTTAATCTAAATTACTATGAGCATGAAAGGTTATCTCGCCCTAACCTCAAAAAGCCATAATATTATATAAACATCAAAATTTTAGGATATTATTTAGAGGATTTTTTCTCTTTTATCTTGATGAAACTATCATAATCAATGTAAATCTTATACTTCCTCATTTAAATAATAACTACAAGCATATAAATTATTTCAAAGTAAGAAAACAAAAGCTTCCAGAAAAAGATCAATGATATTATTTTATAATGATAAATTCTTTTCAAAATCAATCGTGATATGAATTATAATAAAACCAAAACTGCATAAGAATACTATGTTCATGATCGTACTACAAAAAGGTGCGTTGCATGTTTCTAGTTATCTAAATATATTAAATGATGCAATATTTTTAAAATAAGAGTATATGCTAGTTATTTTTTTTTATAATGGTTATTCCTTTTAGCTATTATTCTAAGTCAAAAGAGTTTGTGATCTAAGATAGCCTAACAAAAATATCCTAAAATAATTATTTGATATAAGAAAAAAAAGTTTGTTTTCATTACACATTTCAATTCTAGGTAAAATAAAAGAAATTCATACATTTGCATGTCTTGAAGTAAATGAATAAGCAATCACTTACATTACATGTTCCATGAATTAATCTATTCTACTTAACAATCTTAAAAATCTTTTTGTAAATATATATTAGTATTTTTTTCAATGACTAATAAAAAAAATATATTAGAATTATTGTAATTAATTAGTAATAAATAACGCTAACTTTTGGTAATAGCAACAATTTGTGTCGACAATGCATAAAACATGTTGGATGCCATTAAAGGGTTAGGAATGCATCTCCATAAACCTCTCAACTTGCTATAGTAGTAGGTTTGATTGTGAAAATAATTTATAGATTTCCTTGATCAAGTTATTTCTATTGTATCATCATAAATAGTGTATATTACGTCACTGGCATCATGGTTGATGACTACTCAGCCAAACTGGAGGGTAGCGAACACTGAATAGGTTGATTTAGAGGATAATGCAAAGCATCGCAAAAAAAAAATTTGTTCACCTTCACAATACAAGACAAAATCAAAGCTATATTTTCAAGCATTATGCTTCAGAATCGTAACAGTAACAAAAATTGTCTGGTTGCATAATTTCATGATAGAATGATACCATCACCTCTTCAATTTTACAAAGATAGTTAGTAGCCTCATGCAAGTTCACGTTCACACTGTCTATGCTTTTTTTTACACTTCAAATTGAAATCTAGTTATTCGATTATGTTTCAAATCTAGTGATCCCAATCAAATCTAATTTCTAAATAGTGTTAATCAAATCTCATCCATCAATTATGTAGTTTTTATAATCAAATAGTCTAAATCATTTTAATCAAGAAGCACTTGCAAAATAGCACTTTTAGTCGTTATTTCAAGAAACAAGAATATTTTGTTTAAATGATTATAATTTTTATTAAAAATACAGAAAATAGTATGAATAATATGATCATTTTGCTCATTCGATATGTACTTTTTGTAGATAGAAAATGTCCATGAATTATACAATTTTTTAAAAATATGGAGTAATGAATCTTTTTACAATCTTCCCCAAATTTTTAAGCCATAACATTGAAGGTGTTTGTAGCTTATGATCATTTTCACTTCTATACACTACTAAATAATAGAATCAAAAATATTTTTTATTATCTTTTGAATACTACTAAATTTAATAGAATTTAGTGACTTCAAATACTTACAATCTACATGCTCATTTTCAAAAAACAAAACTAATTATGGAGAAGTTTTTGCTCGAAAATCTTATATAGAAAAGTAAGTTTATATTTTATATGCTATAATTATAAGTTTACATGGCGCTACTGCATGCTACCCAATTATATTTTACCTACATGTAAGATTAGTGCGAATATACATTTGAAAATTTCAACTTTTGCTTAGAGGGTGAAAGAAAAAAGTAAGATCGTTACACATAAATACGTTGAACCCAAAATGGCTTAAGTTCTGAAATCTAATAAAAAAATCAAGACTTTGATTAATAAATTTTAACTAAAGAATTTGTATGAATATAAATAAAAAAAAGATTTGAGAAATAGAATTTAAAATATTGAAATGAAATAAATAGGGAAAAGGCATGTAGTTGGAAAAAACCTAAAACTTTAAAACTTATTTAGGATTATGATTAACAAAAAGTTAAATATGAAATTGTGATTGATTTTTGAGTTAATGTTATCATAACAATTAATTTTTTTTGAAAATTTTGAATACAAAATAATACAATCTACCATAAAAAATATTTTATGATAATTGTTATAAAAAGAATTAAAACAATTTTAAAGGAATTGTGTGAGTTGAAACCTAACAATCTAATAAATTATAATTATAGGGAAATTATTTTCCTAAAAAATAAACCAATTCATTAATTACTTGGAAAATTAATAGAAAACTAAGTATATTAAAAATTTTCCAAAAAAATGAGACTAAGTAACTTTGGGTGATATTATAAAAAAAGGAGAATAAAAATTCAAAGAAATAAGTATAAGTTAAGAACGAGCAATAATCTAGTCATGACATGCATGCAAGTAGAGTTTATCTTTAATTATTTTAGATATTATTTATACAAATAATTTATATTTTTATTAATTTTATTAAAAGTTTTGTTATTATCAAAAAAAAGAAATTTTTTTGATATTGACATATAGACATGTTGTTTTCTTTATTGATAACAAATCCAAGTATTTTGAATAAATCTATTGAAGTAACTGTCAGATTTTAGAAAATCAATATTTGTGTTCATGAGAAAACTTGAAGAAGTTTTGGATTTTTAAAATCTAATGAAGGTCATCTTAGTTAGGTGAAAAAACACTAAAAGATATATTTTAAATTTTATTTTTGTTATTTACAGCTTTTTAATTAAAATATTAAGTTTCATCAAAATACTTAAAATGAGACACAAAAATACAATTTTATCAAATTTAATATTCTTAAAAAATGTTACGTTTTAAAAAGCTAAATCTATTCTCTTTTACTATCTTGCAAATCTTTTTATATGTTTATCAAATCTTGGTATTTATTCAAAACCTTTGGCAAAATATACATTAAAATTATAATAATTTGATAATAAATAATGCTAATTAAAATAATTCCTATTATTAGTATAAAAACAAAAAGTCTTTATAGTGCTTAAATCACATTCTTTGTCGTTAAGAGGTCTGGAATGGAAGTCCCTAAACTCATATGCCTTTTGTGGTACTAAGTATAACAACATAAATTTTTTATTTGTGTCTTAGAATGGGTTAGTACTCTTGTATTCACATATACAATGTATAAAGCAATACTGCCAGCATTTGTAAGGCATTCTCGAGCAGATGAGAGGGCAACAACCCAGAAAAAGTTGACTTCAAGGAACACATAATGCTTTATATATAAACCATCTTTATTCACCTTTGCAATATAGGACTAAAGTAAGGCATTCTTTTCATGCAACATGTTCCTAAATTGTGGGGCTAACTAGAACTATCCATCGTGCTATTCATGATGGATTGACCTTCATCTTATGCATCATTTTATAAATCCTAATACTAATTAATAATAGCATGATTTATTTTTTTTTCCATGTGTAAGATCTAAATTTAGAAACGAAACACAGACTTAGATCTAATGATTTTGATCAAATACTTTTTTTAAACATCCCTATTAAATCACACTTCTTTTATCATACAATTTTCCCAAACAAATAGTCTCGGATCATTCTGTTCAAGTTATTCATGCACATCTTTTTCAGCTACTTCTTTTTAGCCTTTAAAATATTCTCTTTAAATAATAATTTTTCGTCTAAAAAAACTACGCAAAGCAATAATGATTATTTTTCATGTTTTTAAGTACTTTTAGTCCAAAATTTTTTTATAAAAAGGAAAAATTTTTAATAAAATGGATTGATGAATTTTCATACAATTTAAATAAAATTTTCAAGCAACAATATTCAAGCCATCAGTAGCCCAAAATAATTATACTGTAACTACTTCCTTCACTTGCCAAACTCTTAATTGTAACTTTCTTCTTAAGTTAGTTAACTTTTTAATTTTTTCTATCTAAAATTTGTTTAATTACGATACTTTTACTCATTAATTATTTCATCAAGCATAAGATTTTGTTTGTATTAATCTTGATTATGAGGCCATAGTAACAAGTTTTTTTTTTCTTTTTTGTTGTCGTTATTGTTAGAGTTTTGGTACCTTTTGTTTGGTGAATGTTTTATATAGAGTGATTTTTCCTAGATTTTATCAAAGGTGAATTCTAGCTTTCTTTAAGCTGAGCCACCTAAATATCATTTTTGAATATTTTAGTTCTTATTTAGTTTTTATTTGATGTCATATTATAAATTTTTTTTATTGAAAAATTTAATTAATTTTAAATTAAATTTAAAATTTATATAAAATAATTTTAAACTATTTATTTAAATATTTTTTTTGTAAGAAACTTATATTTTTATTCTTAGTAATTCACATCATCTTTGTAGCTCCAAACTTCCTCATATGCATAATATTAAGTGCTATTTAGAAAGAGAGGAGTTAATTGTTAGAAATAAAACTTATTTTTCTAGAGAATATTTTACAAAAATAATTTAATACATTTTTAATAAACTTGAGTGCATCTTTAAAGGTGACCTTTAATATATATTAATTTTATTTTAAAGTAAGAAAACACCTTTAAAAATGTTGGTTTTCTTTTCGTAAAAACATTTTAAGAAAATTATAAAAAAATTAAAAAAATAGAAATGGTTGACACAGACTTTTTATGTGGATTAGTTTAAAATAAAGCATACATTTACCATCAATAAAAAGCAACAAAAAAATAACTAATATAAGTATTTTACCAAATGACAAGTGGGTTAAAGTATTAACGTAACAAAACAATAAAAAATTACTACTATAGCCTCACAACCAAATAAACTTGGAGTTAAATGAGGTAAAAATAAAAAGTAATGCATAGAAAAATACTATGCTTGAAAAATGTTTAGTGAGTACAAGTGTTTTAAATGAGTGAATTAGAAATAAAAAATTGAGAACTTCACTAACTTTTGAAGAAAATAGAGATTATGAATTTTGTACATGATGGTCGAAGCTTAAGAATGTGATGATGAGCATTAGGTGCTAATGGCTTGAATGTCATCACTTGAAATGTTTTCTTAAATTTTAAGAAACTTTTATCAATCAATTTTGTTGAATAATTGTCCTATTTAGAGACACTTTTGTAATTGCTAAAAGCATCTATAAAACAAATCAATTAGTTGTTACTAATAAATTATAAAAATCCTAATGTCTTGAAATAATGGCTAAAGGTGATATTACCCAAGAACTCCTCGATCAAAAGGCTCTTAGACCATTTGGTCATGAAAAATGAAAGATAAGATGGCTTGGATTAAGCAAGCACTATTTTATCCCAAACAATAGATGTAACTTGTTATCTAGTAGCTAGATTTATATCTTATGCATGGACAAAACATGAGATGTGTGATCACAAAATTTCATTATGGAATAATAAATGTATTTAAGTGTTTTTAAAATTCTAATGAGAATATGATCATTTTATTAAAAAATTGCATGAAAAAATGACAAAAAAGTTCCAACAATTTTGGGTGTAGTCATGCAAAGTGGATAGACATTTTAGTTACAGATTTCATGAATGATGGATTATTATTACTTTATGAGAATTTTCGTATGTCACATAATAAGTGCATCGTTTGGCATTCCTTGGTTTGCTCTAAGGTGATTTCCCTTATTATTTTATGAGTTATGTGTTGAACCAAAAGTATTTGATGAATTGAGATGTTATTTTATCAAAAATATAAGCCCAACTCACCATATTTAAGAGCTATGTTCTAACTTTGCATTTTCCATATTATTAGTAACAATTTCTCCTTTTTTATTATTTTAATTATGATACTAATTTTACTAATTAATTATTATCGTTATAATGCTTTTTGAAATAAGTTATTGAAATGATATTTCCAAAGATATAATAAAAAATAAATTACTTTTTTAGATTGTTGACACATGATAAAGATTTTAGAATCTTAATATTTTCTATGAAGTAATTAATTTAAATAAAATTTAGTTTTAATGCCTTCAAAAGAATGATTTTAATTAAGCTTAATATTTTAATTAAAATATAATTGTAATAACTAAAACCATACAAAAAATATTTTTCTTAGTTTTTTGTGAGTCCAAGCAAAATGATTGCCATAGAATTTCACTTTTGCTTCTTTTTCTTTTTAAATTTTCCCCTGAGCACAATTATCATCTTTCTAAAATCTTAAAATTTATTCAAATTGATTCATTAGTAATGCTTTGGGTGTATGATCATCAAACAAAACAACATGATGCGAGGTCAACACAACAATCTCTCCTACTTGATGCTAACAAAATTTTAAAGAAATTGATGAAAATATAAATTGTTTATAAATGAAATGTGCACGACAAATAATGCTCCAACTTATGTACGTCAAGACTACAGTCATGTTCCAAGTTAAGTTATGCCTTTTTTAATCTTTTAAATTCTATTCTTCCCCTCTTTAACATCACATAAAGAGAGTTAGTCTACATTTAGTAAATTGTTGGCAAATTAATAATTTTGTGAAATTATCAACCAACTAATTTTTTTCTTTAAGTCTATTTTGTTCAAATAATATCTTTATCTAGTGGTCTAGCACACAATTCCTTTTAAATTGATTTAATTCTACCTTTATAACTATTCAGAAATTATGATTTGATTTAGATAGTTACATTTGAATAATAATCTGATTGATAGATTTTCGTCTTACATGTGGATAAATTGTGGATTATGAGATCAAAATAGGTGTCTTTAAAAGGTGGATGAGAATAGAATCATACAATCACAAAATTGTCCAAATTGATAGGAAAAATCACTCCCATAATTTTCTGTGCAATCATGTGGAATGGACATAAGTTTTAATCCCACATTGAATAAATGATGGATTATCATTGCTTTATTAGAGCTTTCCTATGTTAAACATTTTGCATATTTTTTAAGGCTTCCTACCCCCTGCTTTGCTCCAAATTTAAGTTATGTTTTTAATTCTTAAGATATGAATAAAAAAAAATTGTTAATGGGTTTGAGAGTTATTTTATCAACATGATAAGTACTACTAGCCATATTCAGGTACTATGTTCCAGTTGATACTAATGGTTCTTTTTAGTAATATATATTTTTTTAAGTTATATTATTATTTTTTTACTAATTAATTTTTATAATTAAACTACATTTTTTAACATAGGTTTTTGGAAAAGGATTTTCAATGGTATGATAAGAATTGAATGGTTATTTAGATGGTAAAGATAAGATTTTGTTTTTTTAATACCAATACTTTTATAAGATGACTAGTTTCAATAAAATTTATCTTTTGTTCTTTGTATGAGTGATTTCAAAAATCTTAATATCTAACCTTAACAAAATTGAAACAATTAAAATTAAATTTAGAATAATTCTCTTTGTCAATTCAAACCACAACTCTTCTTTTTTAAATTCTCTCATGAACATGAATATAAGTTTTTGAAAATCTAAAAATTCACTCAAACAAATATATTAGTTATTCTTAGGGCTTGTGGTCATCAAACAAATATCATGACTAAATGTCAACAACATGACACATTAAACAATTCGACACTCTATGAAATGATCATAACTATTGACTATCGCTTGATAGTGACGTTATCTCTTTCCTACAATAGTTTTGGACCATTCAAACCATTTATGGAATAATTTAGCGCCCACATGAAATAATCTCTCATTGCATCAATGCTTTACCATTGTAAAATTCCACTTGGGATGTACTCTACTAATGAAAGTATTTTTAAGAATATTAAATCTCTTGTGTGACATATATATTGACTTCAAACATTATTAACTTTTTGAAAAAGTTAATTCCAGCATTAAGAGGTGACTGACCTTCCTTTGTTAAAAAAGGCATCATATAATCACTTCATCAAACTTGTTCGTTCTCCGTCTTTAAAGGCACTTTCTTATTTGTCTCCCTCTTCATAGCCTTTATAAAAAATTTCCATTTCACTTCCAACTATAATATTTATGTTATTTGTTGCTTTCCTCTCAGAATTCTTCCAATTTAGTACATAATTTTTATATTGTTAGAAATCCCTTGTGACAAAAACCTTATAATGATTACATTTTCTGGCACATTTTATTCCAAAAGAATTTTAAAAGTTTTTTGACAAATCTCATAAAAATACTACTCCAAGAGCAATTTATTTAATTAAAAAAATCATATATTTCTAACATCTCTTGCCACTTTTGTGCATTTTCCTTAAAAAGCCACTTAGAATTAAATTAATATTATTTTCAATAAGTTTTGGCATGTTTTATGACATAACCACTTCAATTTCAAGTAGAATTATTATTTATGATTTCTTTTCATTTGTTCTATGATATTTGACTTCTCATCCATATTATAAGTTCTTTTAAATTGTAGTCTTTGTGATCTTATAAAAAAATTTCCATATGCAAATTTCATTTCATCACATTCAAAATAAATTTTGAAATGCACTTGCATTTATCCAACAAATATTCAATAAATTTTAAAGTCGTTTGAATATTTTGTAAACTTCTCTACATGTACGAATTTAATCATTCAAATTCAAAAAATTTTGGGATGCCTATAAACTCTCTTTTCCTCTACTTCTGAAGTAGTACTACTTAGTATAATTTGTCCATTGTACACTCAACATGAGATGTTATTCTTTCTTTTTTCTTGATTTCTCAGGTTAAGAAGCCCATTAAACAATCTTTGACGAACCACCGTGCTATATATGTAGTGTTAGCATCAACTTTATTAAAATTGAAAGACAAAATACATGATGTGCTCTAGTTAACGAGATGGCAAAACTATCTTGTAAGTAACGTAACAAACTATAAAGGAACAAAAGTTTGTCTTTAATTATCCTCATTTTCCACTGATGATAATGCATTTCATTAGTTGTACCATTATGAATACATGATCGTCTTCTTAAAAGTCCACTTTCTTAATTTCCTTTCAAAATTTCCATGGAGTAAACCTATTCTTTATTAATTCATGTTTTGATTATGTGGATATTCTTAATAGTTTCTAAAATCATATCTATATCATGAAGAGTACTTTTTATTTATTCATATTAGTATAATTATAATTAATCTAGAATATTATATGATGCTATGTAAAGTGTCATCTCCATGCTAGACTAATAATTCTTGTTGTATTAGAAAATTAATTAAAAGTCAAATAATAATCCTGGCTACATCAGAAACATAAGTTTCATAACCTTAAAATATTCTTAAGCCTTTTAAATATTCTCCTTCATTAATTTCTATTTTAGAATAAAATGTTGTGTTAAAAATTAGTTTACTATAATATGCATCATGAAATCTTTTAAAAAGTATGATGTAACTTCGGAATCCTTTTGTAATATAATTGTTTTTTTGCTATGCCACATAACTCTTACTATTTTGTCAGCATATATTTGACCTATTATTTTGCAAAACAAAATGTGCCTTAAGATTCAACATATGAACTTTTGTGGTGGATAACCCCATTTTAAGTTAATTTTAATTTAACATCTCTAAAAAAAATTTACTTTAATCTTCCTTACATCACAAAGCTATCTTAAGAGAATAACTTCTTGCTATCAATATACCAAAATGACCATTATAGTACAATTCTTATTTGTTATGGATATGGTATTTATTATAAAATTATCTATCTAAATAATTAATTTAGCATCCTCTATGTTATCCATCATACAATGTTTCTCTCCTTAAAACTCTAGGAGCTACTTTTAGTTTTCCCTTGGGGATATAGAATCTCAAAACCATAATGCCATAATAATTGATGCCATTTCTCAATGTCTAAATAGATTTATTAACAAACTAATTATGAATAAAATATTATGTGTGTTTCAATAATATGAAGCCCAGATATGAAAACTTAAGCATATCTTGATTATAGAGTTACAACTATAAGTAAATAGTAATTGGAGATGAGAAACAAAGTTAATGGAAGCTATCTCAACACAATATTCTTCAAATAGATAAACAATTAGCAAATTTTTAAAAAAACTTAGTCATAATGGAATCTACTAGGGTGGTGTTTGGTCAAATTATGCATCAAAACAAAGAGGTAGATTTAGAAAACATGGAAGGATTTGGAAAACTAAAATTGGATAAAAACAAAGATTCTAGTATGACAAACTTGGTAGATTTCTACTTAAATATTAATTCATTATGAGAATTTAGATAGGTTTTTATTCATCAAAGATTGCACTTATTAACTTCTTCTTGTCCAATATTTTTTTATCAATAAACCATGACTTTTGCAAACGATTTGGTAAGAATGTGGGTGTAGGATTTAAGATGAACATAATTAGTGAGGTTTCCTATTTTCTAAAATTGCAAGTTAACTTGGATAAAAAAGTTATCTTTGATCTTAAATAAAGTACATAAATGAGATGTTAAAAACTCAAAAATAAGGAAATAGTGGAATCAAAGGAATTAGTATAAAATGAAAATCACCTTGGAGATGTAATCTTAAGTGAATTCTCTTTTTGAGTAAGAAACAATGCCTTTCTTTAAAAAGAAATTATATATGTTTCATCTATTTTGAAATTTGCACTACAAAAAACATGTGAAGGTTGGAGGAAAGAGAATTTTTATGTGTCCAAGCTAGATAGTTTCAACTTGTTTGTGAGAGTGAATGTTTTGGAATAAAAATACAGGTCAAGAGACTACATTATTGTGGCCAAAAAGTGTGTACTCAAAAATAAAAAGTAAATGATTGAGTAGTTTTCATTCAAAATAATGGAACGATAGCAACAAATCATTATAATTAAGTGGAAGGATTGAGCTTAGAAGGAATACTTGAACCAATGTTAAGGTTGAAGGCAACAAGGTCATTTTTAACTTTTTCTTATTACAAGTTACTTGAAGTATACCAAATAGATGTTAAGAACACCTTAAATTTTGTTATTTAGAAGAAAGTGCATGTTGAATAATTGGATTTCATTCAGTGTTATCTTCATAAAAGTCATCTGCATAATCTATTGAACGAATTATACGAACTGTAACATGGACAAAGGCCCTAGTATTAAATACTTAGTAGACATCAACTCAAGCTTTATTTTAGGATGGGAATAAAGATATAACTTGGTTCCCCATGAACTAAGCTGATGAACTTCTTCTAATCCAAGATTTTGTAGACGATATCATATTTGGATCAACCAATTTTGACTCATCTGAGTTGTTTATTAAGCTTATGGGTGTTGGATTTGAGATGAATATATGATTTATGTCATCTATTTTCTCAGATTGAAAGTTAAGTAGAATAACAAAGGTATCTTTTTATCTTAAATGAAATATATAAATGAGATGTTAAGATGTCTTGAGCTTAAGAAACTTAACTGCATTTCTACTTAGAGTCCTCACCATACTACCAAATAAATCATAGAAAAGAAAACCAATAATTTTTGTTTATATGACTAGATGATATGTTCTTTACTTAACTATAAGAAGATCTAACGTTGAATTTAGTATGGGAATATTAAGGTCAATTTTAATGAGGCCCCAAGGAATTCCAACTAGAAGCTGTAAAAAGAATATTTTGGAGCTTTCTTGACACAAAGGTATAAGAGTTTTTATCCTAAACTTCAATTATGTCATCATTTAATAAGGTATGGCTACAATGATTATGTAGGTTCTCATATAGATAAGAAAAGCATTGTAGGTATTTAATCATGTTTTGAAAGCATTTAAACTAACGATCTAGCAAAAAAAATTAATTACTTTAGTAACAAATGAACAAAACTATATAGCATTGGTTAGATTTTAGTCAAAGTTTTGGGTTTGAAAAGGCAATTAGATTATATGTTATTAAATTTACAAAAAATCCCCAAAAAATATGTAATTTTCACTATCATTTTTTCACTCAAAACCATATAAAGTAGTATAAGACAAAAGAAATTAATTTTAGACACCATTTCATTAGGGACCATGTAAAAAGAAATATAGTAGGCAATTCAATTGTTGTTAACAAAATGCTTATTTAGCACTATAACAAAGCTTCATAATAAAGATTTATTCCATAGAATTAGATGATTTTTGTATGATGACAAAACTTGGAGAAATTAAGCTTGATTTTATGAGAAGTTCCTTGAGTGAAGGAGAGCTCATCTCTATGCTCCAATTACTTTCAAATCTAAATTCACTTGATAATATCCAGCAAATGCTTTCTTTTACTACATTCAATTACTATATCATAGACTTAGATTGTTTGTAATCATAAAAAAAGAGGTTATTGGTACCAAAAGAAATACTCTAAGATATTTTGATGTTAATAATTTCATTAAAGGGCATACTAATTGATTATGTAGCTTTGCTTGTAGATATGGTAGGTGAACAACACTGGAAGGAGATTAATGCTGGAAGAATAAGTCAATTGATTAAATAAATCGATATAACCATGTGTGCAATAAGAATGAAAAGGATTTTTGTATAGTGAAGCATCAAAGTGTTCCTTTTGTGTATGAAACTTTCTTACCTAATAAATTGGTATAATAGAGAAGATTTACTATCATGTTGTTCAGATATTGAAGATTACTATTAAATTTTTGTTATCATTTTTTTCATTGCAATTACATACATTTTTTTTATGTGAATAGTTTTTTTGTTGTCTTAATAATTTCATAATTTGTGAATCATTTACCCCATATTACTAGTACTAACATCTTAATATGATATTATTCTTTCTTATGACTTCTAATTTTCTTTTACAAAAGAGATAGTAAGCATTATTGCATTACTATGATGGATTTTTGATATGTGATAATCATCATATTTATAGTGTATAATGTTTTATGTTCATGAATTCCTTTTATTGTATTTTATTTTTTCTCTTAAACTTTTATTGTAAATGTTTTTATCAAGCTTATTTTATTAAAAATCTTTTTTATTGACTTTAAGTGGAAATATAGTTAAGAATTTTGAATATGTTATTAAGTCATTAACAAGAAGATTTTCTTGTATTTTTTATAATTTTTAATAAATGATAGATATTTTTCTTTTATATGTGTAATCATATCTTTCAATAACTTAAATATTTTATTTTCTACTTAATAATGTTTTGTAAAAATTCAATTAGGCTAGATCTATTAATCCTAAGAATTTTATGTTTTTGAAAAATTTGCTAGTGATAAACTTTTCAAGCTTTACCTCTCAAAATTTTTGTTATGTTTGTATTTTCATAATTTATACATTTGCAAATCATAATATAATGTTAGTTCATTTATTGAAATCTAAATTATTATTATAACTTTTATTTAAAGTATCTGCATGAGAATTTTGTAAACACAATTTCATCATTGTGTCAATAAAGAATTTTATTGATATATAATGTATATTCTAAATATTTTTTAAAAAATATTTTATTGTCTTAATAATTTTATTATTTTTATTATTTTTTAAAAATTACTTAATTTTTCATGATTAAATTAACCATAAAATTTATTTAACATACTATGCATCTTGGTTTTAACAACATAAACTTATTTATCATTAACTGCCTTTCAATGTTTTATATTAATTTAATTTTTTTGTTCTAGATTATTAAATTTATATGCTATTTTCTATAACTTTTTTTGAATTATTCAATGAATGTGTTGAATACCTATATTCATTCATTATTTTTTATAAGCTTTTTCTTTCACTAAAACCTTATCAATATTTAAATTTGCGAGATATTTGTTTGAAAATTTTTTATAACGTTAAAAAATTTTAATTATCTTGAAAAAATCTTATATTTTATGAATATTGTTTTACAACACTTATTTCTCAACTTACATGTTATTTAATTAATTTGAATTTATCACACTATAAAGGGTATAATATCTTATAATCTTACTATTTTTCTAAATATTTTGGTTTCCCTCAAACATATTTGTAATTATTGTATTATTGGAAAAACATTTCTTTTGTCATAAAGTGATAAGTACAAAATTAATTTTTTTGGAAAAAAAAATTTTGAACTATTTGAAAGAAAACGTTTTCATAAATTCTAAGAATAGAAATGAATGAAATTAAGAAATTATACAAAGAGGAAAAAAATCCAAAAATATTAATAAACAATTTTAAAAATTAACTTTGTTTATAAATGCTGTCATAAGTAAATTTTAGTAGCACTCAGGCATACAAAATATTTCATTGTTAAGGAAAGGTCTAAATTTTAAAATATTGTAAAATCATTTAAAATGATAAAATTCCTATGATATTATAGAAATTTTTGCAAAGTTCTTTTGAGTGTCATAATTGAAAAATATAACCATCAAAGTATTGTAATTCAAAGTCACTGAGGAACTAAAAAAATAGTTAATAATATAACATGTCATAAATCAAGGAATATAAGTTCTAAAAAATTGATAATATTATATAATTAATAGTAATAAGTACTTAAAAATTCAAAGTAATTTTAAATTTTTAATTAAATGATATACTAAGAATCATAATACTAAAACATTTAGTAGTAGATAAAAATGTGCAACAAAAGTTAGCGCCTTAGCTCAACACTATGAAAACAATGATCAAACTTAACAACTATTATTATCTAAATCAATAATACTAGAGGCAAAAGATGTGCTCTGCAACTTGTTTGCAACACCTTTATCTAAACCGAGAGAGATTAAATATGAATGTGTAAAGGCATTTCAAGAAAGTTTTATGCCTTCTTTATATGGACCTTAAGCATCATTGTAGATGAGCTTGATATAACTATTTCTTCGATGAGTACACAATTTACTTAAGCATTATGCACCTTTGCTTTTAACAAATTTCTTATAAAAAATTATTTTTTAAAACTTATGTCACTTTTCCTTAGGATAATTTTGTTAACTAAGCTATGGATAGTTTTTGATACATTAAGTGTTGAATAATCATAATTATTTTTATATGACTCAATACTATTATTTTTTAATTATGATAAAAAAATATTTCTGTACTTACGTTATTATCCAACTTTGTAATTTATCATTTAAATTTCTAAAAATTTTGAAAATATTTTTTATATTTATAGTGAACTTTTTTGTTTCCTACATTTTTTATTTAATGTTATCTTGCCTTATTTAACCAACTAATATTTTTAATTAAACATTACTTTTTAATATTTAAATATTTTTGATAATGATTGGCTATTTATTATTCTGGATTAATTGGAAAACTCTTTGTTGATGCATTTTTATTAATGAGTATCTTAAGTATATACAAAATAGTTATATTTATATAAGTTTTTTATATTATGTAAATTCTTTCAATATTTTTTACCAATAATTTGACTATTATTTAACACCTAAGCTAATTTGCTTTAATGGAAAGGATTTCAAATAACTTGTAATTATTTACGTTATATTATATCATTTCTGTTCACATGTTCAGTTTTGTCTATGGCTTAGTTTACATCGAACAATCTAAATGTTTTAAATCATTAAAACTTTCTTATTTAAATTTTTTAAATTAGAATTTTTATTTAAATATTTTTTTGGAAAAATTAGGAAAAATACTTCTAAAATTGAATATGTTTAATATATTTTTCTATTTTTAATATTCACATTTTTTTTTTAAAATATAATATTTAATGTTTAAAGTTTATTTTGTATTAAAATTTTTAGTGAAACTTTATTTATAAAGTAATACAATTTTTTTATATTTCAAAATTCACGTGCAATCAAAATGGAAATTGCTTTTTACAAAAATATTTTACATATAAATTATTTGTGGAAAGTAATTACCTAAATTATTGACTTTTATATATTTATCAATTCTTTTATTTTTGTTATTTTGAATGAGGAATTTTTGTTACTTGTTTCTTCTTGAATTGTTTTACGATGTTTGTAAATATTAGAATTTCTTATAGTAGTTTTATAGAATAATGGTATATTTCTATGTTTTTATATATTTTACAAGTTTATTAAAGTTATATTTTCAACTAATTATGTTTTATGTGATAAATTGTTTTAAAATCTATCACTCTCTTATTTGTAAAAATGTTCATGAAAGAAGCATGAATTTTTCAATATTTAAGATTTAACTACAAAGAAAAATTACCTTTTGGAACATATATAATTATTGTGAAATTTTTTATATTTCACTTTTTTAAAACTAGAAATTACTGAAATAAAATTTAAATGTTAATTACATAAATTTATATTTTTATATACTATTACCTTTAGACATTGTCAATGCTATTTTAGATACATGAAAATTTCTTACTAAGATTTTTTTTCTTTTTCTTTTTAATCTCATGAAATGAAAAGTAATTTGTAATTAATTCAAAAAATTTTATTACATTTTATTGACAACAATTCAGTATATTTTAAATTTTTTTTATTTATTAATATTATTCAATTATAATTTTGTTTATTTATTTATTTATTAAAAAGTTTTTAGATTATAATTTATTTAATTTTTATTCTCACTACTTGATATATATTGAACAAATGATCACATTTTAAATGTTTAATTGATTTTAATAATCTTTTTTATTTAATCTTTAAAAAATTTTAACATTAACGCCTTTGTGACCTTTGCATTACTAAAAAAATTTGTGTTCATTTGAAAGCGTCTAGCAATAATTACTTAAATCATTTTTAGTGGTTTCATTTTTATACCAATTTTATTTTTTTAAATTGACATATCTATCATGATTTAATTACATAAATAATTTTTAATATATAATTCACATTTTTGAAAAATATAGTTCACATATTTCATAATGATTTGCCTTTTTTGCTACACAAAAGCTCTATTGAAATGGTATTTAATTTATATATTTTTTATGATATTTATTTTATTGTATTCTACACATTTTCATCATCTAATATGTTTAGCATTTTTTTGTTTTTCATAGAACAATCTTCTTTAATTATTTCGCTAAGTTTTCACGAGTTCTTTCAAGTAATATTTTTAATTTTTAAAAAAAATATTTTTCTTATTTATTTTTATTTTAATTTTTTCAGTAAAATTTTAAAATTGTAGAAATTAGAACCAATAAAATTTTAAAAGTGTAATAGATTTACAAAATAGTATTATCCTCATAATATTTTGATAACTATATTTACTTTCACAAATATTTTAGGAAATATATAATACCAAAATGTTTTTTGCCAAGAATTTGTACTTATATGAAAATATTACAAATATTATCATAACTTAATCATTAAATTTTTTTAATGTATTATGTACGTCTTTGATTGTATTAACATGTTTTCATCCAATTTATTACTAAAAAATATTTTTTTTTGTTATTAGGAATTAATTTTAATATTTTAAAAACTGATTAATCATAAATTTTCACAATTTTTGGTGTTTTTATTAAAATTGAAATAATACTTATTTTCATTGTAAAACAATATTCAATATTTAAAATACTAAATCATTTGTCTTTTCTTTTTTCCCTTGCCAAGAATGTGATTACTAGAGCTACTACAAGTTGGTCCATTGGGACCTACAATTATTATCATAAACAATTTACTAACCTTTTAAAACATGTAAAGTAGGATCTTCAGGCACAAAACACACATTTTTTCTAAGAACTATAGTTCTTATGAGACAATCCAAGAAAACAATCCCTTTTAGGATTCCTAATGGTCGGCATCAATTAGAATTTTCGATGCCGAGATACTAATCAAATATTTGTCAACCTTTTTGACAATCAGTATTTCTATTCTTCTTATACAAAGTTAAGATAGACCCTCAACATTTATAATAGGCTCAAAATTCATACTAAGAAGGAGAAAGGACCCAATAAATGGCATATTAAGCCAATTTTTGTCAATGCCTTTGTATGCTACAAACACATCTACATTTGCCACATCAACTTTACTAATATAAACCAACATAAGTCAACATAATCTACAAAACCCTCAAACAAACTCAGATCTATGAAACTATGCTATCCTATCGTCCCATTCTACCATGCATTGAGTTGAATCTGCTCCACAATGCTATTGTTGTCATGTCAACCCATTGAAATGATCTGTGACACACTAACTCAGATATAACATAGGAACCGCAAACATTACATCGACCCCATGACTTGATCCAAAATACACAAACATAAGTCTAGCTTACAACAATAGAGTTGGTATGCCATCTCACTTAATATATCCATGAAAATCCAATTCGAATATCTCTTGCAACCCTCATGAAAACTTACCTGAACTAACAGTATAGTTGCTTTGAAAGCTATTTTGAAACTATTTGGGATGGAAATTTCACACCCAAAAACACAACTTTTTCACCAAAACTTTGGCGATCACTTTTTAGTAAAAAAAGGTATTCAAAGCTAAAATGGTGGCTTTTAAACTTCAATTTTTGTAATACTATTTCAAGATAAGTTTTGTATTTTAATATTCTTTTTTTTTTCTTTGGCACTCTATAAAATTGGACATATGCTAAAGAAGGAGCTTCTAAAATTATCTCATAAACACACGTTTCCAAATGTCACACTAGTTCCACAAGTCCACCAATACTAAATTTATTTGAAAATTATTTTAAAAAATAGCTAAAATAATTTCTTTATTGATTTCACCAATTATGCCATCCACCAATGTTTTGTTATCATCAGTCAAGTCAATAGTTAACTAAAGAACATTGATTGACCAACATTCGACTAGCAACGACTCCTTTTGCGCTAACCTACATTGACTCACATCAACTCGCCAGTCCACAAATCCTGCCAACCCTTTCTTTTTACTAGACTCGAGCCTACCCTAAACCTGGAATGAACACAATTATGCCATTCTCTAGGCTGCATTCATTTTACATAGCTATTTTTTTCACCCACTGTTTCGCCACCCACCATTTCACCACCCACTATTATCGACACAAAAAACTTATAATTTATTTTGAAACTGCTTAATTCGATTAACTTCATTGTTTTTTTTAAATATTTTTCATTTTTTTCTAAAATTATTGATGAATATTTGAAAATACTTATAAATAAGGATGTGTGCAATATCAGAAAAAGATAATGGAATTAAATTTATTTTATTTATGTTCATTCACCTTTGTGAACGAATTGTATATGCCTAACAATAGTTGGAGAGACTCCAATTTTACTTGTGATAGGTAAGAATTGAAGGTTAGAGTCCTTCCACCGATGGAGCCCACAACCAAACCCCTTATAAGAGACAATGATCGAAAGTTAGAAACAATCCAACAATAGTATTGATAACCAAAAAAATTCTCGCTTCTCCTAACATTCACACAAACGTCAAAAGGTCTAACTTTTTAGCAACTTTTATTTTTTAGGTAATATTCTAATTGTAAGTTAATCGTTTCTATTATAGTGTTACAGATAGAATTAGTTTGAATTCTTTGTTTTACATATCTAAAATTGGATGTTACAAAATTTTTTATTTTATTTTATGCTTAATTCTTAAGGAGTAATCTACTCCACATAATAATCTACACTACAATTTTGGAATACTAATCTTCGAATAGTTCGTAAACACCACATATGTCTTCTTACCCTGATTATTATATAGTAACTTTTTTATATTCCTTAATAATCTTTTAAGTATCTTCAATACTGTAGGGTCTAATTTAGGCCTTGACAAAAATTAAATTGTGTCATGCATCAACGTTTGTATCAAAGATTATGATTTTCTACTAAAAAACTATTTTTCTTTTATTTAGTGCATTCAACTTTGGCAATACACATTAGTTTTTCTACTAAAAATGTTCTTTTTAATACATCAACTTGGGTTTTCAACTAATTTTTTAATGTTAAAATATTACTATTTCTTTAAAAATGTTTCATTATTTTCTACTTAAAAATTTTAATTTTTTTTTACAAAAATAAATTTCCACTAATTTTGTTTTCTTTTTTACTTAGTTTATTCTTTATGAAACTCATAACTTTTTTTGGATATACTTTGTTTTAGGATGTGGTATAAAAGTAATGAAATGACTTCCCTTTATCTTTCATAGGACATCTAGTTCTATCTATGAGGTGGTCCAGCAAAAGTAGGGACCTTGATCATTGTCCATTTTCTATGAAGCATATCCCCTCTCAAGTTTGTTAGTTTGTTGCAGGGATTACTTTTCTTTCAAATTTCCATATTAAAAAGGAAAAAACGATATCCAAAATTGTTTTCTTTTCTTGATATCTCTTGTATGATGAATCTTTGAATGATTTTGAGGTCTAGTAGGTCTTGTGAAATAGTAAATCAAAATAAACAATTACTTAAAAAAAAAAGATAATTTAATCCAAGATCCCATACTAGAAATATCCAAATTAATAGTCCAACTCACCCAAATTATTTATTAAATCCTCCTAAACCAACAATGTGACTAAAAACCTAAAATAGAAAGGGATAATAAAAGAAGTGCCACTCATATTGATTTAGAAGAATGAAATCTTAGGAGATGTAAAAACAATAAATAACATGATGATCCTTTCGACAACTCCAATCAAGATATCCATAGAAGAGATCATGATCATGAAAGAAGAAAAAAACATTTAGATGAGTTAAACAAAAATGATGATCTAGATATATCTAAGCATCGAGATAAAGAGCACATCCTTAATGTGAAATTGGATGCCCTAACGTTTAATGGTAGCTATGATTCTAAAGATTACATTGACTAATAAACTAGTGTGGATGATTACCTTAATTGATAACAATTGAGTAAGTAAAAAACATATCAATTTATTAAGACTAAATTCATTGGTGCTACTTATAGATTCTTTAGAAACATAGAACGATAATGTATTATCAATAATGGATAAGTACCCCAAACATGGGGAAATCTTAAGGTTAAGTTATACAATAAGTTTGTTCCAATAGCCTATAGTTCTAAAATATTAGATAAATGGCAAAATTGCACTAAGGTGGTAAATCTATTGAGGAGTATAATAACAAATTTGAGAATTATAAACCAATGCACTTGAGTCAATCTCTTTATGGTATTCTTCAAATAGGTAGACATAAAA
Organism: Vanilla planifolia; assembly: GCA_023846275.1. Taxonomy (NCBI): domain Eukaryota; kingdom Viridiplantae; phylum Streptophyta; class Magnoliopsida; order Asparagales; family Orchidaceae; genus Vanilla; species Vanilla planifolia. Next base: position 1,823,800 of record JAIUJO010000032.1, on the reverse strand, counting down.
GCCATTTAAGAATATAAACTCTTAATTGTAATGGAATCTACTAACATCATGTTTGATGAGATTATGCATCAAAAAATGTGATTGATTTAAGAGACACAAAAATGTTAGAAAAATAAAATAGGAAAGGAAACAAAGATCCAAACATGATAGGGAATTCTACAAAAAGCTAATTTAGGATCAAAAAGTTGATGAGACTTTTCATCAGGAACTAGACTTATGAACTTCATCTAAGCCAAGATTATGTGGATGATATCTTATTTGGATCAACAAACGTTAACTTTTGTGAATGATTTAGTAAGCTTATTTGTTCAAGATTCGAGATGATCATAATGGGTGAGTTTACTTATTTCCGAAGAATGAATCTTAAATAGAATGATAAATATATCATTATATGTTAAATAAAGTATATAAATGAGATATTAGAAATGATAGATCATGACAGCTCAAACTGATTTCTACTTTCAGGTGTCTCTACCATAGTTTAAATAAACACAAGAAAGAAAAACAAATAGGTTTCAAAGTATACCATGAGATGATGTGTTCTATTTTTGAATATAAGGTGGCCTGCTAAGGTTTTTAGCATAAAATTTTTTGATCATTTTTAATGAAGCACCAAGGACTTCCATCTAGAAGCAATAAAAGGAACCTTTTAATACTTGATAAACACAACGGTGTTAGTGTTTTGGTATCCCAAATTTTAGTGGACATAATTTAGAGGGATACATCTACAAAGATTATGCATGTTTTACAGCACATTAGAAAAGCATTGTAGGAATTTAATCATTTTTTGGACACCTCTTAAACTAATGATCTAGTAGAAAATATGGAATTATTGCATTTGCAACAAATGAAGCTTAATATATAGCATTGTGAGGATTTCTAGTACAAATGTTTGTGTTGAAAACAAGATTAAATGATATGGGATCACATTTGTAAAAATGCCCCATAAAATATGACAAAATGAGTGTCATTTACCTAACTCAAATTCCTACTTGGTATTATGAGCCCAAGCAAATTCATGTTAGGAATCATCTTATGAGAGACCATATCAAATGAAATGTGGTAGACATTTAATTTGTAGCAAACAACATGCAAATAATCAACATCTTAACAAAGCTACTTAGTTATGATTTATTCTATAGAATTAGAAGATGTTTTAATAATGACAAACAGGTAGAAATGAAGATTGGTTTTAAGAGTAGTTCCCTGTTTGAAGGAGAGCTCATCCATGTGCCTTTATTACTTACAAATCTTACTTCACTTGATATTATGAAGCAAATGTTTTTTTAGATGATATTTAATTGCCTTATGTTAAACTTAGATGGTAAGTTATCATAGAAAATGAAGAGGATATTAGTCTCATGAGCAATACTCTATAAAATGTTTTGATGATAATAACAAATTAAGTAGAATAACAATTGATCATTTAGATTTGCTTATTGATATGATAAGTAAACTTGTTGGATGATGATTAATGGTAGATGAACAACGAAAATGGTTAAATATGAGGATGTACCCACTTGTGGAATAAGATTGAAAAATAATTCTGTATGCTCAAGTAACTAATTGTTCCTTTTAAGTTAGAGATTTTGCCCTCATAAATTAATGAAACTTGTTGCTTAATTAAACTACACTAGATTTATGCATGATTATTTAAATTGGAAAAGAAAAATTTTGTATGACTAAATGTACTTCATGATCATGTTTTGTACAATATGAATAGTTATTGGAGAAAAGAGACAATTTGAGGACCCAATTCTTTGATGTAGGCCAACAAGGAGATTTAGTGAAATTGGGTGATGCAAATACATACTAAGATTTAATCAAAATTATTAAACTATTCAATTTTGGAGAAGTAAATCAAAAAAATAATTATAAAGAAAACATAAAGAAATTTTGAAAGTGTTGTATATCACTTCTAAGTAATACGAAATGTTATAACAAACATTATCAGTTATATATTGGGGATGTTCTTTACCTAATTTGGTTAAATATTGAAAATAAAAGAATATGCAAATATTAGTTTAGATTATACAATCATCTCATTTTGAAAAATATTTATAAAACAAAGAAATTTCTATGTTATGATAATTTTTTACTCCATACTATGATAAACTCACTTTCACTTACCATATCATTGAATTTGTATGGTATGCTGACATTCTTTCGAACTAATTGCATTGGCTATAAAATAATATCATATCATATGATCATTACATGGAATGACATCATCATCTTGATTCATATTGTACATTATGAAGAAGGTGAAAAATTTTCTAAATATTTCTCAACTAGTACTTGATGGTGAATATAAGCTAGGTTAAATTGAACCACTAAAACTTTTTAACTTTTAAAACTATCTTATTGCATTATTCGTACATAAGAAATTTTACCAATAAATCAAGAATTCATACATAGCTTCTAAAAATAAGAAACATTGACATTCAATTTTGTAAGAAGTTTGAAAAGTAAATTTGTAAATGTTTTGTTGTTAAATCTTTTGTCCAACTTAACTCTTTTTGTATTTCAAAGTCATACATTTTCATCAACAATTTTTTAATTTTTGTAGGGTACAATATTTCATTTTAGACAAATAATAATACCTTTTTTATTATGAATAATTTTTATTCCCATTCTATAGACAATGTTTTAAAATTCTCGAAATAACCTAAAAGGAACTAATTTATATTCCTTCAATGGATTTTTTTAGTTAGTTAATTATGTAAATTATTTAGAAAATTCTAAGTTTATAGATATTCAAATAATTTCTTTGTAAAAGTTTTTTTTTAATTTTAATTAAGTCATTTATTTATTGAAATGTAAAAATAATTGAATAATTGCAAGTTGGATTGAATAATTTTAGCTTTCTTTACATTGAACTTTTTTTTCCATTTTAATATAAATTTTAACATGAATATTTGATTAATTGGTATCAAAAATAAGATTTATTATCGACATAACATTGCCATATTGAAGATTATTATTAAATTTCTATTATCGTTATTGTTTGTTATAGTTTTGTACACTTTATTTTGTTAACACTTTCTATGATTTTGCATTTTTAGATAATTGTTCGATACATTTTTAATATCTTTTCACCATTTTCAATATATTTTTTAAAATAATTTAATAATTTTAAAATATTTTATTGGTTTTTAAATGTTCCACCAATTTAATATTAAACTATTCTATTTTTTGAATTTTTACATTTCTTTTAATAAAGTATAGCATTAGTTGATTTTTATGACGAAAGTTTGCTATATAATAATCATCGTTTTTATAATTCAATTTTTTTATATTGATGATCTATCTCTATCTTATTTTGTTATTCGTCCTATTCTATTAAAGCAAATGATTTTATCAAGCTTATGTTATTAAAACTATTTTTTTATTGACTTCAAGTTGAAATATAGCTAAAAATTCGAATAAGTCATTAACATGACCATCTTTTCATATTTTATTAATTTTTAATTAATGGTAGATTTTTGTTTTTAAAATGTCCCATCATATCTTTCAATAGTTCAAATATTTTATCACCTACTTTGTAATTTTTTTATAAAAAATTATTTCTATTAAATGTATTACTTTTGACAATTTTATGTTTTTTTAAAATATTTTTTGTAGATTAACTTTTTAGAAACTTTGACTTCAAAAGTTTTTTTTGCTATGATAGTACTCTTATAATTTATACATTTGGAGATACTATACATTTTAGTTCACTTATTAAGTTTAAATTATTATTGTGACTTTTTACTTAAAATATTTGAAATATCAACTATGGTTTCAAGTATAATTAATTTTTTAAAAAGTGTTACAATTTGACAAAAACAATTTTATCATTGTGCCACTAAAAAAATTCTATTAATATGTAATCCTTTTATATCTACTTTATGACCTTAATAAATTTGATATTTTTATATTTCATAAAAAATTATATATTTTCGTCAATAAAATATTAAAAAATTTAATTTACCGTACGAGGCATGTAGTTTTAAGGAACTTATATTTAAATGTACTTCAATTTTGCTAATTAATTTAAATTTTATTATTTTTGCGACATATTCTGGTTACATTCTATTTTCTATACTTTTTTATTTTCAATCATTCACGATGGTTTAGAGTTATTTTACAATAAATTTTAAAGATGCTAAATACTCTTTATTGACTAGTTATTTTCTTAAAACTTTTTTTCTTTTAACAAAACATTATAAGCACTTAATTTTGTGAGATATGTTTTAATTATGTTCCATATAATTTAAAGTTTTAATTAACTTGACATCATTTTATATTTTTTGGATGTATCTTATTTACACAAACTAACTTCCTACTTTTATATATTATCTACATAATTCTTTGTTCCGTCTTATAAGAATTATAATATCATATATTCTCTAGTTTTCTTAAATTTTTCATTTTGGTAAAGCATATTTGAAATTAAATGATAGTTATAAAATCTTTAAGCAAAAAAATATTGTCAAGTAGTTTGAAGGAAAAATTTATAATAAAAGGCAAAGCAAGAAATCAATGTACGGTATAAGTGTATTGCATGCACCTTTGTGGCTAAAAAATAAAATTTTATAAATTAAAATAAAATAAGAAAATCATTTGATTTAGCAAAAAAAAATTCTTACAAAACTAGTAACAAAAAAGGTAACGATCAAAATAATATAATTAAAAATTATTAAGGAATTAAAAAAGAGAAATAGTTAATATTAAGGAATACCTATATCTTCAAATAATATCTTATCATACAAGTAATATATCAAGCAAAAAAATAATATGTATGATGTAATAGAAATGAATACTTGAATATTTAAAAAAAATAAAAATTTTAATAAAGTCATAAATTAAGATAATATTATCATAAAATGAGAGTAAAATTAATTAGAAAAAGAACATATAAAAAAATCAACACAATAACTCAACATTATGAAAAATTAGTGATCCAATGTCAATAACTATTTTTAATCTAGATCTAGTGATACAAGTGGAATATATGCTCCATAATCTTTGTACACATCTTCTATCCAAATTCTTAGTTATTAAACATCGATGCAGAAAGGCATTTATTGTTTTTAAGCCTTCTTTATAACGAGCATAAGGTTCACTACAAATATGGTGGTTGTACCCATTTGTAGCATGCATATACTATTTATTTATCTTTTTTATAGTCTATTTTTAAAAATTTTATTATATTTTAATTACTTTTTTAAATTTAAAAGTTTTTCACTTTTAATAGTTATGATAATTTTGCTAACTAAATTATAGATAATCTTCATTTACTATGTATTCAATTATCACAATTATTTTTACATGTTTATAATCTTATTACTTTTTTCATTAAAGCAAAAAGATTCATTTTTTGCTTACATTATTGTGCAACTTTATAATGTTTTGCATAAATAAATCTAATATTACAAATATATTTTTATAATTGTCATCTATCTATTTTGTTTTAATTTTTTTTTAAACTTCCCAATTTTTTATCTATCCAAAAAATATTAAATGTTTATAATGGTAGAAGATATTCAATGTCATCAATACCAACATCAAAATCTTGAAACGTCTGTTGGTACTCCATAAATTTAGTCAAAATTTTAGAGTTGGTAATTTTAATCTCAAATAGTTCAAAGTAGAATGCTACTAAATTAAACATCATTAGTTGGTGATCATTCAACAATTCATTTACTTAAACAACTTTGCATTCTTTGTAATCAAATATTTTATCCTTTGAGCACTAGGTCATGTTATCTTAGAATTTGTATTTCATTAACAAGTAGTTAGACTACAAAAATTCTTTGTTAGCTTCTTCTAATCATATTTTATAGAAAGTTCTCTTTAATTTTCTCAATTTTCTTAACACCAAGATTGTTTTCATCGAATAGGAAACTAATTTTATTTAAAGAAGCCTAGTGATATCTATGATTTTAAATGTTGCACCGTCACAAAAATCAATTAATTCCTTCTTTAATCAATAAAACTACATTGGAAAATTTATTTGTCAAAATAATATATGTTTTTTCTGTATTAATATTATTCTTTCAATTAATTATTACGATGCTTTGCATTAATAAATTATAATTTGAAGAAGGCTACTTCGTGTTGCATTATGAAAATCATGTAGAACATTTAAAAATCATTTCAAGAAGATAAATTTTTGCTTTCATCCATTTATATATTTTTATTTAGCAACCCAATATAGTAAATTTTACATATGAATATTATTTTTTTTATTAATATTTTACAAAGAATGGTTTAATGATTCTTACTATTTCATTATAATAGAAATTTTAAATTTATTAAAAAATTGTAATATGATTCTAAAAGTTAGTTCTGTAATTAAATTTAAAAATTTTCAAATCTAATTATTTTGACAATTTTTAATAATCCATTTTTTTTGTTATTTTGATCATATTAATTGGTATCCTCATATCACCAACAAAGCTCTCAATTACATTTATTTGTAAAAATTTTAATTTTTTGCTTTCAAAATATATATTTTTTACTCTTTTAAAAATAATTTCATTAAATTTAATATTTAATTGAATTGTGTTATAGAAATGATTTTATAATTAGAAATTGCATGCAGGTTTGTTATTTTATTAATTTTTTATTGTCTCTATGATTGGCGTAATTTGAAACTTTTTTCACACAAGTTATTTTTCATGCTTACATATTTACATGAAATATATAAAACTTGGTAAAATTTGATTTGAAAATTTAAAATATTTATTAATCTAAATAATTTATTTTTTTGTTATATTTATGCTATTTTTTAAATGCAGAGGATATTTCATATTGTAAAATTATTTTCTATTCTATCTCTTTTCATTTTTGTTTTCTAAAAACCTATATTTACTATTGCCATAATTAAAGAGAATTTTTTATGTAGCAAAGATTTGTTTTATGCTATACAATTATTATATGTTACATTAAGATTACTATCAAGCTGATTTTAAATAAAAACATCATTCAATAGCGTAATATATAAATAGAGTTAAATATTTCAAATGAGACTGATGTCCATGATAACTTATTTTTCATATGCTTTCATATCTTTTGATTTATATTATATGGATAACATTTATGTTTGATACGTCTTTGCAACCATTTGGATATGAAAAGTAAATAAATATTTAAATGTTTTAAATTTTATTTATAGTTTGTAAAAAAAATTATTTTAGTAAATAAATAATTAAAAATAATGGTATCTTAAAAAAAATTCACATGAAAAGAAATAATGAATGTTTTTCATAATCTAAATAATATATATCTAAAATATGTTGGAATAATCATCAAAACTAATGAAATAAGGATATGTGAAAAAAGGAAATATTATAAAAATAAATAAATAAATGATATAGAAAAATAAAATATATAAAAATAGGCAAAACATATTGATGTTAGATTTTGCAAGAAAGTATATTTTAGATAATAATTAAACTAAAAATGATACAGAGATAAAAAACATATAAATATTAATAAATAAAATAAATACATAATATTTTAAAATTCAAATATATTTATCTATATTATTTAAAATTTTTGAATAATTTTATGTTAAGCAAATTGACCATTCATCATGATTAATATATATGTCATAATAAATCAAAAAGGAAAAGCATACAGGAGCCTCAAATAGTATACAAAGGTGGTTTATTAACTTAACAATACAAACAAAAATTCAAATATATTTATTTACCATTGGTCATTACTAATTTCTATAAATCTAGAATTTACTTGACAATTAAGTAACATACGTTACCTCACGACCCAAAAATGCAATAGATCTGGTCAAAACCACTGTTTAAATTCAATACAAATTTTGCTAAAGATGAGGTAAAGATACCAATTTTTGATGCCTTACCTATTTACATATTATGTCATAAAAGTTTAACTTTTAGATTTTAAATAAATTAGTTAGAAGTTTTATTTTTAATAATCCATTCTTAAATTTATATTTTTTATGTAATAAAATTTAATAAGATATTATTTGTTACATGAAGATTTTTTTTCATAACGTCTAAGGAAGAGTTTTTCATAAAAAAATCTATGAATCGACATTTAAAATGTTCTATTTTATGTTTAGTATATTTTTTATTTATGATTTATATTTTCTAAATTTTATGTCATTCTTATTGATGCTAACTTCTTAAGGTCATGATGTTATTGTTGAAACTTTTATCTTAGACATTATTATAGTTTGATTTAATTATAATGTCTTATTTATATAATATACAAAGCATTTAAATAATTAAAAATTATTTAAATATGCATATTTTATTTCACATGAAATATAATTTGCTAAAATTTAATGATCTTTCACTATTAGAATTATCTTGACATAATTTCCCTATTAGTGTTTTCAAAATTTTGGAATTTTGTTATAATTTGAATGTTGTCAGTTATGTTTTCAGTTGAAGGTTTTTATTATCAATTTTTATACAATAGATTTCATCTTTTTATCGTTATCTTTCATTATATTTTTAAATTTATGTATTTTTTTATCTTTGGTAACTTGTTTATGATTTTAAAATTATCATTACATGTTTTACTAGAAATATCAACATATTAAATAAAATATTATACAAAATATTAAATATTTAATTTCCATATTAATTATTTGATTCCAATTCTTTGAAAGGTCTTATAAACTCACAAATTTTCTTTGATTATAGTATTAAAAAATTTTGAATACATAATGTACATTGTATTGATTATTTGAAACTTTTTCCTGTTAACATTTGAATTTCATACAAGTTTTATGTTATTGGCATCTTTTCCATTCATATTTTTTTTTACTAACAATAGTAGTTGTTCAATCATTACACTATAAAAGTACCATTTCATACATAATATGACATAAGTTTTAAAATTATAAACAATGTATTACATTAATAATTTTCTTAGTTATATAGCTTTATTTAAACTAAAGAAATTTCGAATTTCTTGTGCAAAAAATATAGTTTTTAATATATTTCTTTAAAAGATTTACTTTACAATTTAAATATAATTAACATATAATGCAATAAAAATTATAACATAAAAAATCGTTATTATTAAATTTCCAACAATAAACTTAGGGATATTACTTGCTATATGTATAATTTAAATTATTGAATGAAGTGCAATTTATGTTATTCTTATAAATCTACATGACTAGAGTTTATTAAATTTTTCTAATAAGAAATAGATTATAAGCACATAAAATTTTAAATCAATATAATTTTTCATTTAAAAATTTCTATAATTTAAATTAGTGTTTGAAATCCTCGTAATGTTTGTGTTTGAAAATTTGTTTAGTAGGATCATTCATTACTTTGATTAATTGACTTACATTATTAAATCAAGTAAATATAAATCTAAGCTTTAGGCAACAAATGTCCTTGTTTTGGTGAGCAAGAAAAAAATTATGTTACATCTTATAGGCTAAAAATTTAGAAGTCAAGCAAATAACCATATTAATTGTTGGTATCATTTGTTATCCAATTTTAATAAATTTTTGATGTTATACTTAAGTTCTATAGATTATATAATTATCTTAACAATTATTGTTAGTTTTGTTGACACCATAACATTTATTTCATTTCCTATGGCATCACCTTTTTCAATATTTTGTACAGATTAACTTGTTATCTTATCTATTTTTTTGCAATTAGTAACAAAATTTTTAGTATGCAATAAATTGAATTCTCTATTTTTTCAATTAATCTTTCACTTTTGTGCATAAATGCTTTTCAACAAATGTGTATTAGAAGTACGATAACATCTTCAACCCTTACTATCTCTCAAATTATTCTAAAGTAATGTTTCAAAGAGGAATTTAATAGATTCATCTTAAACATTTTTAAAGTTTGAGGTTCATGCTCAAATTCCTTTTCAAATATATTAGTCAACCATGTATATTATATGTTAAATCTTAACTAATGCTACAGTTTTTACATTTGATGTGATGAGATCTACCTGGTATGATTTTCCATCTTACCAAAGAATTAAAAAATATCTTATTGATCTTTTTACCAAATTTTGCCAAACTATTTATAATTTTTTTAGTTACTAACTTGTTATTTCATCATCTTAAGGCAAATATGGAAATATACTATCATAATATTGGTGAGGATTAATGATATTAACAATATTTTATTCATGAATGCACACTTTTGAAATAAAATTCTAATAGGAGTATAATTTAGAGGAATATTTATAACTATGAAAATCCTAAAACCTCAATTATATGTAAAACAACAAAGAATATAAATGTGATTCCCAACTATCATTATTAGACTTAATTGGTAATAGTGAAATGCATTTATTGTGCTTATTTTGATCGAAACAATGCAAACGATATTTAGCTATAGAAATTATAGGCCTTTATTGGTTTTATTTGACATGGATAAACTGAATTTTTAATTTTAGATTTTTAAACCACAAAATTGGAAGCATTGTGGAATTGTAAGGCTTGAGTTATACCACATGAACCTCAATTTGGCTTAATACTTTGAAATGAGCTTCTAAGTTTATTTATATTATTAAATTTTTTTCTCATACTTATTTCTATCCTACCATGAATGCTTGATAAGATATGGATAAGATTCTTAAATATTAGGAGTTGGTCCTTGAAATTATGAGGATTAAAAAATTTTTTGTATATGATGCATTTAGAAATATCATAAGAAAAAATGAATATAAGATAAAGAAGAACCTATTCTCATATCTTAGATAGATTATCAAATTTAAGATGCTGTATATAGAAGACAAAATTGTGTTTAATTAAAAAACAGATAATTTAAAATTGTAAATTGTGGCCACTCTCCAACCCTAAACTAGTTTATCTTAAAGTAAATTCTTTGTTTAAGATGGAGTGCCCTAGGCTATATAAGCCATTAAAATGTGCATATAATTTAATAAAATTTGACCACAAAAGTTTAATTTTGAGGGTCCAACATAGTGGACACGAAAAAAATTGAGACAAGCTATTAGGATGGAGGATTAAAGCTTTCTTGTACAGAAAGATCTTCCAAAGGAGGAGTCCCCTACATCACTTTTTAATGTAGAATAACACTTGAGTTCAAATAATAAATTTAGCTAAGATATAAGATAAGATAAAAAGGAATTTCTTTGAGAAAAAGTCAACAAAAACTTGGAAGTTGACAGTGACAATTATTAGTTAATATTTTTCATCAAACTTGTTCTAAAAGAAGGAAATTCCTTCTACTCAAGATTAAGGGACATTTCTTTTAATAAATAAATAGTTCAATTTTTGCTCTTTCTCATGTAGTTTTTTTTGTTTAACTATAAAAAATGAATATTACATTTTTCCTTGTAAATGCAAAGCATATTATATTGCATGTTCGACTTTAGTTATAGATGTATGTGAAATAAAATTTTAGAATAGTAATTTGCTGATGCAATATACTTCTTAGCATAGACATGGTCATGTAAATTAAGTGAAAGACATGCTCAATTTCGTGCCTTCTTGGTTATCTATGTTGGTTATTCAAGCATTTATGCATTATGCACAAGATATCATGATAATTATTAAAAAAATGGAAAATCATGGAGAAACTTTTCTTGAATTTAACCTTCATAACAAAGACATAACAGCCTTATTCTATTATTATATATTGCTAAGAGTTTGGACCTTTAGTGTGATTCTTCTTCTTTCTAAGTAGAATTGATATTTCATAATATAGATTGAATTCTACTTCTTGATTATTGTATGATTGGACAAATAGTTTCAAGCCATGATGAATGAAGAAAAGTATAAATTCAGACTTTGCCATAAATTTTTAATATAACATTATTGTTAGAAATATATTTTTGATGTAGGGCTCTTTGGTTATGTTTGAAATTACTCACAGGTTTAGTTGATATTATAACATTCTATAAAAGGGTACTTTGTTGCTAAAACCATGGATTAAAAATGTATGAAATGTTATATGATATATGTTATACCTATGATCAAGTAATAAACAATTTAAAAGAACTTGAAAGTAAACAAAATACTCTAGATAATGCTGTAGTCAACTATTCCTTTGTTTAAGGTCTAGTTGTGATGCATGGAAACAAGGGATTGGCTAAGTCATCAGAGGCATTAGATAAACTCTCTAAAGAGCCTAAATAGATTCTACTATATGTGTAGTTCTTTGTTACTTTTTAGATAACCTTAGAGGTCTTAGTTTAAGGACTTAGAAGAATGCTAAGTTAAGTAGGGTTGCATTTAGCAAACAAAGAGTTTGGTTATAGCTAAAACTGTTAAAGTAAAGATTAGAATTTATGGTAAAGGTTTTATTCATAATTCATATGCCTTAGCATAGTCAAATTGTAACTTGAAGGTGCTTGGCCATTAATATGGAAGGTAACCATAGCTTTGGAATCACACATAAAGGCATAAAAAAATCAATAGAAAGGGAAGCTATAAAAAAGGCTATTACGACAAGCTCATGAAATGCCATTTTTGGACTTTTATAAAAAACTTAAATGAAGCTTTTGTTAGGTAAGCTCTCAATGAAGACCTTGTAAGAAGGAAGAGGAGCTTGGAGTAAGACATAGGGTTGTGATCGGTTTAGCCATGTAAGCAATACGATAGAGATGTTGGCTAGATCTTAGGTTGAATAGGTTAAACACAAGTAATTCTATTTAGACTTTTAATTCACATGATGGCACTCTCAATTTAGATATGAGGAATGTGTGGAGGCCAACGAGAGGCCTTACGATCATTACGATGACAATGAATTGTGTTGGAATTAGAAGGGTTACTTGTGATGCTTGAGTGAATCAAAACTTAGTTGCAATAGAAATATGTTAAATATTGAACCTAAGAGTAAAAGATAAGCATTATAAACACTATGGTTAGCTTACATAGGAAAGGTCCAACATAAAAAGTCAACAAGATTAAATATACGAAAAATAGACTAAAAGATTATAGATAGTTGAACAAGGATTTTGTGAGAATCCTAAGGCATTCTGATGTTGTAGACATTAAATTATCAATACTCACAAACTAGATAGACATGATAACTACCTTACTCCCTAAACTTTGTGTTAGCTAAATGTGAATTGTTAAGCCTATAGTTGGAGTATCATATTTCATTGAAAGAGCCTCCAAAATTTGTAGGATGTCATTGTATCAATAATCTTAGAAGGAAAGTATTATACATTTTGTCCCATAAAAAATTCTTTGGTATGGTTTCTTATATTACCAACTAATTGAGGTTCTTGAAGAAACTTATAATCCTATATGTATGCCCATGTGATTATCATTACCATAGCTAATGCTAGATTACATTATTTGAAAAAGTGGTAGGACCTATCATGATTCTAATGTATAGGAAGTTATATTATATTATGGAGTGAATGCTAAGTCTCTTGTTAGTCACTGTGTAAGGAAATATATATTAAATTAGCTATCAAGTAATGATATCATTTTAATAGTTAGAAATTGATGTCATTCATTCATAAGATTTATTTAATTATTACATTCATATTTCATATTAGTGCATAATAGTTTTATATTATGGCTGAGCCACCTAGCTCTCCCCTATATAGCAAGATGAAGTTGTTGAACTTTAAGTAGGAGTCGAGCTAGAGATTATTAGAGTTAGTGAATTTTGTTTGATAAATCATTTTATTTATTGCATCATCAATAAAAATAGATTTGATACTTCTTTTTCATCAATTATATTTTATTAGATATTGGACTATATCAAATTATCTTTTTAGACTAGGTGCTTACTAGTTACTTTTTCTCTCAGGCTTTGGTAGTTATTCATTGTATTTCCTTAGATTAGATTAGAATCTAATCGTTATATTGATTTTGTAGATATTTTATTCATGTTTTGGTCCTATGGGTGAGAAAAATTATTAGATTTCTAGCATGATAATTTTTTGCATGGAACCAACAAGTACAATATGTTAGTGTGATTGTTTAAAATTTTGTTAGACATGTATGATTTGTTTCTAAAAAATTAGGTTTATAGTGCAAGATGATTTAAGAATTAGGCAAAGGAAGAATGATACATATATATATACACACATGTGTGTCTATGTCTCCACTAGTATATATTTAAGCGTGTATGTGTGTGTACAATTGAAATTTTTTTATTAGGAAAAGTTATGATACGATCCATTGAATATACAAAATGGAATTTTATTTAACTTTTAAAGGTTTAGTTTTGCTATATTACATGACGGATCAATGATATTTTCATGATAATAACCCAAATATCTGAGGATTTAACATAATCAGAAAGTTTGAATATATTTTGTCTAAATAAATGATGAAAAGGAACTTCAAAGTCAATAAGAGCTTTCGTAAGCATGATTTTGTAATGTTGACCCTAGCCATGGTGCTTTATTTCATGGGAACAAAAAAATTATTTTTAATGAATTTTGCTAAGTGAATTCATCAAGCTTAGATAGCTAATGTGTTTGTTCAAGGAAGATGTTAAAGAACAAGACTAGGAAATATCAAATCTAATGAAAATCATCTTATTTGGTGGTAAAGGATACTAAGAGATATTTTGAATTAAATTTTATGTACTTTCAAATTTTTTGTTTGGAATGTCAGCTTTATTTAACTAATCTATGCAAGTTATAAAAATTAAATTGAAATTTAAATTAATCAACTTAAAAAAATATTTTAGTTTTAATATCTTTGATAATCATGTCATGATCATCATAAGAATCATTTTTCTTAACTTTTGTTATTTATGTTTCCATAATAATTAATCAAATTTAAAAAATAAAAAAATAATTCTATTTGAAATTGTAACGATTTCAAAGCACAAAGAGTTAATATCAAACATGTTCGCTTCAATAATAAAATCAAAGCACCACTTTTGAATAAATCATGTTAATGGAAGTTGCTACTAAGTCTTGAATAAACTTTGTGGCATTAACTGTATATGTATATATATATAAAATTCAAACTACAACAGCAAATAAAATGCCTTATAAGGTGAAAAAATTGGAGCAAATACACCATGTGGGACTATAATTTAATGATTTCTCCTCATAACTAACTTCTAAATTATGATAGTGACGTGAACTGTCTAATCAAGCTATTTTATAATTGAATGGTTATTGCCACAATTACCCTTTTTAAGTGATAATAAACTAATTGTCTGATTGCTCCATTAAATGGTCACATTGTGTGCAATTAAGCCATAAGCAAAATTAAATCTAGTCATTATATAATAATTTTGTTTTTACAATTCATATGAAATTCAAATCTCTAAACTACTCTAGTTTGTTCCTAACTAACCATTTGTGCAATTTTTAAATAAAACATTCAAAGGTTCTTTTAACATGTAGCACTTGCGCATTTACTATTTTAACAAATATTTGCTAGCTGTTATAAATTTTATTGAAATAATAATAAGCTTTTAATTAAAAAATCATCTGTTAATTAAGAACATCAAATGGTTAGTTTTGTAAATAGCTTTAACCATTAGTAAATGTTTACAAATTGAGAAATTAGTAATCAAATTAAATTGATGAAACTTGTAAAAAATTATAAAGAAAAATTTGAACTAATGATATTAAAATCATTAGTAGGTAGTGTTAACCATTGCCTTTACACATTTTGTCCTTCTTCACCAACTTCATACTCCTTAAAAACAACAAAACTCTCATTTTCTTTTTTGATTTAATTAAATTAAAATACTTGTGCCATGTTGAGCATTTGTCAAGCATAGGAATTACTTTAGAAAGATTTTAACCACCATTTTCCTTTCCTCTTTCCACAAATCTTACTTCATTATAAGGCCTTTTTAGCCTATGTTTTTCTATTTAATTATTTTGAAAGTTTATCATACTTATTTTCTATAAAAGTTTTGTATAGATTATTTTTTATGTCTTGTTTTTTCTAGGATTGGACTTAAGTTTTTTTTAGGTCAAATTGTCTAAAATTACATGAGTGCACTTTTAAGTTTTGTTGACCTTCCAATTTCATAATTTTCTTAAAAATTTATTTATTTTAAATGAAAATTAAAATTTTCACAAAATTACTTTTCGATATTTGTTTAAGCTTATTATAAAGTTTTTAAATATTATCTTTTAAGTAGTTTTGTAAGAAACAAACATATTATTTTCTTAATAATTCATTCTCTCTCTTGTTGAACCATTCTTTACATGATGCAAGGAGCTCATTTGCTTTAGATGATTGTACAAAACTCAAATGAACTACAAGGATTAAATTAAAAGGAAATTATTGAAGCATAAGTAGACAAGTTGATGTTTGAAATGAAGAGTTAATAGTATATAGGATATGTGACAAACCTTAAACAAAAAAAAATAGAAAAGGAATAATTCTAAGCAAAAGTTTTTATATAATAAAATGTTAAATTAATCATTGATAATGGTTAATTGCAATGTTTTAGGCATTTTTTTTTGTAAAAATCACAAAAACGATGCATTTTGACACATTTTTCAAAAGAACTTCTCAAACAAACATCGAAGTGGCAGTGAGGTGACATAATTTTTCAAGTTTTTTGAGAGCAATATTACACTTCCAATATGTTTCTAGGGACATTCTCTTGTAAGTATGCTCCTCTCCCTTATTGGGTATATCTCATACACATTGGCCTTATGGGTCCTTCTTTTATAAAGAATCTAAGAAAGTTTATTATCCTTTCCAATTAGGATAATGATAATGTCTTTTTGAATGTGTGAACAAAAGGTTGTTTTTGACGATGATGATTTTTCTAAAATGGTTGCTTCCTCTAAACTCACTCAAATAAGTAACATTTTCTATAGGATTACCTAATAAGGGAGAGGAGCATACTTACAAGGGAATGTCACTAGAAACATATTGGAAGTGTCATATTGGTCACAGAAAACTTGAAAAATTATGTCACCTCACTGCCACTTTGATGTTTGTTTGTGAAGTTCTTTGAATCTATCATAAAGACATAACAATGTGCTCCTTAGCTTTTCACTACATATGGAAAACATTTGACATTGGACATATAATATTTGGAAATTTATTCTTTCAAATGAGGGTTCTCAAATTGTTTCAATGTTTTTGCCCAATCCTAAACCTTTGTAAGCTACAATATTGATCTCACTTGTGCTCCTTCAAATCAATTTGGTCAACAAGTAGGCCCTATTCTCAATCATGTCGATAGTTAACAAGTTATTAAAAGTATTATAATGATAAAAAACTTAACAAGGCTACATGGGGCTCTATTCTATGTTTTGGTCAATCTTGCTAAAAGTCTTCCTTTTGATATTAGATCCCTAGAAAGATTAAGTGCAATAATGGATTATTGAAAAAAATTAAGTAATAAAAATTATCCCAAATATTACCAAAGCAGCTATAAATAAAGATTGTCAATTATCCAATGCCAGCAAGCAAAAAGTTTTAAACCTATATCTATAAGAAATGAAGATGAGACAATTCCAATTAGTGAAGTAATAAGCAATGTGAAACTTCAAAACTTTTGTAACCATCAATGTAGAAAAGAATATCAACATCCCACTACATCACAAAACGTCAACACATAATAAAAAAATTAATTGTACAGTGTATCATCTATTCAATGATAGTATGATAAATTCTAATTAGATATTGTAAAGTAAGACAAAACAATACCATTCTAATTTGAAACTAAGGAAGGGCATGTAACTTAACCAACAAATATTAATTCAATCTCTTGAAGGCTCAAATGAAGATCTCTAACAAAAAGTAAGGACTCGCAAGCTCTGTAGGATAGACTAGAATGGCTTCATAGTGGTTAGTAATGATAGGTCAGTAAAAAAAGATAATAAATAGAATGTTAAAAACTTTATTTGCCTAAAAATGACCAAAAGAAGCTTTCAGAATCTCAAATTGTAGCAATTGTAGATTGTAATTAATAATGTCCTACAATTAAACATAAAGGGTGTAGTTAGTTCCATATTAGCTTGATGTCTTAATAACATGTTAAAATTACAAAACATTAAGTTAATTTCATTGATGGAATGCTTTTTAAGTAATAAACAATTGGACATCCTTTAGAGGAGACTAAATTTTCACTATTGTGAAGCATCATTTCTAACAAAGTATAGGTGTTTTAGTTGCAGTACTTGGAATGTTAAAAATTTTAAATTAAGAATATTTTCTTCACATGGTGGTACATAAATGATGAGTTACCTTTTTGTTTATGCCAATAATTCTTTTATTAATTGAAGAGATCTTTGGAGGAATGATGATGGGGGCTAATTATCCTCCCTAAATGGAAGCGACACTCTAATGTCTTTTCTAAGGTTTAGAAATATAAAAATCATTGTTATGGATAGAAGCCTAATGAATCATGATTTGCTTAAAAACATCCTAACATAGTGGTTGTTAATATATGAACAAGTTTTTGTTATTCCAATCCAAATTACTGGTCATTTCTCCATCAATAATTTAATATAACCATAAATAACTTAAGATTGAACGCATAGAACTGTTTCTAGTAGTTGCTTAGAATTAGAGTCTTGCATTTGCTAGGTTAGGAATGAGAGCTTTAGCTTACAAGTTGAAGATAGCTAAAGCCTAGTTTAAAGAATGGAGTAAAACTTAATTTGGTGATATTTTTTTGAAGCTTGAAGAAGGGAATAAGATGTCTTGGATATGGTAAACAACTTCAAATAGTTACAGTCGAGTTATCAAGTTTAGAACAAATGAACCTTAAGATAAACTAACCATGGTCATTAAAATGGAGGAGATGTATGGACAAGACATTTAACAATATTGAGGGAAACATTTTTTAAATATTGCAGAACATTTTAGAATTCTAAAAGCCACAACAAATTACAAAATAAATACCACGAATTCTTCAAAAAAACTAGATAAACTTCTAAAAAAGCTACAAAATTAATTGTCATAACAAGTTCGTAAACTAGCACATGCATTTCGGCCAGGAGTAATGGTGAAAGGTGCCACAAAAGCAGCACATAATGCGACACAAGTGGATTGGTGCATCACTTTGGTTTCTAATTTTAGCAAGTAGCATCAGTAGAAAGGAATTGACACTTCAGGTCTACTTTGGTGTCAAGAAGATTGGTCAGAGTTAGCACGAGTTGATGAGTCAGCACTGATGGTGGTGCTCACGTCGGCTATTAGAGGTGAATGATAGCAAAAGAAGCCCAAAAAAAAATTTTGGGCCCTTTTTAAAAAAAATTTTAAGAAACTTTTGTGCATATGGAATTGTAAGATGGTTGAAGAGAAGGCCTATATTAGAAGTTGAAAATCTTTAAAAGGTTTATAATTATTTTTTAAACAAAATGAACTAAACTATAAATGTAAAACAATTGATGAACTAATGAAATAAATAGAAATTTTCAATAATCAAGGGTCTAATGTTATTGATCCCCACAACGATAAGGATAGTAAAATAAATGAGAAGTATAATGGCTAATCCTTATCGGGTTGAAGTTTGAAAAATACTAGTATAGCTCTACATCAGATGTATAAGAGCAAAAAAGATAGGTATTATGCAACTTAAGAATGGTGATACAATCACAAATGTACAAGGGATCTTCTTTATTAGATGTACAAAGAAAAAACACAAGGAGAACATCGACAAGGAGATCATACTTTAGAAAAAGACAACCTTCCAATCCCTTAACTCAAAAGCACATTATTCAAAGGTAAGAATAAGTGATCCACTTCAAACACTAGATTAGCAAAACATTCATAAAGAAATTACTCTCAATAGGATGTAGTAAGTGTTAGTAATATCCTCCCATTAATATAACATTTATGAGTCTAATTGTATCTTATCTTATCAATAATATCATTAATTTTGTAAAACGTGTGATAAATTGTTTCCTTTCGGTGATAGTGTTTTGTTGAGCAAGTACCATTTGGCTAGTTAGAACAAGATAAGCTTCCTCTATGGAAAGTATGGATTTCTAGTTAAGAAATTGATGGATTTTTATGATGCCTATAATGTAAAGCTTTTTTAGAAGGTCTACAACGAAAAAATTATATATTTTACCAATGTGAGATGCAAATTCCTTAATAAAAAATATTATAGAGCAAGCTCAATCACTTGGAATCAAATATACAGAATCATTCTAACTATTTTGTGTTTTACAACACTTGGAAATAAATTTATGATGATGGCAACAGTTGGTTGACCGTTATTAAGGATGGTAAATTCACTAAAAATCAAAGGAGACATCTGCTTAGATGTAATTAATTGCTTTATTCATAAGTCACAAAACATAATGTAGAATAATTATCAACCATCCAAAATCTGTCTACTAATGTTGACGTTCCTAAAAAACTAAATACCTTTTGATAACAACTTAAGGAAGTTGAACTTCAATTTACAAACAAATGCCCTTTTGTGCATATGGGGACTTTCAAATGAATCTTATGGAACCCCTTTGTAATGAATCTTGGAATTAATGAAGCCAACATCATGATTCATGAAATGCATTTACAATGGTAGAAGCAAAGTCACACAAACTCAATAGCTATTGAAGGAGTTATTCCTTACCATCTCTCTATAATATCTAGAAGATAGAAATTAAAAATAATTCATTGAATAAATAGTCCTTGTGATTTCCCTAATAGTGTTAAACATAATATTTACGAAATTTTCAAATGTTGTTTAATTATGTCAAGAAGTTCAATAGATCCTGAAAATGTAAAATATGCATTGCTTCCTCGATTTTTTGAGATCAATTAAATAATTAAAAAGTGCTTTAATGGACTTCCCTACTAATGGACTTACACAAGGTAAATTCTAATAGACTAACTAGAAAGAACCAAGGCCCTATAAGTTGTGTTTGTGTGATTCCAGAGTAGTTGGCAAAGGTATTAAAGGACTCGAAATTTACATAGTATCTAAAAAAATATATAAGTTGAAGCCATTGAAACACTATTTGTTTTAAATTTATGTGATAAACTAGAGTTTTATAGAATCAAACAATTAATCATTCCCTATAAGGATGCATAAAAACTATGGAAAGAAGTATTGTATCTTAATTATATTAAATAGAATGAATGCATTTCATTACAAAGTAGTTCAATTCTAATACATTTAGGGAAGGAATTTTAGTAACTAACTAGTAGGCCTAAATAGTTAGTAACTATATTCATTTGCAGGTTCTTAATTCATAACAAATTCCAAAAGTTTGTGAAGCTTTAATTAAGCTTGATGAGGATAGGTGTTGAAATCAACATATAGTGATCATAAGAAAATTCATCTAAGTCATACCTCCACGACCAAATGCATCAAATGTTTTCACATGTTCATTACGGCTGTCTTGGTATTGTTCTCATGGAAATTACGGAGTATTTGAGGCATAAAAGAATGAACTAAAATCTTAAAAAACATTTAGATTTTATCATATATCTTTTATTTTAGCTCAAGAAATCAATTTTTGATAAACTACTTTGGGTTCACAAAACTCATGTCAAGTTAATTATTCTCTAAAAAAGGAATGAGCCTACTTGATGTGGCTCATTTCATAGTGAGGAAAATCATGTCCACAGAATTTCTTAATTTTTAACAAATGATAACTATTCTTTCACATCTAAGATCATGATTTTCTTGTATAAAAAAGAATACCAATCCAATGCATTCCAAAGTATTCCCATCGAACTTGAACTTGATTCTAGCAAAAATACTAGTTAAAGGCTCCTATATTTTTGACAACCTTTGCTAAAGCAAATTGGATAATATTGTATTACTATGTAATAAATGTTTTTCTATTGTTTTAGTATAATACCAAATTTGTTAATTAGGATGCTACTTAGCAAATTTATTGTTCTTTTTAGGAATAAGATATGCAAAGAATGAGCAAAAACCATTTTTTCTAATTATTCATCAATTTTTGTTACACATCATGTTTCTACATCCTCATCATCTAGTACTCCTTGATTCATTGGAAAACAAATCCTATAAATCAACTTTATGTAAAGACTAGTTCAATGGCATTGGTTAAGTGTGATGGACTTAATTAGACAATACAATAGACTTTATTTATCTGAAAACATTAGAGAATTTGTTTGGATTCTTTGCATAATGATCATTGCTTTCAATAGTACTAATGTGGTCATTAATGCCTAAATAACAATGATGACACTAATAAACTATTTCAACATGAATAGTCGTGGAGTTCATCACAGTATTGGATATCTTACTTCATAGCAATATAATTGCTAACTAAGTAGGCTACCCAACAGAGATTTTTAGATTAGTGCAAAATCTTTTAATAATGCATTAATAATTAGTTTTGATTATTTCAATGGGGAACAATTTATTAGCACATGCAATATGATTCATTAATAAACCTTGTATAACATTTCACATCAAGACTACCATCTTCTATACATATTTCTCAATGTTGATCAATTAGATCTATTTTTTGTTCTTCCTTTCTATTTCAAGGTCATTCTAATACTACCACTCATTAGAAAGGATTAAGCAAATATGTTGACTCTAATTTATTTTTCATACATCTTAAAATCACGAAATTCATCAATATGGTAGACGATATCATACTTCATAACAAGATTGTCATCGACTAAATATGTGGCATGTCATTAACCATTTGGATTTCTTTGGAAAACCATGGTTTTTGTCAGAGTTTTTAGTAGCAATGATACACCAATACATTAATCAAACCTATCTTGTTCGGCAAACCTATCTTAGTTTTCAAAATTTAGTTTCTCAATCAGCTTAGTTTACCACTTCATTAATCTTCATAAAATGTTCACCAACATGGTTGTCATCATACAATATGATAGTTACTTAGACCAAGACAAATAATTGCACTCTTATGTGTGCTTATAAAATTTCAATGAATAACATATGTGGAATCAATCATGGTCACTATGAATACCTCTATGCATTAGACTCATTCCTACTAATAGATTTAATTGATAATACTGATACGTTAATAAGACACTCTAAATCATTGAATGGCAACTTGTTAGCATATGATATTCATGTGCATCAACACAAAAAGCTTATGGATGCTCATCCTCACACACATATACCAACCATACCCTTTAGAAGGCATTTTTAAGTAATAAACTATAACTATTGTAACCTCCAATATGTAACAATATTCATTTCATAAAAGGAAAGTTTGAGAAATAGTGTGAAAAGTTGATTAAATGATTTGAGGAGATGATACCTACTTATAATAAATATAAATAGAATTAGACCACTTATGATAAATATAATCGTCCTGTAATGAAGTTACATATCACCATCTAATTTATTCAGAATTTTGAAAACCTCAATTCTTCATTTTCTCAATGCCGCACAAATAAAAGCTATGCATAGCAGTAATAAGGAAGCCATGGGGACCATTTATATCAACAACATAGCTTACAAAAACTATATAAGCTTTTGATATCTACATTTATATCATGTCGGACATCATGTATAATAAAATTAGACATTATTTCTTCTTTGATGAGAAAATTGTAGAATTATTTTTTGCTTTGGGAGTATCAAGCAAGTTGGACTTCATGCTTTAAAAAAATCAATGAGTAGTTTTCTTCTAACATTTAAAAAACTTTAGTAATGTGGTGACATAAAAGCATTATGTAAATCACACAGAGGCTTGACTAGATGTGTACTAGTTTTACTCAGGCTTAGATTCATTCTAAATTTTGCTCCTATAATTTTAGTTAGTCTCTAATATCATTCTTATTATGGGGGTTAATTACAATTAACCCTTGTTTATGACACTTTTTTTAATTTTCATTTTATCAATTTGTTAAGTTTTTTGCATTTATAATTTAGTTTAAGTCATTGGAGATTGATTAGTAGCTTTTTGGATACTTCTAGCATTAAATATTATCCAAAATATCCTTATAACAACATAATGATTCTGTTAGAGAAAAATTGCATCAAATTGACTTTAAAAATGCTTAAAATTGAGTGTCGAGTTGCTATTTTGTATTGCTTACTATTGTCTTTCACCTTTATCACTAATAGAGTTGATTTGTCTGGCTTAATAGAACTCTTCAAACTCATTGATCTCCTCAAAACACACTGACCAGTGTTGATCTGTGATCCCTAAAATTTGATGTCCTTTCAACACGTGTCAACCTGTTACCTCATGCTGACCAGTAAATTAGACTTTAGGTGTAACTATGTCCCCACCTATGCCACATAGATCATGCAGGCCACATCCTTGTCCCTTACTAGACCGATACTAAAAATGCATAGCCAATTTGAGAGTTTCTTATGCGATATTAATTTTGCTTTATTTTAAATAAAATTGGTTGAATTCAAATTATATTTTTATTATTTGTGTTGACTTTTGAAATTCCAAAAAAGTACTTTATAATTCTAATATATTTTCAATAGTTTTACAATAATAAAGTTTCGTATCTTATACTAACAAATTAATAATATAGCCTTGAGATCTCAATAAATAGTGATGCTCATAATATTGTAAGTAATATAATTTTAATAAAATAATGAACTGCTACAACTAAACTAGTTTATCGAAACATGTTTTGTACATTCAATATAATGATGTTATTCTTGAGGTTACCTAGGAAGGAGAGTGAAAGGTTCGAAAAATGGAGATCCCAATATGTTATCCAATATTCATAAGAGAATCAAATCTCTAAGAAAGCTCTCAATCATTTAATTTCAACTTTTGCAAAATTAATCATCCAATCCAAATTTCTACTATTTCTTAGTAAGCATTTCATTTGTCTTTTAGCATTTTAGGAACTCCACTTGTGCACCTTGACACTTCACTACTAGCTTGGGTATTCTAGATGATGGTTATTAAAATCATTTTTTCTTTAGGCTGACATCCCTCATGTTAACGATCAGTGTATCGCCTAAGTTTTTGGGAAAGTTTTACTTGTCCAATGCTACTAGGATTTTTTTATTATAAATCCATAGTTGCTTTGGGTGGGCCTATATATGGATGTGTTGCATGAACATAAGAATGTTTTATCTTCGTATCAAAGAATGGTTAGCTATAAGAACTTTACATCAGTTTTTAATTTATCACTAAAATTATATCTTTTAATTTAATGCATTTAGTTTTTAATATATGGAATTTATTAAAAATTAGAAGAAAAAACATTACAAAATAAATCTTTTTTTTAAGCCAAATGCAGCAACATTTATTTATTTGTATATTCTATTTCTATTACATTTCATGATTTCTTTATTTTTCATTGGCTTTATAGTCCCAAACGACAAACTTTTTTTGAAATCCAATTGTTTATGACTACTTGATCTATAAAATAATACAGAATGCTTGGTTCTCAACCAATATAGAAATCATTGTGCCCAATAATATGACATGTAATTGTAGAACTAATCGTTCAATGCAACAGCTAAAAGTAACCGAAGTAACAATCATAGATCGATTGAAACAATGTCATGAAAATAGAGGTCATGCAACCCATAGATTAAGTTTGTCTATTATAAATGACTTTGAATCGAAGGAAATGCCTTCTAAAAATATATCATACCAAAAGGATTCTCGACTTAAGGTCAAGCTACCCCACATACCCATCATAGTAGACATGGTAAGGTAATGATCACTAAGCTAACATGGTTAAGATAAGATTTGTAATATTTGATGGTTGTTTAAACACTAGAGCACATCAAATTTTAGAAATGAGAATGGAGCATTATTTAGAATGGCATGTCTTAGTAGCCATCAAAGTACAAATTTGCAAAAACTTAGTCACATATCAAATGTTAGATTATTTGTTTATTTATTAAATAACCAATTCTCATCAAAGAAGCAGCATTACCTTGATAGTGGTAAAACTCAAGATATTTTGACAAACTAAATATGTACTAACTTCTTTATTAGGTGAATTTTTGGATAAAAGGTAATGTCTATCCCAAGGTTCAAAAACTTCTGACAATTACATTACTAAATTTGGGTATTATATGCTCTAATATAGCGTCTAAGTGCTAGAAGAAGTAACATTGTTTTATTATTGAGTGAGTTTCATAGTGACTATTTAGTTGAGTTATGCTTGAGAAATACTATTAGTTTAGAAGGAATATAAAGTGGCCTATGATTTAGAATATTAGTTACCTGTAAGAGTTATATTCTTATGTTCACTTCCTACCTTAAAATGCATACCACTACTTCCACTATTTCTACTACTTTTAGTCTATAAAAAAATTGTGTCCCTTCACCAATAATTCCATCTCATTGAATCCAACCATTGGACAAACTATCTACTACTTCTATAGTAGAGTATTTTTATTGTCATATGAAAGGGCATGTAATTACCTGGTGTCCTAAGAGATCCCTACACTTAAACATAAAAGGAGAGGAACAAAGTATTAAAGTTAAGAAAGAGGAGGTTTTATAGCAAAATAAGGACATTGATGCAAAATTACATGCACTAAATTATAGAATTTAATATATTGCAAGACCTATAACCATTTTGAGTTGCATTTTGATTATAATAGGAAAAATATAAGATTTTTGGTAAACCAAAATTTTTTGTGCCTTCAATAGAATTAAAGACTAACCTAGTATGATCATTATAGATAACAATAGTTATATCATTGTCATATTTGAGAATGTTACCAAAGGGATAGTTTAACATTCATAGACCATCTCCAGCATCCAGAGGTATATCAATCCTTCCAAATTTGGTGAATATTTTAAGAAATTATGGTTTCATATTATCCCAATGTAAGTAAGAGGCCTTATTTTAGAAAGACCCTTGTTATTCAATGAAGATGGTACCTTAAATGGAAGAGAAAATATCTATACTTTTGGATAAGAAGGAGAAAAGGTCATACAATATAGCCTTTGCTTCCAAGAAAAAAATTCTAACCCAAATACTAAAAAAGAAAAGATAAAGAAAAAGAAAAACGAGTTTGTCATTTTGTTAGTTGTGATTATGAGAGATATAGCCAATGGTGGAGTTATCTAGTTTGTAAAAATTCAGGAAGCTTTTACTAGTATAACTATCCCACCACCTATTTTCTAATCATTATTAAAATAATTTGTGATGGTGTTTCTTGTTGACTTTATAAACACACTTCAATTATTAAAAGATATTCAACAAGTTATTGATCTAGTTCTTTACACATTTTTACCACATTAAAAAAGGATTTATTATGAAAAATATTAGTTCATATGTTGTTGCCACTTTGTTTGCTCTAAAAAATGATGAAACTTTGTACATCTGCATAATTAGTCATGCCATTAACACAATAATGATTAAGTACAGTGTTCTAATTTCTATGCTCGACAATTTGTTAATTTAAATTGTTTGAGCCACCATATTTTTTAAAATAGATCTTAGAAGTGGATGCAATTATGTTAGAATACACGTAGTGTCAAATGCACCAAGTACATTTATGAGACCTATAACATATGTTTTGTGTGCTTATATTGGTCATTTAGTAGTTATCAAATTTGATTATGCATTAGTTTGTAATCATAAAACATTTGAATTGTTAGGACATCTTTAGCTAGTATGCACCATGTTACATGAACATACTTTATTTGTTGGTCAGAAGAAGTTTTAATTTTTATGCATAATGTCACTTAAAGATTTTATAGCTCCAAAAAGATAAAATTCATTTTCGATTGGCCAACTCGAACTAAGGTATATTAAGCTCGTAGATTTCATTGTTTTCCTACATTTCATAGAGGGTACATTTGAGTACTTAGCATGATTGTAGTTTCATTATAGATTGTATTACAAAGGGTAAGTTTAACTTACAAGGAATGTTAGAAGTAGATTTACTAAATTAGAAGAAGCCATGACTCAAGTACTAGTCTTCAGATTACAAGATTTTCATCCTCCTTTGAAGTCCCTTGTGGTTAAGGAGTAGGCATTAGTAGAGTCTTAAGTAAACGTGATCCTCTTATCACATTCAATAATGAAAAGCTAAATGAAAATGGAAGAAATCCTCCTATGAAAAACAACATTATGCGATAATCTAATCACTATGATATTTGAGGCAACATCTATTTTTCGAATGAATTTAATTTTTTTTGTCATGAAGCACTTTAAGTCAAGAATATTGTTCAACTTATCACATTTTTTATTTTGGTCACAATTGAATTTAAGTCATTAACACAGTAAATGTGTTGAATACTCGGAAGAATCCACTTTTATTTGAAAACATAAGCAAACAGTGGAGAATAAAGATGCAAATATATTAGATAGTGATAGTTGTATCATTGTCATATGATAGAATACTGCCAAAAAGATAGGTGTAATATACATAGTCCAATAATTTGTTTTTTATTTTTGTCATGAAGCACTTTAACTTAAATTATTCAGCCTATCATATACTTTATTTTTGTCAACTAAATTTAAGTCATCTGGATGATAAATGATTTGAATTTTTATAAGAACTCACTTTTGGTTTAATACATTAGGAAGGAGTGGGGAATAAAGTGTTAAGTTACCATGTTATTTTGTTTTCAATAATCACTATAAGTGTTACTAGATTTCAACATTTGAAGACTTAAAGTAGTGCTTATTAGGACCTTGGTCATGTCCATCAAGAAGTCAATATTTTTTTCTAATTAGTTTGTTGTGATTATTATTTGAAAAATTGATTTTTGTTTTGTGGATCATAACTTTGCATTGCCCACACATCTTTTAAGGATTTCCCTATTTAGCAAATACGTACTTTAGGTCTAACTAGGAATTTTGGCTGAGCCAAAATGATAAAAGATTTGACTAACACATTGTATTGTCCAACCTTACAGAAACAAGCTACATCTACTATTTCCACACTAGAATTTGTGTCATAGTTGAATTATATAATTAAAGCCATAGTGCATATACACCATTACTTACTTCATAATGACTATGAGAATATATAATTATAGACTTTGTATTATGATTACCAAAAACAATTGTAAAGAATGATTCTGTATTAGTAGCTGTTCATAGATTTTCTAAAATGGCTCATTTCATAAATTACCTTACGGTATTTGTTGTCTCACACATTGTAAAGATATTTCTTGATCATGTTGTGAAACTATATGACTTACTTAAAAAACTATTTAGATCATGATATTAGATTTATTTACTATTTTTAGAAATCACTTTGTCTCCTAATGGGAATGAAACTTAAGTTTTTATTAGTTTAACATCTTAGATAGATGTGTAAATAGTAGTAAATTGAAGAATCATTGTTGTTCTTCGTAGCCTAATAATTAAACATGTTTCAACAAAGGATATTTTATTATTATCCTCTAAGTTTGCTTAAAAAATGCATTAATTGGTTTGAGACTTTTACTCAACATATTTTATCATCACATCGACATATTATTAAACAATTAATTTAAATAATGATGTACGTTATTGACTAGTAGATGCTTATAGGAAACTTAAAGAATTTCTTAAGAGTGATGATGTAATGATCTATGTGAATTCTATAATGTTCTCATTATGAACTCTTGGAAAATTAAATGCCCAAAATGCTGGATCATTAAGAATTGTAAAAAAGATGAAGCCTCAGCATGTATGATTTGGATTTAACTAAAGATCATATTACTAAAACAATCTTTAATATTTAGGATATTCTTCCTTATAGGGAACTGTCTAATACTTAGTTAGCCCTTTGAGCCTTTAACATTATGCCCAAGTAAGCCTATCAAACCAATGCATTTATTCACATCAAACTACCTCGTGGTCAAGATGATCAAATAGAACATATTCAAACAATTTCATCATATAATCAGGAACAATTAAATTTTTTGTTACAATAGCAATGCTATCCCACATTTAATGACACTTTGATTACTGATTATAATCTTCATTATGTAAAACTGAAGATGTTAAAGAAGTATTCGAGAATTCAACATAGTTTCCTAGAGTTAAGCTCTTTCCCATAGGGGGAGAATGATGTAGTAGCATCTTACACGTAAAGGTTCAACTTAGAGGTATGTCACTCTTATTTAGACTAAAATAGTGTTAAAATTTTGAACTCTACTTCCAATTAATGCTTATTATCTTTATCATCATGGGGTTAATTATAGTTGATCATTGTTTATTGAATATTTTAGTTTAATTTCTACTAATTTCTATAGTTATATATATCTACACGTTACTTTTAGTAATTTGAAAATCAATTTATAGCTTTAAATTTAGTGCAAGACATACTTGCAAATATCTCATAATTTTGTTGATACAAATTTTTTTTTGAAAATACACTTAAAAGGCTTAAATTGTGTTTTAGGCTATTTTTCCCTACTATTCGTCATAGTCTACCACCAGTAATGCCAGTATTAGTAGCCATTCCCCATACCCATGCCAACCCACATGGCCATCTCAACCTTGTTTTAAGTATTACAATTTGAATAAAGTAATTAAGTGGTCTTTATGCTTGATTAAGAACATTGTGTCAAATAAAACCAATCTAATAGTGTATTTCTAGAGGTACCCTAAAAGGGATAGCAAGTGGCTCAAAAGAGGAGTTCCCAACTCATTATCTTGCATTCACGAAGGGATCAAATCATCAAGAAAATTCTTAATCAATTTATTTCAAATTTTGGGAAACGTAATAACTAAGTCCAACTTTCTAGTTTGTCCAAGTGGGAATTCTAAGAACTTCACTAATGTGTGTACCTTGCCACTTCACAACTAATGGGAATATTCATGCTATACATTCTTAAAACAATTTTTCTCAAGTTTGTGATCCCTTATGTTAAAAATAAGTGTAGGTCTTTGGCCTTTATGAAACATTTTACTTGCCCAATATTCTTAATATTCAAAACTCAAAACCTATAACACCATTCAATAAGCCTTTGCTTGAATGAATTTCTTGACCTTTAGTACTTCTCAATTATCTTTGACATATAAATAAATTTAGCATATCATTCTATTGAGGTTGTAGTTTGAGCCTCACAAATACCTCATTGAAATAGTAGTGTCCAAGCCCAAAATATCTTCACTGGCTATGACAAAGGAGTGAAAGGTTTTGGTAAGATTTGCTCAATTCAATTTTTTGTAGATGTTCACTCATTTGTTAATAGACAAAACTTATAAAAAAAATTTTGTGCCTTCATTTTACATATTTTTTCCTACAAATTTATTAGTATAGTTTGTGTGAAATTATTTAGTACAATTGAAAACAAAATTTTCTTTTTATGGGTGAATTTTGAAAACATTTCACAAAATTATTTCCCTTACCTCCTGTTGAGTGTTATTTGTATTAATTAGTGTTATGTGTATATGATCAGGTAGCCCTATGTTATTTTGGACAATCTATTTTGTAATATTTTCTCACATTTAGATACATCATCATCAAAATGTTGATATCATTTTCACCATATGAACTAGAGGCTAAAGATGATTTTGACTACAAAAAACTATTTAAGTATCTTATTTTTTTGATTTGATGGTATACCTAGTTCATGATTTTTTATTTCACAAAGTAGAAAGTTGCAAGTGATTATTCTGATCCTATCATGTCAAGCGATGCTTGAGTACAACTTACAAAAGAGATATCGATGATATAAAATAAGCTCGAGGATGTGGAATATTTTTGAGAACCCAAAGCACAATATGGATTTTTGTTCAAGATATTGTTGGTGCAAGTGAGTATTTATGTAACAGATAAATTATTTTTGATTGAAGAATTATCATGAACAATGCTTGCACCTTATTTCAAGGATGGATATACAATTCATTTTAAGTATTAATAAAATTCAATATGAACCTATTACCTTTATTGAGATCAAAGATTTAAATTTTAGGAATAATGAAAATCCTTAAGATAAAACTCTTAGTAAAAACTTAAATTTTGGTATATACAAACATTAAACTTCAAGTGAAAAAAATTTGTTCTTATTTGTAAATACTCCAAAAAATTCAAGATTTTGTTAAGAAAATATATTTGAAATGGAATAAGTAACAACATACATTTTTGTAAGTAAAAATTTCTAAAAGAATTTCAATTGGATTGTCCATTTGATAATCTAATTAACAGCCTAAACTATTGTATTATGGGCAATGAATCACTTAGATTAAAATCAATAAGAAAGTAAAATTCTGAGACGTAGATTTGTTGAAGGTCCATTATACAACTTGATTAATCTTGTGACGTTCACTCTAATGCACTATGTATCATTCAAGGTTTATATCCACTAGGATGAGAAAAGTTGATCAACAACTTGACTGTTTATGTGATGAACATCAAACCGTTTCATAGGAATTTGAAGTTCAGTATGATGACATTTTTTAACATTGGTGAAATCAATTAATGAATGTGAACAAAACTTGGCTAAAACTTGGTTTTTATCAAAAGCTAATTGGAAAATAAAAAGTATAGTTAGTTGAACATAGAAAATAGAAGTTAAAGGGAGTAAATTATCTAATAAGGTTAATGAACTTACAAAGAGGTGTAATGTTAAGCTTAGCAATTAGTTTATTAATAATCACATTGTGATCAAATAAGTAACTAAATATTAAGTAAACTTAAGGATAACAATTTCATTCTAAGGCTAAACTACTATAACACTACAAGAATAAATCCTAATTTTGTGTAAAAGAAAATGTATATATTTTAATTCTCATCTTGAAATTTTTATTTCAGTTGTGAAATTTGAAGAGGGATATGATGCTCTTCATAGCCTATTGCATTCTTTTTCTAGACTTCAGTAAAACTTAACTCTCTTAATCTATTGTACTTTTACAAAATCTTAGATATCCATTTTGAAAGATAGTAAAAGAGCTATAACACAACATTCTTCATAAAATAATTCAAAAATATTTATTGGCAACAGTGATTCAACTGTTATGTTATGATTGTTTATTTTATATCAAAAAAATACATTGAATTTCATAATTTTTCCACATTTTATAATTATATTTCTTGTGCTCATGATTTCATTAGATTGATTAAGGGAAAGGAAGTCCCACTCTAGTGATTTGTTTCAAGAAAGGAAGACTTAGGGCTTAGTGTCGAGTTTTGTTAGGGTTTATGTTAACAACATAAAAAGTAATAGGGTTGAGTTCTTGTTAGAAAAAGATAACGAACGTAATATGTGGGCTTATGAAAAATATATAATAGGGTTTAGGCTTTAGCCTATATAAATAGCAATTGTAATACTTTCTCCACTTATGAAGAAGTGGTTAGGCACAAATAGGCTTAAGCTTGGTAAATTATGGATCGACAACGTCGATAGTATTGCTGGAAATATCATGTCGTATTTGGTCGGCACCTCTCTTTACTACATTTTTAACTTTCTTATTTCTTGAATCTTCAATTGCTCTAATTATTCCATGAAATGTTTTGTGTTCTATTCCGGTGCTCTACAAAATTTTTAAAAAATCTAATATTTCAAAATTCACCACCATCTTGGGTTTTGGTATATGACATCTAGTGATTTGAACTCCAAACCTAACAAAAAGTATCATAATAACAATAAATTAATGGTTGGTATCAAAGAATCCTATGGCGCTTCGTGGTTGGTCAAAAGTAGAGATTGTATTAATGCTTATCTTATAAAAATTAAGAGCTTACAAATGCACATCAATATAATTCATAGGAATATTTTGTGCATGAAATAAGATGAAAATTATAGTTAAATGTATGTATCAAGACTAGATAAATTTTTATATGACAACACTAAATTGATAAATTATATTGTTAAATGTCCTGATTCATGGATTGCATATGAAACTTAATTATATGATTATTATTCATCGTATAAGTTGCAAAGTCATTTTGATAATAATTAATCCATTTGAACAATAACGATCATTTTGTTATAAAAAAGATTCATGTTGAGATTAGGCATATTTAACATAGCGTCATTTTACTTCACTTATGCATCATGTGTGCAGTACAATTCAAAAAGCATTAACGAGTTATAGCTCATGTATATAGCACATTAAGCATTTTGTCATTGATTTTGACACTTTTTTGAATTGACTCACATTAAGTTAAAATTGTTGTTTACATTTTACGCAAAAGATTAAGTCTAATGTAGACATTTGTTCTGATAATGTTATGAAATATACATGATTAATAAGATACACAATACTTAGTATCAAGCATAAACTTTCATGGCCTTGGATACTTGGTTATGATTTGTAGGTAGAGTCATTCATGTAGGAAAGGGTTGTGGTAGTGAGTAGTATCACTTAGCAGTGCAATGTACAATGCCAACATGCTTAGAAGATATGTGATGTATGATCACATTGGTGAGTGGAATTGGTGTCTTAAATACATTTCTAGATATTACTTCTATGGGGTAGATCAATGTTCATCTGCAGTAAGTCTTTTGTCATGTTAAGGTACGCATATGTTGTGCAAATAAAATGTTTAGAATAGGAAATCTATGAAGCCTTTTATGCCTTATCAGGAGAAAGAAATTTTTACTTAATAGTCATACAACCATTTGGATGAAATTATGAGTACTAAAATTCCTTCAAATAAGCCTCATTTTTCTCCCACACTGTGGCTAAGAAAATTATGATGGATTTCATTAAATGGATGGACTTTCATGGGACATAATTTGAAATATCATTTTTGGATCACATTAAAGACCATTCCTCTACTACTGTAACATAGAACTTCAATACCTTCAAAACCATAAAAAACACATGATTTTCATCGTAAGTTTTTATCTCAAATTTTTAGTGATATTTATTGCATATCCATGTAATTAAATTAGGGCTAATGTTTCCCCAACTTTGTTTTAACTACATTCTTAAAAAAAACCCTTAGCTCGATTTGTGAGAAAGGAGAGATCCTAACTAAAAAATTTCTGACGAGTAAAAGAGTGGCAACCATACATTGAGGTGTTGAGGTGCCAAAACATTTAGTTCAAAAGTAAGTCATTTTGTAAGTAGAAATTGGAAGGATTTACTCCAAGTCTTGGAGCAAAGTGTGTTATTGAGGTTAATACTGCTTGAATTCTTTTTGTTACAGGATTGGCAACACATTTTTCTGATAAAAGTATGTCCATCTAAAGCCTTCTTGTTCTACTCAAGTTAAGTGAAGGATAGATTGTAGTCTAGTTTATAAAATTTTATGGGTTGGATGTTTAATGTCATCCAATGGTTGGGTTAGTTACAACTTTAATGTGATTTACATTCTTTCACATTTCTTCATATTTTCTTTTTATGAGCCAAAATTCTAAAAATCAAGATCAAGAAAGATTTTGGATTATCAAAAAAGTTGATTAATCCCAATTCTTCTCCCTTGGTTTCACAGAAAGGTGAACAAGTTGTGCTAATGTTACTTGTTTCTCTGATTGGAGAACTTCTCTATTCCATAGGCTGAACTTCGTGGAGTTGATCCTTTACGGCACATAATATTTATTAGTTTTTTAATGTGCAAAATCCCATTTGGGAGCATGCTCAAGTTTCGAACAATGTTCATAGGTCAGCAATTTTCATTTTTGGCAAACTTCTTTAAAAATATTTTGTTGAAAATGATGGTTTAAAGTTGAGGAAATGATTTAAAAGAATCATAACATAATAATGAATATTTTCTTATGAACATAAGGACATAACTTTATTCCAAGAGGTATAACATTTGTTTTCTATATCATAAGAAATTTGCACTAAAATGTTCGTTCAAAACACTTTCATTGATGCTATGTGTGTGTTGGAAGGGTAACATGAAAAAAAGCAGAAGATAATGAGAAGAAAAGAAACAGATTTAAACAAAAGAAAAGTAGGTGAAGGAGGAGCCCCTCAAATACAAATGGAGGTTACTCGCATAGTTGCTGATGATTGAGGAGAATGTTCTTCATGTGATGAAGCTAGTTTAAATATTTTATTTTATGATGAATCTTTTTCCTCCATTAATGAATTGCATGACAAATTTAAAAAACAAATGAAGAAATTTTTTTTAATGAAATATTGTACATTGCATGAAACAAAACATCGATGATACTGGAATGAGATATGATTTACTTAAGAAAATATGAATCATTAACAAATTATTATTAATTGAAGATTTCTTTCACGAAGGAATAACAAGTAAAAAAGAATACTATGACAATGTTTTCATAGAACTGGACTCAATTTTCAATTATTTGATATTAGAAAATAGGTTACCAAAAAATAAAAACTTGATAAAATAAAATTTTTTTATTGTTTGTAGTTTATTAATTCTATTATTTGAAAAAAAATATTTTAGTTATTACATCACATATGCATATGCATGCATCAGCACAAACTCTTGTTAACATTGAAACTGGAAAATTTTTTACATGAAAATGCCTTATCATCAAGGACCAACACTTATGAACAAAATAGCTCACAAAGTCAGACATTTCAAATTTTATCTTATTATTTATTGTGTTCATAAAATTGTTGTCGACACTTATGTTATTATGCAATTAATATTTCAAAAATTTAATCTATAATTTATTTTTTAATTTTGTTGACAAAGTTTTTTCTCATGATTTAGCTGCAGATACCTTTGAGCACGACAAAAAGTATATTATTTCCTAATGTTTATGTTTTAAGTTTTCCACATATATTTTAACTTTAATTAACTTATTTATGAATATTATTTTATCATATGATTTTCTCTTTTTTTAAAGCTGTTCAATTTTATTCTATTTTGATATTTTTAGTTTAAAAAATGATATTTATTTTGTAAAATTTTAAATTATTTTATCGAAGCCCCCAAATATTTTACTTTTAAATGATTAAAAAATATCTATTAAAAATAAAAAATAATAATTGATGTGGTTACTTATTTTCATTGAATGAATGTTAAGTAGGATGAGAAAGGTATTATCGTATCTTAAATAAAGTGCATAAATGAGATGCTACAAATGATAGATCTTACCAATCTCAAAAAAATTTCTACTTTCAAGTGCCCCAACCATAGTTTAAATAAACCCAAGAAAGGAAAAAAAAGATTTCAAGGTATACTAAGGGATGATATGTTCCACTCTTGACTATAAGGTTACATGTCAAGGTTTTTATCATAGGACATTTTTGTCAATTTCAATAAAGTGCCAAGGGCTTTCACCTAGAGGCTATGAAAAAAAAACTTATAGTGTTTGCTTAAAGGAAAGATATTAGGGTTTTGTTATCCCAAGGTTTAGTTAAGTCATAATCTATGAGATACATCAACAAAGATAATATTGGTTTTATAGTGCATTAGAATGTCATTATAGGAATTTAATAACTTTTTTGGGCACCTCTTAAATTAATGATCTGATAGAAAAATAAGGAACTATTGCTTTTGCAAGAAATGAAGCATAATATATATCATTGGGAGAATTTCTTGTACAATCTTTTGTGCTGACAACTAAATTAGATGATGTAGGATTACATCTACAAAGCCTCCTCATAAAATACGACAATATGAGAATCATTTTCCTAACTCAAATCCCTATCTAGTACTAGGATGCCAAACAAATTCATGTTAGGCATCATTTTATCTGGGACCACGTTGAATGAAATGTGGTAGACATTCAATTTGTTGTGAATAACTTGCAATTAATTGATATCTTAACAAAGTGGCTGAGCTAACATTCCTTGTATATTATTGGAAGACCATTTTTTGATAACAAAGAGGAAGAAACCAAGCTTGGATTTAAGAGTAGTTCCTTGAGTGAAGTAAAGCTCATCCATTTGCTTTTATTACTTGCAAATCTTACTTCACTTGATAATATCAATCAAATGGCATCTTACATGACATTCAATCGCTTTATCTTAAACTTAAATGATAAGTTGTTGTTAAAAAGGAAGAGGTTATTAGTCTCATGAGCAATACTCTAACATATTTTAATGATAATAAAAAGTTAGCTAGAATAATAATTGATCATCTAGCTTTGCTTGTCGATATGATAGGTGAGTAGTGTTGGAAGATGATTTTTGCTAGAAGAACAAGGCAATTGATAAAATATGGGGAGTAACCTTGTGAGGAATAAGAATAAAAAAATGTTTTTGAATGCTCGTGTAACAAAGTCTTTCTTTAAAATAAGACATTTTCCTTACCTTGTAAATTAATGAAACTTATTCCTCAATTGAACTACATTAGATTTTTACATGATTTTTCAAATTTTAAAAGAAAAATTTTGTATGACTAAATGTACTACATCATCATGTTTCATAAAATATGATTAGTTATGGGAGAAAAGATACGATATGTGGACCAAACTATTTGATCTAGTCCAAAAAAGAGATCTAGTGAAATTTGATGGTACAAACACTTATTAAGACTTAATCAACATTATCAAACTATTTAATTTTGGAGAAGTCAACATATAAACAAGGTATAAAGAAAACGCAAAGAAATCATGTCATATAGTTAATTTATACATTATAATAAATCGCTCTAACTATAGCTAAACTTTTGAAAACATTGCATGCCACCATTATGTAATATGAAATGTCATAACAAACATTATAAATTTTATTATGGTGTTTTTAGCTTAATTAGGTTAAAGAGAGAAAATAACAAAATATACGAATATTACTTTAGGCTATGTAAGCATCTTATTTTAAAAGCCTTCTATAAAATAAAGAAATTTTTTATAACAATAATTTTTCTTGGACTCTATGATCAGTACACTTTTGCTTACCAATGGAAAATCATTGAATTTGTATGGTAAGGAAACATTCTTTTATATTAAATGCATCTACTATAAAAGAACATGAAACCATATTGTCATTACATTTAATTTCAAAATCTTCTTCATTCATACGTAATGTCAGAATGAAGGTGTTTAAGTTTCTTAATTTTTCTCAACAAGTCCTTGGAGGTGAATGCTTGCTTGGTTAAATCAAATCACTCAAACATTTTGATGGTATGAAACTCATTTATTGCATCCTTCTAACTTGAGAAATTTTACAAACAAATCAAGAATTTTTACATAACTTTTAAAAATAAGGAACTATGACTTTGAATTTTGTAAGCTAAAAAAAGAAGTAATTAAGTTTTATGTTGTTAAATATTTTTTTCCAATTTAACACACTTTGTGCCTCAAAGCTGAAAAATTTAATCAACATAACTTACTTTTTGTGTATGTAATGTTTCATTTTAAATAAATGACAATACTTTTTTATTATAAATGATTTTTATTCTCATTGCGTAGTCAATGATTTGAAGATTCTAAAAATAATATAATATGAACTAATTCATATTAATTAAATAAATTTCATTTTTTAATTAGTTAATTATTTATATGATTTAGAATATTTTTAATTTATAGATATTCAAATAACTTTCTCAATTTACTAATATTTTTAAAGGTTTTAGATACATTTTATTTTTCAATAAATTTTTGTTTTATTTGATTATTTTTGAAAATTTTTTAAAATTTTAAAACAATTCGTAGATTTGATGATTATGCAAAGAAATTTATGTTTTATTATTTTCGAGAAAATTAATATTGTTAGGCTATAAATATTAATAGATTGTCGGTAATCATAATGATATTAAACTTTTCCTTTTTGGGATATAATTTGTTACATACTAATATAACTCAAACTATAATCCAAAAACATTTTAGATCTCTTTGTTTGTAAATATAGAAAAATATTATTTACTTGTTGTTATGATATTCTTTATTATTGGAGAGTTTGTTGTTTTATTAAATAAATTCTATTATTACACTTTTTTATGATATAATATTCAAATTTAATGCAAATCATTTTTTATAACATAAATGTTTAACAATCTTAAAGTTTTTTTAATAATATTTTAGTCCTTTATACATTCACTTCCATTACGACATTTGTGGATCAATGCTTTTTATGTTTTATAGTTGAACTAAATTTTTTTCTAGATGTGATATGTAGTGTTGTGGAGGTAATACTTGTAAAGGAAATTACTCTTGTTCTAGCTAACCAAATGGTGCTTTCTCTCCATATCATTATCACCCAAAAAGAAACCATTTGCTGCACTTTCTAAAAAATTGATAACTTTATTTAGAAGATAAGATTTCAAAAGATTATTAAGTGTTATTAGTTAGATGGCATGACTAACAAGTACTATCTCCAATTGAGAGTAATTTCCTTTACAAGTACTACCTCCCCTATGAAATGTATAAATTATTGGTTAAGAAACTAAAGGATTTTAATTATGCATGTAATCTAAAGCATTTTTTAGAAGGTTTACACCTCAAACATTATTTGTTTTAGACACGTGAGATGTAATTTCATAAATACAAAAAGTTATGGAGCATGTTAATGACTTGGAACCAAATAAAGAGAATCATTCTCACTATTTTGTTTTTTTCAATTCTTGGAACAGAATAGATAACGATGGAAAAAATTGCTAAACACTCACTAAGGATGATAAATTCACTATCAATTCAGGATAAGATAAGCCTAGAGGTGATTAATTGCCTTACTCATAAGCCACAAAAAATTATATAGATTAATTATCAACTTTCCAAAATTTCTTTACTTTTGTTGGGACACATAAATAACTAATTAACTTTTGATAACAACTTGAGGAAGTTGAACTTGAACTTATAGACAAATGCCCCTTTTGTGTATATAGGGACTCCTAAATGAATCTTATGGAACCCATTTGCAATTAATCTTGGCATCAATCAAACCCAACATCATGATTCATGAAATGCTTCTTTATTGGTGGAAGTGCAGTCACCAAAACTCAATAGCTATTGAGGGTTATAGTGTTTTACCATCTCTCATATGCTACAATATCTAGAAGATGTAAATTCAAAACAATTCAATGATAAAAAATTCCATATTCCTTGGTTGAATTACACATAATGCTTATGTAATTTTCAAATGTTGTCTAATTACGTAAAAAAATTCAATAGATCCTAAAATAGTGAAATATGCATTGCTTCCTTGATTTCTCCGAGATCTATTGAATAAAAAAAGTGGTTTAATAGAATCCCCTAGCAGTGGATTTAGTCAAATTTAATTCTAATGGATTGACTAGAAGGAGTCAAGGGCTTATAAGTTGTGTTTGTGTGATTCGAGACTACTTGGTAGAACTATTTAAGCACTCTCAATTTGCATAGTATCACAAAAATATATAAGTTGAAGCCATTGAAATATCTTTTGGTTTAAACTTATGTGATAATTTAAGGTTACATAAACATCATTATATGGTCAAACAATTAATCAATCCTTATATTTTTGCACAAAAGCAATGGAATCAATTGTTGTATCTTAATTCTGCTAAATAGAATGAATCCAATTCATCACAGAGTAGTTTATTTCTAACACATATTAAGGAAAGGAAATGTAGCAATGAACTACTAGGCTTAAATAGCCAATAATTACATTCATTTAGAGATTTTAAATTCAAAAGAAATCAAAAAATTTGTGAAGCTTTAATTAGGCTTGGTGAGGAGAGATGTTGATATGGTGATGATAAGGAAAGTAATCCAACTAATTCCTCTACAATAAATGCATGAAATGTGTTCACACAGTCATTAAGTTTGACTTGGACTTGTTGTGGAAATCACTAAGCATTTCGGGCAAAAAAGAATGAACTAAGATCTTGAAAACCACAAGAGTTTATCATATAACTTTTATTTTAGCTTAAGAAATCAATTTTGATAAACTACTTTGGGTTCGTATAACTGATGTCAAGTTAAGCATATTTGAAAAAAATATGAGTGAAACTATTTGATTTGGCTCTTTCAATAGTAGGGAAACCAATGTTGATAGCACCTCTTAATTTTAACAAATGATAACTATTCTTCTTATATCTAAGATCATGATTTTTTTGTTTAAACAATAGACGAAATCCAATCCAGTGTAATATATTCCAATCAAACTTAAACTTGTTTCTCGAAAAGGTGCAAGAGAAAGGTTGATACAATTATGACTACTTTTGCTATAGTAAATTGATTACATATTATATTACTATTACAAGAAAAAGTTTTTCTTGTATTAACAAATTATCTAATTTTAGAATTAGGAATCCACTTATCAAATTTATTGTACTTTTTATGAATAAGATTTCAAATGAATAACAAAAAGTCATCTCTTTATCAACAATTTCTTCATCATATGATCTAACAGCTAATGTAATTGTTCATCAAATTTAGTTATAGAAGATGTTTCTATAGCCTCATCATCTAGTACTTCTTGATTCATTGGCCAGCACATCCTCCCAATCAACCGTATGTAAAGACTAGTTGAATGGCATTAATTAACTATAATGAACTTAATTAGACAATACATCAGACTCACAGTTTATTTGGAATCGTTAGAGACCTTGTTAAGATTCATTGCACCTTTATCGTGTCTTTCTATCATAGTGATATGGTCATTAATGACTGAACAAATAAATGGCACTTATCAACTATTTCAACATCTATGGTTGCAGATTTCATCATTATTTTAAGAGTTACATCACAGTAATCTAATCACTAGCTTAGTAGCTACCTAATATAAAACATTTAGATTGGTAAAAAAAAATTTAATAATGCTTCAAGACTCAGTTTGGATTAATCCAATGCTGAACAATTTCTTAGCACGTGCAACATGATTCCTTAATTACCCTAGTATAACATTTCACATCGAGGACGCCATCTTTTATGAACATTTCTTAATGCTGATCAATTAGATCTATCTTTTTTGTTTCCTCTATGTCAAGGTCATCCTAATGATACCACTCATTAAAAAGGATTGGATAAATATGTTGACTCTAACTTATTTTTTTGGACATCCTACAATCATGAAATCCATCAATGTAGTACACTATATCTTACCTCATAGAGAAATTATCATCACTTAAATATGTGGCATGGCACAAACAATTTGGATTTCTATGAAATACCTTTGATTTGTGTCAGATAACTTTTTTATAATAACTCACAAATAAGTTAATAAAACTTATCCATTGGGGCACATTGTCTCAATTTTCATGGTTTCGTTCCTCAATTAACTTGGTTTTGCCATTTCATTAATCTTTTCATAAAATGTTTATCAGTATGGTTCTCATCATACACTTTGACAGATTCTCAAACCAAGGTTAATCATTGCACTCTCATATGTTATTATACAATTTCAAATCATAACTTATGTGGAATCAATTAAAGTCACTATAGGCACCTCTATGCATTATACTCATTCCAACCAATAAATTGAATGGTAATATTAATACTTCAATGACACACTCCAATTCACTAAATAGTTAGTTAACATATGACACTCACATGCATCAACACATCAAAAGCTTATGGATGGTCATCCTCACACACACAAGTATCAGTGAGAAAATTTAGAAGTCTTGAACACAATAATAACGAATTTTAAGCAATAAACTAAAACAATTGTAACCTCTAATATGTAGTAATATTTTTTTCATTGAAGAAATTATCAAATAGCCATGGAATGGTTGAAAAATTGATTAAATTATTTTAAGAGATGTTAAACGCTTATAATAAATAAAAATAGAGATGCATAACTTATGATTAATATAATCATCCCCTAATGAAATTACATATCATCATTTAATTATTCAAAACATTCGAAATAAAAAATTTTCTCATTGTCACCAATAAAGCC
This sequence comes from Vanilla planifolia, assembly GCA_023846275.1. Lineage (NCBI taxonomy): Eukaryota > Viridiplantae > Streptophyta > Magnoliopsida > Asparagales > Orchidaceae > Vanilla > Vanilla planifolia. The sequence continues at coordinate 1,780,392 of JAIUJO010000032.1, read as the reverse complement.
ATGACATTATTAAGAAAGCTATGGGGATCATTTATATGATCAACATAGCTTAAAAAATTTATATACGCTTTTTATATCTATATTCATGTCATACCAGACATCATGTGTAACAAAATTAGATATTAGTTTTTCTTTGAAGAGAAAATTATAGAATTTGTTTTTGCTTAGAATTATGAAATAGGTTAGACTTCACCCTTTAAAAAATTCATTGAGTAGTTAAGTTTTAGAATTTAAAAAATATTAGTAAAATTATGACATAGTAGCCTTCCATACATCCAACAAAATATTGCACTTGGAGCTGTACTGGTGCACTAAGATTAAAGGCCAATCAAAGTATGGACCTCTACTTTTAGTTAGTCTTTGATACTATTCCTATTGTGGGAGCCAATTATAATTAACCATTTTTATTGCACTTTTTAATTTTCTTTTTATAATGTTTAACAAATTTGTATTTATAATTTAGTTTAAGTCATTCGAGGATTGATTAGTACCTTTTCAAATACTTTTAGCTTTGAATTCTATCTACAATATCCTTACAGTAGTATGATAATGTTTGTCAAAAAAAACAATTGTTCAAAAATGACTTTAAAATGCCTTAAAATTAAGTGTTGAGCTGCTTTTTTCTACTTCTCATTGTCTTCTTTCACCTTTACCAGTACAAGTGTCGATTTGTGTGGCCTACAAGACCCACCTTGACTCTTCGAATTCGTTGATCAGCTCAAAACACTCTCACCGTTGTTGATCTGCAATCCATCTAATGTCATAACCTATCAACACATGTTGACCTATTAGATCAGACTGACCTGCAAATTAGACATGAGATGCAACTATTTTGCTTTGCCAGTGTTGCACTAATCACGTAAGTTACCTTGTTGCCTCTTACTACATCGACACTGAAAATGCACATACCAATTGGGAGTTTCTTATGCAAAATTAATTTTACTTCATTTCCAGGGAATTTTTTTGTTAAATTCAAATTATGCTTTTGCTAATTTATATGGATTTTTGAAATCTAAAAATGTACTTTGGAATTCAAATGTGTTCCACAGTATTGACAATAATAACCTTTTGCTTTTTAGGCTAACAAATTATCATTGTAACTTCGAGATCCCTACAAATAATGTTGATGCTTATAACATTTTAAGTAATCAAATTTGAGTTAAAAAACAAAGTGCTACCATTAAGCTTGTTTAATAAAGCATGTTATGTATATTCAATATAATGCGATTCAAGAGGTAACTTATGAAGGAGAGTGAAAGGCTAAACAAATAGAGATTGTAACATATTATTTAGTATTCACAAAAGCATGAAAACTCTAGGAAAGCTCTTAATCACTTAATCTCAACTTTTTCGAAATTAATCATCTCATCCAAATTTCTAATTTGTCTTAATGAGCAAGTGATTTTCTTATTTAGCATTCTAACAACTCCACTTGTGTACCTTTATATTCACCACTAACTCGAGTAGTTTAAATGTTGGCTATTCAAACTACTTTTTCTCTAGGTTAACATATGGTAGTTTCATGCTCAATGTATGTTTTAAGTTTCCAAGGAAGCTTTTACTTGTACAATGATACTAGGATTTGTTATTGTAAACCAATAGCAAGCCTCTATAAGGATATGTTGCATGTACCTAGGAACTTTTTCCATTATTGATGACCTAAAATAGGTTTTAACATACCATCATGTATTGACTTGGCATCAATAGGTGGTTAACTATAAGAGTTTTGTATAATTTGTAATTTATTAATAAAGCAACATTTTTAATTTTATGCTTTTATAATATCTAAAATTTATTAAACATTATAAGAAAAAATAAAAAATAAAAAAAATCTTATTTTCATGTTTGAAGCTACAACATTTGTATATTTTTTCTTATTACATTTCATGATTTGTTTGTTTTCTTTATCTTTATGATCTTAATTTTCAAACCCATTTGCTTCTGAGTGACTATAAAATTATATAAAATGTCTAATTCTCTACCAATCAGCTTTTTGTGGACCCAATAAAATAACATGTAGTTAAAGAACTAATTCAATCTATGTAAGATCTAAGAACAATCTTAGTAACTTTCATAGACCAATTGGAACAATGTAATAAAAATAGATGTGGTGGAACCCATAGATTAAATTTTTTTATGAGAAGTGACTTTGAAGTGAAGAAAATATCTTTTAAAAATGAACCAAACCAAATAGAATGATTATCTAGGTGTCAAGCTACCCCACATACAAATGATAGTTGACATGGAAGGGATAATGATCACTAGGTTAACATGGTTAAAAGAAGAGTAACTATATTTTATGGTAGTTTGCACCCTTAAGCATATCAAATTTGGAAAATGAGAATGTCATACTTTTTTAAATGTAGCCTTTTTGAGCAACAAAAGTACCAATTTGCAAAAACTTAGGCTCATAGCATGTGCTAGATTATTTATTCGCACATTAAAAATGTAATTTTTTGATAAGAGATCATTACCCCAATCATTGAAAAAACAACGAAAACTTGGCCACAAGCTAAATATTTTCTCACTTTTTTTGATGATCTTTTGGATAAATATCAACATTTATCTTAATCTTCAAAGATTTTTGACAAATAGATTACTAAATTTGAGGATTATATGCTTTAATGTTGTGTCTATAAGCTAGACCAGTTAATATTATTTTAAATTTGAGTTAGGCTTAGAGAGACTATTCGATTGAGTTATACTTGAAAAATATTAGTAGCTTAAAAAGGAATATAAAGTGTCCTGTAATTTAGAATATGTAGATTCCCTTGACTACTTTCTACCTTAAACTACATAGCATTACTTGCACTTTTCTACAATTTCTACTCTATAAAAAAATATGTCTCCTCACTGATACTACTACCTCATTAAATTCAACACTTTGAAAAACCATCTACTACTTCCATGTAGAGTGTTCACGTTGTCATAGGAAAGGGCATCTCATAACCTAATATCCTAATAGAGTCCTACACATAAACATAAAATTAGGAGTGAAAGAAGGCTTTAAAATTAAGGAAAATGAGGTTATATAGCTACTTGATGACATTGAAGTAGAATTACTACCACTAGAGTAAGGAATTCAATATATTACAACACCTATAACTATTGTGAGATGTAGTTGTATTATAGTATGAATAACTAAACATTGATGATGCACCAAAGTCTTTTTTTACCTTAATTAGAATTAAAGCCAACCTAGTGAGATAATTATAGATATCAATGGTTTTATCATTGTTATATCAAAAAATTCTTTCAAAAAGATAAGTTTAACATTCATAGACCGGCTCTACCCATACACAACATCTTTGATGAAAAAACATCAATTTCTACAAATTTAATTATTGTATTTCTTTCATGTTTCATCAATATTTTAAAGAATTATGGTGTAATGTTATCCCAATCTAAGTCAATGGTCTTATTTTAGAAACACCTTGGTTATTCAAATGAGATGTTATCTTAAATGGAAGAGCAAATACAAGTACCATTAGAGAAGGAGCAAAGATCACACAATACCTTTTACCTCTCTCAAAATGAATATCTAAAGAGAAAGAAAATGTAGTTTGTCATTCAAGAGGTAAGGTTATCTAGTTTGTAACAACTCAGGAAGCCCTTACTAATATAACCAACCCACCACCCATAATCTAACCCTTATTAAAAGAATTTGTGAAGATGTTTCCAGATGACTTGCTAAACACACTCTAATTATTACGAGATATTTAGCACGCTATTGATTTAGTTCTTAACAAATTATTATCACATTTACTAAATTAATAATTAAATATATTGTCTCAACTATAACTTATTCCATAAGTAAATGAGCCCATTAAAAAGAAATTTATTATGAAAAGTGTTATGAAACTTAGTCACTGTACATAGATAGTCAAATCATTAACAAAATAATTGTTAAGTATAGATTTCCAATTCATATGCTCTATGATTTGTTAGGTGAAATAGTTAGAGCCATCATATTTTATAAAATAAATAAAAAAAAATTGATACTATTATGTTAGAATCTTCCAAGTGTTGAATGTTATTTTTAGTAAGTGTTTTTATTTTGTACCATCTATATTTTTTTGAAATCATGACAACAATGTGAATGTTAGGCGTTTCTTCCATGTGTCCACCAGTTTTGAAGCTCTTAGATCATCTTTGCCCCATCAATTTGTGTTAAAAAATGTTTTATCAAATAATCTATTATCCGATAGAACTATTTGATCCAATATTTTGAACCACTCAATGGGTGAGTAACAACAATGACAAGCATGTATCATTAATTTCATCCACATTCTAATTCAATTCCATGTTCCAATTTTACAATCTAGTCCACTTTGAAATTAGAACAAATTCATTAAAAGATCATTAGTTCCTTTGTTTGTCTTACAACAAAGAAATAGAGCTAAAATACAAAAATGATTTATGAAGTTTTATATGCACTCTATGTTGTGTGGCATAACAAGATGGGTATGAGTTTCTTGGAATAAAAATTTTGGTTCCTTAAAGAATATTTAAAGAAATGCATTAAACTAATCTCTCAATAAGATTGAGTACATTGTTAATAGTGATTATTAAGAAATGTTAATTTTTTTAAAACACATTAATTTTAAAATATATTATTTTTAAATAATAAATTTTAATTAAAATTATGAAACAAAACAATAAAATTAAAAAAAAATTCATAAATGATTATTATTATTTAAATTTAAAATCATGACTACAACTAGAGCTAATAAAAATAAAGTACAAATATATTAACAAATATAAGTCTTTTGCTATACAAGGATTACAATAAATTCTTGGAATAATGAAAAAAATAAGCTACTACTATCATATAACATAATAAATATTGAAAACAAATAAAATAAGTCAATACCATAAAATTGAAATTAATATAAATAAAAAAATGATTTAAAAAGACTAAATAAGATAAAAGTGTATTAATTGAATGCATGAAAAATATAAAAAATTGAGAACTTCGCTGATTTGAGAAAAAGGTAGGGATTGAGAGTTTGATAATTGAAAGACACAATGTATGGAAGTGAGAATGAGCACTAGGTTGCAATGACTTAAATGTGATAACATGAAAAGTTTACTTCAAAATTTGAAAAAAATTTAATAGTTAATTTCTTTTAAGAATTCACCTATTTATACAATTCTTTAATGACTAAAAATATTTACCAATTTGATTAATTACTCAATAGTAATAATTTATAAAAATCTTATTAGTTGACATACCTAATTATTTTTTAAAAGTGGATATGAATAAAATCTTTTTACTACATAATTGTACAATCAGATGGTACAAAACGGTGACAATTCTAATAGATACTAATTTTAGTCTTATATTACAAGAATAATGGATCATTATGACTTTATAAGAGTTCTCTTCTACCATGTAATAAGTGCTTTATTTTGAGTTGGCTAACCTTTGTTCACTCTAACATATTTGTTCATTTGCTAGCTCATTCTTATTTAATTAAATATTGATTTGTGAGTTATATATTAAACTAGAATTGTTTGAATAGTTTGGGTGTCATTTTCTTGATCCAATAAGTGCTTCTAGTGATATTTTGTTTTGTTACGCTTGTGTTTGAGGTGTCAAGCCATAAATACTAATCCTTTAATCATAATAAATTTGATTAGAGTGAATCAAATTTAATTTTACAAAAATAAGTCATGTATCATTTCAGATAATAAATTAGGGGTCTTCAAGATACCTCGGAGTATTTCCAACAAGATTCAAAGGTAAAAGACGTATGCATCGAGTTTCTAAAGATTTTTTTACTATAAAATAGAATATTAACTCATCAATTATAATGCACATCTTTATTCACTTTCAAATCCTAATTTAAGTATCTAATTTATTTAACCTTTTTATGATTTAGGAAAATCAAAAGATCTTATTTTTTTACTTAATCATTTTTTATTAAATCCATTTAAAAAATCTTTGGCACATCTCATGTAAATTGATAAACTTTAGGTAAACTAAAAAGATTAATTTTATTAAATTTTTTAAATTAAACAAAACATGCATCACGTTAGGCTTGTGAAGTACAAAGCACTTTGGCTAACCAAGCATAAGTGAGCTATGAAGTATTATGTTAGGAGACAAGCTAAAATCAATCCTAGTTAGGACCAAAATTTGTTAGAGGTACATTAATGAACTTGGTTGACATATGGTATTGGATTGATTGGGGATGAACTCCAAATTGTCTACTATGTGAGACTAACATTAATTCAACTTCACAACACCAAAAGCATGTACTATTTCTTACCATTGAATTTTTTATGTAGATTGTCAATGTTTCATCCACTATAAGAACTCGATCTTGCCTTAAACTCAACTGAATAAGATCACTTTGACCTCGTTGGATTGCTTTGGTTGTTTCGAAATTTTGAAATAATCGTCTAATGAATTAGATGGCCTAACACTTTGCATGTTTTAATCTTATAGCTAACATCCTTTTTTCTTTTCCAAATGATGAATTGAATGATCTAGATCTCATCTTATTACATTGGATGGCTTAGATCTATTTCGTCTTGATCCAACCATCTAGAACTAATATGCTTTTATAATATTTGATCTAATAGTCTAGAACCTCTCTAATAAGAACTAATGATGCTGGTCGATCCCACTTAATGGCAAATTTCTTAGTCATTATTTGAACCATTGTGCTAACCAATTCATAGAAATATTTTAAGTTCCTTGGAAGAGCTTTTTAAGCTGTTTATAAGAATTATTAGAAGCAACATTTCCTTAACTTTCTAGAAACTTTTATCAAAATTTTTCTATATAAATCTAAACATTATTCATGGAATAGCTAATAAACATGAACCAATATTTGAGATCTCAAGAAAACACAACATTATATTCTACTATCAAAAAATCTCTTGACAACAACTGCAACTAAGTTCTTCAAAAAATATGAAATTCTTTCAGCCAATCTTATCACTTCAAGCATTCAATTTCTTACTTGTCATAGTAATTTTAAGCTTGTCATGCCTTCTTCTATTAATCGATAGGGATCAAAAGTGTTTCAAATTTATCACAGTTTGTCCTTCTTGTTGTATTTTTCTATTTTCTTTTGGGCTGGTAGGATCAACATTTATAAAATCTTTAGCTTAGTTTAATGTCATAAAAATTCATGTTGGTGTTAAGCTTGTAAAATCTTGTGTTATAATTGGAACCATAAAAGCTAGTAGGCTGAAGGTGACTCGTAAGAAAAATCCTCAACTTGCAAACTTTTTGATAGTGATGATTTTGTTTGACCATAGTAGCTAGTGCACGTTGGATCTATTTTGAACAAAACCTCCTAAAAAATTTATTGTGTTGCTTTAATAAATTTTTTTTAATTATAAAAACTAAAAATTGACATATAAAAATTTTATTTTTCACAACATAAAATTATTTTTATGAAGAATTTTGAGAAAATATATGCTAAAAAAATATTTTAAAACACATAAGTCATCTACTTATTTGTGATTCATATACTTGTTTTTATTTTAATTAGTATCAAAGAGGGTACTCTATAAAAAAATGTGAGTCAAATCACTTGGGTGATCCATCGTGTGTGTTTTAATTATCTATTATGTTTTCTTAATTATTATGTTTGTTATACAATAAGTTTAATTTCTACCTAACCATTGCTATGTTCTTTCCAAAATATGTGTTCCTTAATTTTCTTCTTAAACTAAGCTTTTAATATGTCATCAGTCATGAACCATACCAGTGCAACAGTAGATGAAGGTCTTCTCCAATAATTCTATCATTATTTAGATAAAGTTTATTAATATTTTAGAGATACATTTACAACTTTTATCCAATCAATAGACTTAAAACATTAGAATGGGCTCACAAACTATAAGATTTACTTTGGGATTCTTGTATAAAAGAAATCATGTTATTTAGTGTACTTAGTAGTGATCAAAGGAGAATGATATTGTTAAATGCCATAACACCCAACTACCTTCATCATGGCATATCTCCCTATGAATTTAATTAAGTTATGAATTTTAATATCACGCAAAGTTTGAAAAATTGTAGAAATAACTTATGAAGATACTTTGTAAGATAAAAAAAGATAAATTTTCTTTCACATGATTCTGAGCTCTATAGAATACATTTGAGATAAACAATAAAGAAGGTTTTTATCTGATTTACTAATATTACTAATAGATTAAAAAATCATGAAAAAGTGCTTCCTAATGTAGATCTTGTAAGAAAAGTGGCAAATATTCTATCCAATGAGTATGATTCTCTTATCACAGCAATAGAGTTAGCAAAATATAATATTGGTACAGAGATTGAGATGAATGGAAGAGTTAAAAAGGTGCTTTTTCTTGATGTTTATTTTTTCTAAACATAAATATATGTTTTCTTTTCAATATGCCAAATATTTCAAATATTAGACACTTTTATCGTAGCGGGAAAGGTCATGCTGTTAAGGAGTGTCAAATTAAGAAAAAAGTTTTAGTTTAAAGCCTTGTTTCAAATGATTTTGCCAAGTTTATTTGTGTTACTAGGGTTAGAGAATATAGAATTTTAAATAAGTTGTCTTCATAATCATTTTATAAATGGAGACATTCATAAGTTAAATGTTATACACTTTGGAATTATTCATAAAAATAATACAATTTATATTTTATGAATATTTAATAAATATATTATAGTTTATGTCGCTGAATATAGAGAAAAAATTAAAATCTAGCTCCTGAGAGTTGGATAATAGATACTCAAGACATATAACTAGAGACCCACAAAAATTCATCTCAATAAGACATTTTCTAAGTAGATAGGTAAAACTTTAAGACAATTCTAAAAGAATATAATCAAAATTGGTCACATAGGATATTATACATTAAAGAAAACAAGCAAGCTAGATGTAGTTAGAGAACTTCTTAAGCTAAACAAAACTAGTTAAAAATGTATGAATTTTACAAAAAAGGAAGTCAAGTTAAATATTTCTTTTAAACCTTAAAATAATTTAACTGCTAGTAGACCCTAAGGGATAGTTTATTTAGAGTTTTTTAGACCTACATAACCTAGATTTTAGGCTAGAGAAAAATAGATTTGTGATATTAATTTTTCTTCTAGAAATAATTAGGTTATATTTCTTAAGAGTAAGAGTGAGATGTTAAAAATCTTTGTTAAATTGATAAAAGAGATAGAAGAGAAAAGCTACCCCAAATTATGTTGTATTCAATGTGATAATGGTAACGAGTATAAAAATAAGGGGCATCAAATTACATGTCTTTATTCACATCAACAAAATGACATTGTTGAAAGAAAAAATAAGACCTTAGTAGAGATTGATAGAATTATATTAATCGAATATAACCTACAAAAATATGTTTCAACCAAGGAAATTAACACAACTTGTTATACAATAAATAGAATTAAATAAAGGACAATATTTAAGAAAATCTCCTTAAGAGATATTTAAAAATAAGAACTTGAATTTTAGATTCTCTAATGTTTTTCGGATATAAATGCATCATTCTTAATATTAAAAGAACCAACTTGAACAAGTTTGATGAAAAGGTATGCTTAGAAATTTCATGAGATACTCTTCTTTTAAGAATCCTTATAAAGTTTATGATATGGACAATCAAAATCCAAGCTTTGCATCAAATAAAATCAATTATAAGAGAGGTAAATGAAGGAGTCAGGACTAATGGCTTTATGGGAGAAATTAATTAGAGTGAATTTGTACCTTTCACAAAGGTAGACCTTTTGCTAAGGGTTATGGCCAAGTTGAAGGTATATATTTTGAGCCATTTAAATTAGTAATAAGACTAGAGCTCATTTGACTTCTCTTAGCATATTCATGTAATAAGAAATTTGGAATACCTCAAATGGATAGAAAATATCAATTTTAAAATAAGATAATACAAGAAGATATGTGTGTTGAACAACCCCCAAGTTTTGAGACCCATGCATATGGTGATTACATATATAAGCTTAAGAAGACATTTGACGACCTTAAGTAAGCTTCTCGTTCATGAGATCATGGATTGAGTAATTATCTAGTTGATAGTAGTTTTAGGAAAGGGAAAATGGATAACACATTGTTCTTAAAATCTTTAAATAATCATTTGTTCCTTGTACAAGTTGATGTTCATGACAAAACTTTTTGAAGCACAAATGAAAATATGTTTAAAGAACTTTGAGATTTCGTCATGTATGACTTTGAATTAAGTATAATATGTGAGATGAATTTCTTCTTTGGATTACAAATTATGTAAGTAAAAGATGAGATTTTTATTTCATAAACTAAGTATTTAAAATATTTATTTAAGAAATTTGTGTATGAAAATATGAAACACAAGAAGACTCTAATGAACAAGTTATTGTATTTAGATTTAGATAAAATTGAGAAACACAATGATAAAAATAATTATGAAGAACTTGTTAGATGTTTGCTATATCATATGATTTGAACACTGAATATCTTATTTAGTGTTAGGTTATGTACTATATTTCAATAAAATTGTAAGAAAAGCCACTTAAAGTAGACTAAATTAATCTTCAAATATGTCCAAAGTATAATGAACATTGGTTTAAGGCATCCTAAAAATGCTCATTCATGAGATCTTATGAGTTTTAGAGATTCAGATTTTGTAATCTTTAATGTTGATGAAAAATATCTTTGGTACACGTTAATTACTAAGAAATATTTTAATTTCTTACTCAAGAAATAACAAAAAATTGCATAACCATATTGACCACAAATTCAAGTATGTAGTGACCAAAAGTTGTGTTGCCCAAGTCTTGCATTTGAGACAACAATTTTAATATCAAGGAATAGATCTCTTGCATATTTCCATTAGAATTGATAATACTAATTCCTTATCTTTCGTAAAGAACTAAGTTCATCATTTTAGGAGTAAACACATAGTATAAGTTACTAATTTACTAGTGATTAAGTAGATTAAAGATTAGTAAAATTCACATATGTTCCTTCCAAAAAAGAATTGGTTGACATATTTACAAAATTCATTCCAACCGATCAATTTCAAATCATAAAACAACAATTAGGTGTAATAAAAATTTTATAAATCATATCTCCCTTTTCATAATATTAAAATGGGAGAATTATCATTATTTAAATAAGTGAGAAGAAACATGTAGTGAGGGAGAAGATGAATTAAGTAGGAGCAAACACTTTTCATTTTTATTACAAATTATCATAATAATATATGCTTTTTACTTATTATATTATTTTCTAAACATTAATATCATATGGTCATCAAAAGGAAGAGATTGTTAAATTAATCTTGTGATTGACGGGTCAATCTGTAAATGTTTAACAATTTGTTTCAATGTATTTGTTTAGTGTGAGTTGGGTTTAGTTTTAGTGATCAAGCCTAACACTTTTTAAAATGCTGACTTAGTGTTCACCAAAAATACCATGAAGTGTTTAGTAAGCTTCATGGATTAACGATATATGCATCAACTTTGAAAAGCTTTATATTTTAGTCATAAAATAGAATGTTAACTCATTAATTATATGTTACAACTACATTCATCTCATATTCTCATGCTATTTCAAGCATTATATTTCTTCATCATTTCCATGATTTAAGAAACATAAAGGATTTCATTTTCCATTCAATTCTTATTTTTATTGAATCCCAGTAATACATCTTTGTCAAATTTCATGTCAATTACAAAACTTTCAACAAAACATTTGGGCCAACCAAGTTCAACTTAGCCAAGTACCATCGAATTAAGAAACCAATTGAAAATATAATAGTGATAATTTTTAAGTATTTCAGTTATAGATATTATGTACTTATTTAGTGTTTTAAACTTTATTTTTTTGTTACAAATTTGATTTTGGAAATTGTATATATTTACTAAATTTTATAGCAATTTTTTTAAAAAATCAAATTTTTTTATGTTGAAGAAAACATTTATTTTTTTATTGTTTTCATTAGAATCAAATATGTCATTTATCTTGTTTTTCAAGTTTTCTAAGAAAATGTTTTTTATCCATAGGATTTTTTATAATTATGCAATTTTATTATTTACTTTTTAACATTTCTAAAACAAAAATTTAAATATTTAAAACATTTCAATTTTGTATTTTTTATTTTTTATTTTCTATTTTCTATGTTATGTTTTATGTTTCATTATTATCAAAGCTAGTGTTCCTATGAAATTATTATTTCAAAATTTTAAAATGTAATTATTTTTTCTAATTTTGTTAATATATTATTTTTCTAATGACATAATTGCACATATATTTGAGCTTTATAAATAGTATAATACTTTGTAATTTTTTTCATTGATTTTTTGATAAATTTTAAGTTTAACTAACAAATTTTTCAATATTATTTGGTTGATAAAATCTTTAACTTAAGCTATTATGAAACCATTTTTAATATGCTCACTATAATTCAATTATATGATTTTCTTTTTTTTCCGTAGTGTAATTTTATTCCACTTTTTATATTTGTAATTTGAAAATTGATATTTAATTATTTAAATTTTTAAAAACTAACATCTTGATAGATTTTATTTAAAATGATTAAAAAATATCAATTAATAATTAAAAATAATAAATATATTATAAAAACAAAATGTTAATAAAATGTAAGTAAAAAATGCTATGTCATAGTTTACAATGTTTAACTTTTTAATAAAACATTACTTTTCAAAAGAAAGTATTTAAAAATAAAAATAACAATTTAGTTAAAGAAAGTGAAAAATATGAAATTGCAAATAAAATAAACGAAAAGAAGTCCTTAAAGTGATATAACAAAAATATTTGCCTTTAAAATAACTATACATACTTATGATCATATTAGATCTTCTACAACTAATATTGAGTGAATATTGCTAAGCACAAACGATAATCAAGACTTGACACCTATCATAATATCAAATTGAATCATTAAATGGATAGGGGTAATGACCATGTACTAATTATGTAAGCCATGCTCTTATCAATTGCATGTATCTAAAAACATGGAGATAAAACTTTTTTCAAAAAAAGAGTTTCTACATATTATAAAATGCAAATGTGAAAAAAAAACAAACTGGCCTCATACAATATTGCACACTTAAATTCCTTCAACATACATAAGGTTTATGAAGCATAGTGCAAGATGCACCTATGAAAATTGTGTTATAATTTTTAAGCAAAATGATCAAGAGGGTACGAAGTGATTCTCTTAGTTTGGTAATAAAAATAGCCTACTGAATTTGTTAATTGTAAAATTTCAAATAGATTGTACCAATGTTGTTATTTGTTAACCTATTATAAACAGTACCCTCTAAACCTAGTAAAAGAATGAGGCAACAATCATTCAAGTTTGATGATGCACCATTGTCAATGGTATTTCGTTAGACTTAGTTGTCTAGAAAAGATAATATACTATATTAGGATAATGTAGTTAATAATTCAATAACTTTTTTATGGGAAAGGAGCAATTGAGAAGTTATCTACTATGATTTCTATGGTATTTCATAGTAGCAAAACAACTTTTGAAATTTGGCAACTTATTATTTTTGACATTAAAAAATCAAACTTTAAGTCTTTTACAATTTTTGAACATAAGGTAATTGATTTTTACCCATCTTCAACATGGTCCAACTTTATAATGGAATTTTAGAACAATATCATGTCTATTTTTTATTTGATTAACCAACCCTCTTTGTAATGTTTATGGTTCTTTGGCTGCACTCATTACAATTAAACAACTAATCAACCTTAATTGCTTCGAACACTTGCTTAATTTGCTATGTGTTCTATTTTTTACATTAAAGGACGTTCATGGAGAAAAGATCATTCTAAGATATGTGATTAATCCTGTTCAACTATTACCATAGTAAGCTTATTGCCATTCACACTTCCAAACACTTAGTGATTGGACAGACACTCGCCTCTATAGTAGAGCAGCGAACATTTGATAAGGAAAGAAATTTTAATATTTTACCTTTTCTAATCCCAAATGACTCCTAACACGATACACCACTCCTTCATAAGACTTTTTTTGCACATTGAGTTTCACATTCCTTGCAGATGGCATGATGTGACTAACTTGTATGTTATAACCCACATTGAACATAATGGTTGAACTAGTCACAATTGCATGAATGCCATGTCCTCTTAAATAGTTTGCTTAAGGGAAAAACATTTGAATATGTTATAGCAACTATTGATCATATTTTTCATAGAGCTTATGTTTAGTTCACTAGTATCCATATTTGCCTTAAGATTCCTTGCTTTTGAAACATTTGTTTTTTTGTTGCTATTCCATTTATATACTTTTTATTCACTTAATATTACCATTTAGATGTTGAAGTAATTTATTATATTATATTTCATATTTCTAGACACTTGAACATTTTCATTATAAGAATTTTTTTTGTAAATTAGTCATGCAAAACAATTTTAACATGGAAAATTTTCTATTTCATTAATGAAATTTTGTTTTTTAATCTTCTTCAATTTTTTACTTAAACTATGAGGTTTTCTCTACAATGTTTCATAAAAAAAATTTTTTATTACATTATGTAAAAAGTTTCAACCTTTTAATTATTGTACAACACATAAAACATATTTTTTCTACTTTTGCATTTTTTATTCATATCACTTTAATTATGCTTAGGTAATTATTACTAAAATGACAAACAATATTTTATTACCTAAACTATCTGTTCAAAATGCCTCAAAAAACTTTAACCATTTTGACAAAACTTGTTTTAAATTTTAACTATTTTTTTGTTTAGGTATTTGCTATGCCTTTAGTTGCATTTAGTCTTAAAGACTCCAAATTTTCTTAAATCCCAAAAGTCTATAAGGCTCTCAACAAAATGGATGGAACATAATATCCTTGTCTTGCATCAGTATATGCAATGATACCAATACAACAAAAGGCATAGATCTTTCCTAGATGCCCATATATCCTAGTGTATTAAGAAATCTTACAAATTAAAACCATATTTATAAGTAAATCTTAAGTCATTTAGTGTCAAGGTTTTGCTAACACTTCTAACTTTGTTCATTTTCAACTACAACATATTATATAATGAAATTTCAATAGTTGTTCTTGTATTATAGTAACATCTAATGCTCATGTAACCATGTTTAACTTTTGGGCAAAGCTCATACTATGCAAAATAATTTTTCTTATTAGTACACTTTTTTGCTTTATCTCCATAAGAATATATGAAATTTTTTAAATTAAACTTTGTCATCCCCATCTTTATCTTAGATATTTCACCATTAAGGAATTGCATTTTGACACCTTTATTTTATCTCACTAATCTTTGTGGAACACAAGATCCTTATTTATGGATACTTTATGCAATGATGATTGTGCAACTAGTGGTGTAGAGTTTTGCTATAAGCCTCTTTATCATTATGCATTAAAGACATCCCACAAATTCCAATCAAATCCACTAGTAAATTTGGAACTATGTACCCTCTGAAATTTGCCAGCATATCCAATATTGATTATTTTAAAATTCAAGAAATTCTACAATATAATTTCAATGATCATTCTTGTACTTTTTTTCCATCAAACACATATTCAACAATCTTTATAAGCTAAGGAAAGATCATACTTTACAAAAAGTTTTTTCTTACAAGTCAATACATATGGGATAGCAGTAATAATAACAAAACTCATTTAAGCAACTTAATCAACAATATTTAACACACGTATGAACAAAATTAGAATTAACATGCCTTTCATTTGGTACTAAAACTACCAATTTGTTTATATTAACAATAATACATGTTTTTTCTATTTATACTGTTTTTATTTGTGTTAACATGTTATAATTTAGTTATCAATATTTTAATTTTTCTCATTTTAATGATTTATATTTTAAATTTGAATCACACAATTTTTATGCCCTAAATTGTGTATATCATTGAAATCATTATATTAAAATATTTTATCAATTTCAATAAGTTTTTGAAAATTGAAATTTTTTAAAAAAATAGTTTTCCATTTTTAAAATACTATATTTAAATTTTACTTTTTTTTGGTATTTCCCTTTTCTTAAAGATTTTAAATTTCTTGAAGGGTTGGCAAATTGTATGTAGTATTAAGTATTTTAAATTTTCTTAAGGTGAAAATTTATTTTCCATTTTTTAATATAATGCATTTCATTTTTAAAAGTATTGGTCAAATTAGCATTGCAAAGATCTTCATCAATGCATTGCAATTTTATTTTCTTTATATTGGTAACATTTTATTTGAAAACAAATAATTTATGTTCTTGTAGTTTATCAAAAAAAAATTGTTGATGTTAAGTGTTAAACTATTTATTGAATTTATTAATTCTCATTTGTTTAACTAGTTCTAGTTGTGTTAATATTTTTCCATTACTTATGATTTTATTTTTTATATTTTTTTAATTGTTTCTGACAAAAGTGATATTTAGCAATGTTGCACCACTAAATAGATCTTAGTTTATCATGCAAAATATTAATTTCATATCATAAAATTTATTATATTTAAACAATTTTTGTTCCTATTATTTTATTCATTTACAATATATATTAAAAAAAATTTAACTTTCTTTATATATGGGTCTATGTTTTAAGTAATTAATTATTTTTATAATGTTCCATTTATTATTGCTTTTGTAAATTATTTATTTGTACAAATACTTATCATTGATTTGTAACACTCATTCTTTTAAATAATTCAAATGCTTTATTATATGTTTTTATATTCGTTAACAATGAAGATATTCTGTTAATAATTATGCACAAAATTATCAACATAAAAGCTTGTTACTATCTTTTATTTAAGCACTACCATTTTTTAAGTTAGCATGTTATTGACATAATTTCAATCTAATGCATAATTCATGCAATAGTGATTATTTTATAGTATCTTAGTTGCTTTTCAGAAAATTTTGGCAAACAAATATTCTTTATTATCTTATTATACCATTAATTTTTTAACATGAAACTAACATATAACACTTTAATTTTATTTCATTGCACATTTATAAAAATATTCTTTAAAAGATTTTTAGGGCAATATTTCGCCTAAAAAGTAGAATTTTCTCTTATAATTTGTTTACATTTATTATGAATGTTTTCTTCTATTTTTATAATGGTATTATTAATGCCTAAACCACTTTGATTTTTAAATATTTGATATGTAATTTTAACTTTTAATTTTGTTCATCATATTATACTGCTTTTTATTACTTTATCATGTATAGTAGCATTTTTGAAAAGTTTTTGTATTGCCTAAATTTTTTTTGAGTTAATGTTTGCTAAAATTATTTAAAATTATAAATAAGATAAATTAGTGCAATTCAATTTTTAAAATTTTCTAACTAATAACTTATACTACCTTGTTTAACTTTCGTAAAAATCGGTTCTTTTTGTTTAGATTCGGACATCAATTACTGTTATTTTGTTAAAAACATTATCCAAATAGAAATAGTATAAAAGTGTCTAATTTTTGTACATTAAATGCTTATTTTTAAATCATTTTTATTGCAGCTGCATAATGCATTGGAGTGTTATCAAATTTGCATTATGGATGCTAGTTTTAATGATTATATTATGCATATAATTTATATAGTGAATATTTGGCGTTTTATACATTATTATTTTTATGAAGAATTATTTTTTTATGGTTTTATTTTAAAGTTTTTATTATTATTTATTATACAAAAAATTCAAAATATATTTATTTATTATCATTATTTATTTTTTGTTATTTTTATATTTGCATATTATTTTTTTACCTTGTTTATGATATTTAATATATCACTAAATTATATCTTGAAAATGTTAACATATTAATTAAAATCTTGATTGGTTAATTTCTATAATAATTATGTTTTTCTCAATATTTGAAAAGTTTTATATACTAACACATTTCTTGAGATTATAACAATTAAGAAAATTTTCAATATATAAAACATGCCATATTGATCCACAGTTTTAAGTTATATTTTCTATTTTACTAACTTATAATAATATATTTTCTATCATTGTACCGTTACGATAACCTTTTTTTATAGTGCGATGTAATTTTGAAAAGTTTAAATAATCTCTCACACTAATGTTCTTAATTGAGTGAATTTATTTACACTAAGGAAATTTGAATTTCTTCTATAAAAAATATAATTTTTTTTCAAATTTTTGTTTTTTAATATTTTTATTTAAATTGTTTATTGTTTAATTTAAAAATTTTAAACGTAAAAATAAATAAAATTCTGAATATAACATTTCTAGCATTAAACATAGGTAAAATACTTACTAAAAATTTGAGCATAAGCATTGCATAATGTTCCACTATATAGAATTTTAAGAAACAAACAAATAAATATTACATTTTATAAATAAAAAACTAGAAAAAAGGAATTGATGTATTATTCCAAACATCGAAAAAATGCTAATATATTATAAAAAATTTAAAGCAAATAAAAATTAATTGTAATGAAAAATAATACAAATAATTTAAAAATTTTGGTAACACATTTCGTTGATAAACAATAACAGTGATACATGTTTCGTGTTCAAGCAGATATTGTAGGAAACATTTTTTCGATTGAATAATAAAAACAATTAAGAGCAAAAAATATTAAAGCTATTTAAAAGAACGAGCATTAGATAGGAATCACTTCAAATCCATAAAATCTAAAATATTACAAGATTACAAAAAGATTTATGAAGGAAAGAAGTTCGAATATTTAAAATATAATAAAATTTTTTTTGTTAAACTAGTAAAAACATAAGTAGCCAACAAAAAATAATTAATATTAAATTTCAAAAAAAATGGATTAATGTATCTATTTCTAATGATTAAAATATACGACAAATAGGAGGTAACAATCATAAAATGTATTTTGCTAAAATTATTTCAAAATATGCACTACTGGTAAAAATTACATTTCACATTTTAAAGTACAGTGTACTGATTTAATTTTTGAAGTTATGTTTTTTAACCTATAATGTTATATGTCGAATAACTGTATTATAAAGAAAACCTTTTTTTTACATAAGATGTCAAAATTTTTTGAATTTTAATCAGCCCATCCCATTACTGGTTTTCTTATTTGCATAATTTTATTTAAACTAAAAAAATTTAAAACTTCTTGCACAAAAGATTTAACCTTTTATATATTTTTTTTTGTTTTATATAATTCTTATGATGTTTATTTGATAATTTAAAAAATTATTATATAAAAATAAAAAAATTATATATTAAATAAAAAATTTTTACTCTAAAATTAGTAAATCAATTGCTAAAAAATCTAGAGCACGTGCTTTGCGTAATAATCCAATAGATAGAATATTTTAAAATAAAAAAATAAAAATTCAACTTCAATAATATCAAATATATATAATGTTTAAATTATTCATATAAAACATTGAAGAAAAGTTTATGTATCATTGCAAACATTGAATATATCACAATAAATATAAAACCTTTTAAAAAATACAACATAATTCTAATAACAAAAAAATAGAAAGTTTAAAAATTATTTTTTAGATTTCATCAATAAATAATGGCGGTTTTATATCTTTAATAATCTAGCAAACATTGTACAGTTTTTTGTGGTTTAAAAAAATGATTAACAACATAAAATATGTAAGCAATTCAAAAGAACAGGTATTATCTTAAAAAGCACTTAAATGCATGGAATATGAAATTTCATGTTATAATAAAAAAAATTACATCAACAAATAACCCTTATTATTTAAAATATAATGAATAATTTTTTATACTAATAAAAATTTAAATAACTAACAATAAATAATTAATAAGTTATTTCAAATTAAAATGGGATAAATATATCTATTTTTAATGACAAAATAATATAACAAAAAAAAATTACAATCTTAAGCCATATTTACAAAATCTTGTTCAAGTTATCAACATAAGTTTCAATTAGATGCTAATAGTATAAAATATACTCAAAATCAAAAGGAAGTATCCACTAATATAAACATCAGTCATTGTCCATCACATATAACAAAGATAATCTACATATAATGACCACTAATTTATTATTATTATTTATTTTTTTCATGTACCTCTTCTTATCATTTTTTATTTTTAAATAAATTTATATATATTTATTTCTACTCACTAAAACTTTTGTACACATTCTATCATGATAACATTTTGCATTTTAGATATTAAATATATTACAATTTTTTTAATACTTGTTTTTAAAATTTTAGCATCTTTTATTGACGTTATGATTTCTTTTAGTTTACCATAACAAGAGATTTATTATTTATTGTTTGCAGAAATAATATATATTTATATAGTTTACTAATATTTTATTATATTGATGTTATTTTTAGTTTTAATATACTTTTACTTGCCATAGTTATTTAAATAATTTATAATTATTTATTTTGTTAATATTTTATTATATTGATGATATGTTTTAATAATTTATATGTTTTACTTGTCAGATTTACATTTTAATTAAATTATTTGTTAGAATTACTATTTTTAAGTTATGTTTTTTTTAATTATGAAAAGCAACTCATTTTTGGAAATTCCAATGAAAAATTAATTTTTTTGATAGTAGACAACATTAAATATTTTTAATATTTACATGAAAACCATTATGTTTATGCTTTTAAAAAAAATTTAAAATATGAAAACTATTTTACTATTATAACAAAGTTATATAGTTCTATGTGAAGTGCTATTTTTTTTTTATTTAGAAATCACATATCTTGACAATGCTAAAAGTACTTTTTTTAAATTTGATTTATTTCATGGTAAACGCTAAAGTGTTTCCCTAAAAAGATTCCTTCATTCAAAAGGAGGAAAAAAACAAACACATCGTCCCCTATTGGGGGTCAAAAAAGAAATCAGACAATAACAACTTCAATAGGGGCTGAAGGTGGGGCATTCCACAAACCCAAGCAAAGTTAAAGCAGAAAGTAGCACGTACAGCCCAATCCGCAAAGGCCCTGAGCATACAAGATTGCCTTGGCGAAAACACCTCTCAAGGGCACCTGGGAGAGGGTGGTGCGCACCTCCTGCATTGCAAGTGTTGAATTTGTTTGGATCTTAATAGCTCGACACTCTGGGAGCGTGTTACTTGCCAGTTCAAGAGCCATAAGCATGGCATAAACTTCCATGGCGATACTCTCCTTAGAGAAAACATTCCTCCAGATCACCAACAAAGGCTTCCACATGTAATCCCTGACCACCAGACCCAGGCCCGCCATATCGTCACCAACAGCAGCGTCGCAATTGATCTTAACCCATACCGTGGGGGGAGGAACCCAGTTTTGGGCTACTATCAATTTAGGTGAACTAAAGTGGTTCCCCCAAGACATGGATAGGTGAGCTTTACAGAACAACATGATCTCAATCTACATCTTTCGCAATATATTGTTGTAGTTAGGTGTTTCATCATTGTGCTTTTATGCATTGCGAATTTCCCAGATGTAGTACATATCCGTAGCTATGGTTGCTGCATGCAACACGCCACGTCAGCAGACCTCGTAGGCGACGCCAGATAATCAAGGAACTGCTGCTTGAAAGACATCCTATTACCCCGATTGGGACGAAGCCCAAGCATGGTGACTGCCCCACATAGCTGATAATTACTCCTCAGCTCTTGTGCATGCGGACATTCCAACATTATATCTTGCGGCGTCTCCTCGGTATTGCACCCCCATATGCAGTTACTGCTTGTGGCGAGTCTCCTGTGAGCCAGCCAGACTACTGTAGGGAGATGGTCCCCCACCATACGCCAAAGAAAGAAACACACTCTAGGAAGAACCTCCACTCTCCAGATCATTTTGAGATGCTCCGAGTTAGCTTTAATGATTCCCAAATAATCTCCAGTTCTTCTGCAACGTAGCTGTAAGTAATTTTCGAGTTGTTAAGACGTGCAAATTTCGTAGGGGTATGCAGGAGGGAGTCACTATTGTGGTTCTGAGCCCATGGTAGATGTATTACGCATTCATACAATGAGTCGCTGGCTGAAGCTCTGACCCTACCCTCATTCGAAGCACCTGTCTCAGCAAAGCACTCACCCACGTGTTTTGGCAAATCACTGTCCATGTTGATGAAGGTGGGCAAGCAGCTGATTGGAAACACACCGAGCCTGTTATTTTTCGCGAAAAGGACGTCTATGCCATCGCCAATTCTGCATACAAAGTTGGCGAGAGCATACAGCATGGCTGCTGCAATGAGTCTGCATGCATAGGAGGCTCCTGTCGGTCCCTAACAAGGCTTCTTACTGCACAGTATTTATTTGACATGATCTGTACACAGGAGTTTTCCTCGTGGCTGATCAATCTTTTACACTACTTGATGGACAATACTCGTTGCCAAATGCGCATGTCCAGATGGCCAAGGCCACCCGCCTCTTTAGGTAGAGAGACAGAATCCCAATTTGCATAATTCATCATTCTTGAGTTGCTAGAACGGCACCATAGGAAGATCCTGATCTTGCTCTCCATCGTGTTAATGGCACTCTTCGGCTTGACACAGTGACTCAAAAAGTGACTCATGATAGCATTTAGGACACACTTGATCATAGAGACTCTCCCAGCAAGTGATAATGGCCAGATATGCCATTTCATAACCTGCTTATTGATTTTCTTGAGCGTGAGGTTCATATCCTCCTTCTTAATCACTTTCGCCAAGATGGGTACTCTGAGGTAGCAGAGATTATCACCTCGAGCCATTCACAGCTTCAACACAACCACCTTCCTCCTTTTTCTAGTCGTGGCTTTACTGAAAAAGATCTTCGACTTTGCGAAGTTAACCCTCATGCCCGCAGCCTTACTAAATTCCTGCATGGTCATATTAACCGTGCGCGCATCAATGCCCGTTGCCAGCGGATACATAGGGATGTCATCTGCATACAACAAGTGCAAGATTGGCGGAGCATTTCTTCCATACCAAAATCGAAGCAATGATCTGTTCTCATATTCATGCATGTTGACTGAGAGGTACTCCGTCGCAATTGTGAACGAATATGGCGATGTAGGCATGCCTAACACAAGCCATGCTGCTCCACAATCCATGGTAGTCGAGTTCCATTGAGCAGAATGCCATACCTCGAATACATGATGCATGCTTCAATCCAATCGCACCAAATGCATGGAAAACCCATGAGCTTGAGCACGCTAATCACAAAATCCCATCTCATGGTATCGTTTGCCTATTCCATGTCCACTTTAATTGCCATGAGCCTTGCCCTTACGGAGGATGAGTGCACGCACGAGGCCATCTCCTGAGCTATGAAAATATTGTCTGCAATGCTTCTTCACGGTATGAATGCGCCTTGCTCATTAGATCTGATATTCAGAAGTAACAGCTTAAGTCACTCAACCAGGATCCTCGCAATTACCTTATAGATAACGTTGCATAAGTTGATTGGTCAGAATTGTTCCAGCCTGTAGGCACCTTCGATTTTTGGCTAATCTAACATAAAATATTAAAAATTCAAAAAGAATTAAATATTTATTATGACAACCAAATATATTTTAAAAAAAAAGAAATAAAATTCTTTTGGGAGATGTATTTTAATTATCTAAAATTTTTAAAGTAATTGGCATAATTTATTATTATGTAAGGTACACAAATTTACAAAAGTAAAACATATAAAAATGTAGAAATAAACTTACAATAAAGTACATTGTTAAAAACTCAAAATATAATACTAATTTGATTTATATTAGAAACTTTTTTTATAATAATAAGAGTGTGACAAATTTGTTATTGTAAATAAAAGGGGTAGAAATAAATTTATATCATCAATTTCGCATGATTTTCAATATCTGATCATGCTGATACATATTTTGTTTTTCTCTAAAACAAATTTTGACTATTGATCTTGCTTTCTTAATATTTATTCTAATCATAAATACATAAGTTGTGATTATATAGTCTTATAAAAAAAGAAATTATAAATATTGTTATTTCTTTTTATTCTAGAATTATAGTTATTTTATGTTTTTAAATTTTTAATAACATATTTTTCATGAATCATTTTTTAATATTGTCAATATTCTACTATTGAAATTATTTACTTGTTTTTTATCGAGGTTTAGTTTTACTTAAATTCGAATATTTTAAGTTCATTTTGTGGAATGTAATAAAAGAATTTAAATTCATAAAGAACTCTTTGTAATTTTCTAATTAAATTCTTTTTAAAAATTTCGGTAATATTGTAGCAAAAATTGGAAGTTACCGTAAGCATAAATATAGCGAAAATTTTTATGTAGTTAATAATTTGTAACAATATAGCATTACACTTAAATTATTAAAAAAAATTCAGTAATGCCATATTCATGTTGAAGAAAATATAAAAATAAATAATAAAATGGAGAAATAAAATTAATTGTTAAAATTAAAGTTTTAAATTTGTAAAATTAGGAAGCCAATATTTATTATTTATTTTCAATAATGTAAAATATTTAAAATTTCAAATGTTTAAAATAAACTATTCTCAATTCTTAAATTGATATATTACAATGAATAAGAAATGCTTGTTAATAATGCTTTTTACATTTCTAACAAAACATCATTCATTAACTGGTATTATTTTCCGCTTTTTTCTCTAGCTACACAACTTATTTACTTGTTATTTATTTTTAAATTTTAATTAAGTGTATGATATTTTTTTATCAGAAGCATTTAGTAATTATATTATCAGAAAATTTTTTAACATTTTTAGTATTCTATTTTGCTATTCGATATTTTTATTTGTGAAACTTTAAATTTTATTATAATGTTAGGGTTT
Organism: Vanilla planifolia; assembly: GCA_023846275.1. Classification (NCBI taxonomy): domain Eukaryota; kingdom Viridiplantae; phylum Streptophyta; class Magnoliopsida; order Asparagales; family Orchidaceae; genus Vanilla; species Vanilla planifolia. Next base: position 1,755,662 of record JAIUJO010000032.1, on the reverse strand, counting down.
ACTAAATTAACATATCTACAGATATTTTTTTAATCTTTTATTTAAATATAGAAGATAATTTTATGTTCGTTGTATTGATGTTACTATTTTTTTCTTATTCCTTTAGACAATTTATATGCACATAATATAATTTCTCTTAAGTTAATTATTCAAATATGTTTAAATATTTCAGACTTTTTTCTTGATAACTTTATTTATTTTATTCTTTGTGCTACATTGCTTGCACTTTTATATTTTATTAATACATATTAAAATTTTAAATTTTTATTATAAGATTTTTTAACTTTTTTTTTAGTATTTTAGAAAGTAAAAAAATCTAAGTCAACATTCTAATAAAAGTTCTAAATTAACTATAATTTTGAAAGAGAATTCAAAAACCAGTAAATATCATTTACTTAGAATTTGAACTATATCTTTGAAATTAATAAAATATTATATAATATAGAACCAAAAATAATTTGCATTATTTAATTTTGATTATTTATTTTTTATAAAAAATTAATATTTCAAGATTAAAAATATAGTTGTATTCCAAACTTTGGAAACAAGTAAATATAAAGAAAATAATTAAGTAGAAGTATGTGAAATGATACAAATTTAAATAATTGAAAATTATTCAAAATATCACATTTACAAGTAACGAGAAGAACAAATGCTTTATAAAATAACATTAATATAAATTTTTCATGGTGAAAAATGAAAAAAAATATCATATAATACATTTAACTTTTAAATAAATTTGACAAATAAAAATAATAAAATATAAAATATAGAACATTAAATAAAATTAGAATTATGGAAAATAACATTATAAAATATAAATTTAAAATTTCTCACTGATTAAAAAGAGAAAAATATGTTTTTATAAATAAAAAAAATAAGATAATTTTGTTATGCGATGGAAAGAAAATATCCAAAAATAAAAGGAAATACAATAAAAGACAACAAACATTATGGATCAAATCTAACCAATTATAATTAATACAAGTCCTGTTCTAATCTACAAAACAAACCTTGTTGTCTAGGCACACTAATTGGAACTGATCAATATAATTAAGCTTAGACAAAAGGAAAAAAAATATGCTCGCAAGTATGTAAGTTGTCCATACATCCACTTTGAGCATTTATAATTCTTTAAAAGAATTATTGTACCCATATAATGCGTGGCCACACAACATATTTGTTATGCACTTCATTTTTGAAATTATAGATTTTTCTTATTTTTTGTTACACTTATCATTCTAATACTTTTGCAGTTAATCTTAAAGAGGAAGAAAATTTTTTTGAAGAATTGGCTTTTTTAATTCCAATAACTCATTCTTGATATTTTTAATTATATTTAAACACTTTAATTACACATATCTTTGAGTAATTATTTTGTTTATATATAAAGAAGAAGTTTTTAGAGCAAAACACAAATAATTTTAGTTGTTGAATGCTTGATTGTATAACACTTCTTTGGTGATAACAAAACCATCATATTTTGGTCAATAATGATTTTTGGATGGACTTTTAAATTGTGCATCATAAAATCAAACAATAATTAATTAATTGAAATGCGTAATCAAGTTTTCCATGTATTAACTCACTTGTTAAGATCGGTTAGTGAGTGTTGGCAAGTTTTCCAAGTGTGGCTCAACATGTAAATCAAAGAGTCGTTTTGCTAATACTTGGCAAAAGCTAGACCTTGATCAGTTGCTATTTTCCTAAAAGCACAACTTATCTTAGTTTTGTTGGTCTATAAATATGATAGCCTTGCTTCTATAAACGTTTTATTAAAAACAATTCTCACATTATATTCTTTGATACCTCCATGTGTGACAAACAAATCTATGACTATAAGATCTAATAGGTCTGATCAAATGGTAAAGCTAAGTCAAGATATAGTTTAAAACCAAAGACAATATAAATTAAGATCCCATGCTAGTAATATCCTAATTAATAAGACAACTCATAGAGAAGGTTGGACAAAGCCTATAAAACTAATAATGTGAATCAAATCTTGCAAGAAAAAAATAATAAGAAAAAGAGATACACTAATGATTTAAAAGAAAAAAAATTGTAGACATAGAAACTACCGAATACATGAAAATCTTTTTGGTAATTTTGATTATGATATCCATAAGGGATTTCGTGATAGTATAAAAAATAAATTCGACTAAAATGATGATCCAGATATATTTAGGAACGAGAAAAGACCTAAGAGACATTGAGACCAAAGCATATCCTAAATATGGAACTATATATTCTAAATTTTGAGGGTAATTATGATCGTAAGGATTATATTAACTAACATAATGGTATGGATGGTTAGTTTGACTAACACCAAATGAGTGCATAAAAAAGTATTAATTTATTAAGACTAACCTAGCGTATTACCCATAAGTTTATTAGAAAATAAAATTAATAATATACTAATAACGATAAAGACGTATCCTCAACTTGAAAAAAAATCTTAAGATTAGGTTTTACAATAGTCCTATTCCTTAAATCTATGATATCAAAATGAAAGATAAATTATAAAAGTTTTTCTAATATGATATTTATATTGAATAGTACTTTAATAAGTTTAAAGATTATAAACATAAGTGCAATATAAATAACCTTGTCAATGTATTTTATTTTTTCATTTTGTTGTAAGTTTAAATGAATACATGTTGGGAGAGCTTAACTTTAAAAATATTACTAGCTTAGAGAAAGCCTATCACATTACTAGAATTGCAAAAAAAAAGTAGAGTTTCTATTTTAAGCAAAATGATAAGCCAGTTTCAACAGAGGCCCACACTATCATTTCTCAACCACTCCTACTGACACATCGTCTACCTTATCCACCATAGTTTCTAAACCTCCCAAATTTACATTATCATCCACTTCCCCACACCCCTTTGTAACCCAACCTACATAATTTTAATTCACTTATTTTAAGTGCCATGAAAAGGAACATGACTTCAAATTATCTAAAGAGATCAATGACAATGAACTAAGAAGATGTTAAATAATATGAGGGGTAAGAATAAGAAGAAAACATAATTTTTGATGAGAGCTAAAAAAAGAATTAGAAAAAATTAAAAATTTCATGTTATATTCACCCGGATAATTCAATAATCGCAGGATGACTGAAAGTGCACCAATATCTTTAACACCGGCATAAATATTAAGGAAAAACCATTTTGCATGATCAAAGGGAATGGTAGTTACAATAATATAATATCTCCTATTGTTATTAAACAAATAAGTGCTTCTTATTGAAACATCAAAACCCTTACTCTTGGTTTTTGATAGATAAGACCTATATCCTATTAAGCAATGATTTTACATATAATGGAAATTTGGTAAGAATAATTACAAGGTTTTTTACGATGTCATAGTTATGTAAGTTGGACAACTTATTTTTATAGGACCAATGTTTTTTTATATGGACATGATTTTGAAGTTTAAGAAAAATATGTATTCCTTTACTTATGAAGAAAAGACCGTCACATTACATTATATTCCATCATATGAGAGACCTTAATCACTTAAGCCTAACAAATCTATAAAGCATTATAAGCCCATGGATAAAAGAAAAAGAAACATGAAGAACTTAAACTTTGAATAAACTACCCAAGTTGGAAAGATCTTTAATGAAAGAGACTTAGTTTTGTTTCTTATAATTAAAGAGTTAGCCATAACTTTATCAAACCCATCACTTGTTGTATAAGATAGTGCTAATAAGCCAATATCTTTTATTGATTTTATTCCCTAACCAATAAACTTTCAAACTTCTTCCACCACTAAAATCTCTTTATTACCTATAATAATATCTAAAAACATTAATTGAAGTAATGAAAGATATAGAAAACTAGTAGATGCTTAAAAATTGTTAAGGAATTTTATGAAGGAGACCATATTATAATTAGAGTTGTGTGAGAATAATTTCTTCTTGTAGCTTATAAGAAATTACAAGTGATTGAAGCTAGATATTTTAAGAATATTTAAAAACTTGGAACTAATGCATATGTATTTGATTTGCTAGAAGAGTATAGGATTAGGTCAACCTTTCACATTAAGGATTTTGTCTCTAATAAGGTACTACTATATCTAATACCTAATGACTCCTTTGAGCGAAATTCTACCATGATAAGTGAATTTTTCTTATCACTTCATTAGCCCAAATGGTAAAAATAATGTGAAGAAAATTTGAGATCATGAGACAATTTAAACCAAAGATTATTATCTTCGAAAACTTTTAGTTTGTTAGAAGGGATCACCTTTGATAAAGAACTTATGGCTTATTTTTGATGACTTATGACATATCACATCACACTTGTTAGAACATTACTGTGCCCATCAGCCTGATACCACTGAGCTAAGCTTCATCCCACCGAGGAGGATGACATATAAGCAACTAACATATTGTTCGAAACACACATTTCTTATCGTCATAGTAGTTCTACAAGTCCATAGGTGCAAAACGTGGTTCATAATTGCTTAAAAATACCTAAAATTAATTTCTCTTATTGAGCGTGCTTCCTTTCACTATCCACACTAGCCACCACCATCACTAAAACTTTCAACAACTATTATAACTAACTTAGCTAACCCGTGCACCTACAAAAAATACAATTTAAAAAGAACATTGTTTGACCAATGCTCAACATTAATTGAACTGCTATCAATCACATCACGCAAGCACCCATGCGAACAAACTAGTCCCATTAACCAACTCAGTTCTTCCTGACCCGTGCCTATCCAAAAATCAAATCGACTTCGGCATCGTGCGTCACCCACCTTACTATTTTGCAAAAAACCATTTCGTCGTCGTTGTTACCATTGGTCAAAATGCACATCTAGTTTTGGAATTTCTTAACTTCATAAATTTTTTAATATTGTTTTTAAAAAAAATTACTAATGAACCTTTAAGATCTCTATAAATAGAGATGATCACAAGACTATAAGGGTCATAAAATTGTTTTGTTTTTTGTTTCCACATTAATGAATAAATGGTGTGTACCCAACTTAGTTGAAGATATTCAGACTTCACTTGTGGGGGATAATAATCGAAGGTGAGAGACTTTCGATCATGAGGGTCGACAACCAAATCACTTGTGAGAGACACAGATCAAAAGTAATAGACCTTCTACTAGGAGAGTTAATAACTAAACAAGTTCTTTCTTTCACTAATATCCCAAGCTTTCTTATTTGGGAATCCCAAATCACCGCTACATAACCCTTTTACCATTTCAGTACTCCAAATGCTAATGCCTACAAATTAAAAGACATCATCGCCAAAAAGATGTGCCCTTTCATAAACATGTATTTTTTAGATAATAATCTATATTTAGGGTTACTTTTTTTTTATTAAACTACATCACATATAGTTTGTCTTGAAATCTCTATTTTATATATAGGAAATTAAATATAACAAAAATTATTTTATAAGTTTTAATACTTAATGCTTATGGTGTTACCACCTACTCAACTTAATAAACTACATAACTTTGAAATTCTAATCTTTCAATAGTTCTAAAATAGTACACATGTTATTTATCTCAAATTAACACAGTTTTTTTTTGTATTCCTTAGTAGTCTATTATCTTAAGTATTGTAGGCTAGAATTTGGACCTTAGTAGAAGTCTAAATATGTCTTACATCAATAATGTAAACTAATTTAACTCAATCATTTAATTATAATTAAATTTTTCTCTTTGAATTATTTTTCTAAATACTTTTATTCAAAAAATATTTTCTTTTCTTTGTTGAACAATTTAAAGTTGTTTTCATTAGTTCTCATATTTCTTTATCAATAATTTTTAAATACGTAATCATCTTAATCTTTTAGTTAAAGATAAGAGTTGCCAAATAATTTTGGTGGTCTATTGGAAGAAGAACCTTCACTTAGACGTACCAAAACATTAATTTGAGTTATGGATCAACTAAACAATTTCTTGTTGCTAAACAATTTATTCTTGCTAGAAAGAAATTTTTTGTTACACCAAATAAATTCTGGTTCACAAGAGTTCATAATAAGTGGACAAATTATTAAGAATAAAAGTTTTGGATCCTTAGAGAACATCTAAAGAAAATGCTTTCAAATAATTTTGTTAATAAACTTAAGCACATAAATAAAAGTGATTTTGAGTAAATGTTAATTTTATTTTGGAACACATTAAGGTTTTTTTAAGAATAAAATTTTACAGAATTTATGTAAAAGAAAAATCAACAAAAATTTAAAATGTACACAAACACCTTTTTTGTAGCTCGACCAAAACTAAATTGTATATCTTTTGTCGACAAAAACAAAGAAAAACCACAACTAATATAATAATTTTTCCAAAAGACAGCTAAACTAAATCTACAAAACAAAATAATAGAAATAGGTTACTATGATGTTAAACGAAAACAATTATCAGTATAATAAAATAATTTTTTGACACAATGCTTAAAGTTAATATAAATGAAACTCTTATGCTTGATGAAGGCTAAATAAGGCACAAGTATTTTATTTAAATCAATTAAAAATAAAGATAATTTAGAACTCACCTTATTTGAGAAGTAAGTTGAGATTATTTTTTAATTAGTGTAGAATGCAGCATAACAAATCGATAATGAAAGCTGGCTACAAATGGCACATATGTTGTGATTTGAAATTTATTTTAGAATTTATAAAAATTTTATTAGTTAATTGTGTTTAATAATTCACATATTTATAGACATTTTTTAATGACTAAAACACTTGGTAAACTAACCAATTTGTCGTTGCTAATTTAAGTAAAACTTCCATCAAACAATATTAATTAATAGATTATAAAATTCCCAAGGGCTTCAAGCATTTGCTAAAGGAGTAGTTTCATGGGAGCTAGTCGATTGAAATACTTCTAGAACATTGGACCTTGAAAACTTCTTTATTTCTTTACTAGGATTAGATAAACACTATTTTAAAATTAGGATTTGATTTAAACCATTTCATTTGAATTGATATTAAACATCCAAATTTAGTTCTTATGTGCAAATAAATCATTGATTTGGAGATCACAAATTGTGTAATTAAATGGTGGATTAAAATAAGTCTTTTAAAATGACAGATGTCATTAAGATTATTTGACCAACTAATTGTGCAAACGAACTGTAGAAATCAATTTGTCAATTTTGATTACTTTCATGTTAAACTGGTACAAATTCTAGAGCAACATTAAATGAATGACAAACAATTATGTCTTTATATGAGTTATCTTACATTATTAATTTTGTATATTTTTTGGGGAAGCCTACCCCTTGCGTTGTCCCAAAAATTAGTTATGTTCAGATTTTTGAGTTATGAATCAACCCAAAATTATTAAAAAATTTTAGGAGTTATTTTCTTGGCACAAAACGTGCAATTAAATAAATTTTTGTATTGTGCTCTAAGCTGAGACTTTTGGTTCTTATTAGGGATATGTTTTTCTTATTTTTTATTTTAACTAAATAATTATTTTTAAATAATTAATTTTTATAAGGAAATAATATTTTTTGTAATATATTTTTTAAAAAACAATTTGAATTATATGATTAACAATAAAATTTTTTTTTGGACAATCAAGTTAAGATCTATTCTTTAGATTCCTAAATTTTCTAAAATAACTAATTTAAATAAAATTTAATATTTTTACCTTATGTGAATGATTTTAATCAATTTTAAAATTTTAATAAATCAAAATTGAAATATTTAAAATTAAATGCAAAAAATATTCCTTTGATATTTATAACTCTAATCGAGATGATCTTTATTAGATTTTACCCTATTTTTTTCTTTTTTAAATTCTCCCTAAGACATGAGAATTAATTATTTGAACTCTAAAAATTTATTCAAACAATTTTATTAATAATTCTTAGAGTTTGTTATCATCAAGCAAAGCACCACGATTAATGATCAACAATAGGGTAAACTATCCAACACTCCATGAAATGATCATTGAACTGTCAACTATCATCTAATAATAAAATTGTCTCTCTATTTCTTTTCTCTTTCCTAAAAGAATTATTAAACTATCATGGCAAATACAAGTATTTATGGGATTCTTGTGACCACTAGATAAGAGTTGATCAAGTTTTGAATAATTGAGAGTTTCATTAACTTTTTTTACCTTAAGTATCCAAAAATTTATGTCTGTCTTGATTATTATTAAGTGAGGAAGCAAAGATATGTCTTTCTTCTAAGATAACTTTTTTTGATAATAAATGATAATTACTATATCGATATACTAGCAAATGTTATACATTAGTTAGCCTATTCATTTCTCCTATTAACTTAGATAAAATATGTTTTTGAACCCTCTTAATATGAAAAGTACATTCAATCATAAAAATTTGAAATCACGTATTTTGATTTTACAAATTGGACATTTTTAATGAAAATCATACTTTTAGTTAGAATATTTCCATTATGTAGAATATTTTTACTCTAAATATTAATATAGGTCTACAAAATATATAAAAGTATGGTGTCCATGACATGTATGCGGGGGATGAACAAAATACTCATCTTCTTCTTATTCTTATTCTTACTCTACTTTTCCTTATTTTCTCTTTCATTTATTTATTCTTTCTTTCTTTCTTTCTTCTTCATCTTCTTCTTCTTCTATTCCTCTTCTTCTTCTTCTCTTCTTCTACCTCTTCTACTTCTACATCTTATTCTTCTTTCTTCTTTTATTTAATTTTTCCTTTCATTCTTTCTTTCCTTTATCTTCATCCTCTCTTTCTTCTTCTCCTTCTTTCTTTCTTTCTTTGTTCCTTTCATTCACTCTTTTTTCTTGTTCTTCTTCTTCCCTATTTCTTTCTTTCTTTCTTTCTTTCTCTTTTTCTTCTTCTTCTTCTTCCTCTTCTTCTTACTTACTTTCATTTTTCTTTCTTATCCTTCTTCTTCCACTTCTTTTATTACTTCTACTTCACTTTCTTCATTATAATCATCATATTCTTCTTCTTCTTCTTTCTCCCTCACTTTCTTCTTCTCGTTCTACTTCTTTCTTTCTTTCTTTCTTTCCATCATTCATTCATTCTTTCTTATTTCATCTTCTTCACTTTCTTCTTCTTTTTCGTGATCTTTCCTTCTTCTTCTTCTTCTTCTTTTTCTTTTATTGCTACTACTACTCCAATTTTTATTTTATTCTTTTTTTTTTATTTCTTTCCTTTTTTCTCCATCTTCTATTTTTTCGTCATCTTCTTCATCTTATTCGTCTTTTGTCTTCGTTTTCTTTTTCCTTCCTTTCTTTTTTCGTCTTCATCTTTTCCTTCTCTTTCTTCTTCATTTCCTTCTTCTTTCTTTCTTCTTCTTCTTCTTCTTTTTCTTGTTCTTCTTCTTATACTACTTTTTTTATTTCTTTCTTTCTTTTGTTCTTTTTCTTCTTCTTATTCTTTTTCTTTTTCATTATCTTCTTCTTCTTCTTTGTCTTCTTTATCTTCTTTTTCTTCATCTTTCCTTCTTTCTTTCTTTTTTCTTCCTTTCTTTCTCTACTTCTTCTCCTTCTGCTTCCTCCTTCATCATTTCTTTCTTCTTTTTCTTCTTCTTCTTCTCCTTCTTCTTCTTCTTCTCTCTTTCTTTCTTTCTTCATCTTCTTCATCTTCTTCTTCTTCTTCTTCTTCTTCTTTTTCTGCTTCTTCTTCTTCTTGTTATTATCTTCTTCTTCTTCTTCTTTCTTATCTTCTTTATTTACTTTCTTTGTCTTCGTGTTTTTCTTTTTCTTCTTCTTCTTCTTCTTCTTCTTCTTTTTCATCATCATCATCTTCTTCTTCATTCATTCGTCTTCTTCTTCTTCTGGTCTTTGAACTTCTTTTCATTATTCTTGTTTTTCATCATCATCATTTTCTTCTTCTTCTTCTTCTTCTTCTTATTTTTCTTCTTCCTCTCCTTGGAGTTGTAACTCAAATTGGGCTTTTAGTTGGATGAAGTTGGTGGTTTCCAATGTAGATGGTGCATTATGGTGGTTTGTTTGCTTTGCAAAACTAGTATGGCCACATATCCGTCTTTTACTTTTTCTTTCTATCTTTTCATAAGGTTTGTATAGAATTAGAGTTTGTTCATCTTTCTAAACAAATGACCAATTTTTCTCATTACATCATGCATTGTAAGGTTCTATTTGCATCTACAATTATTGATGAAAAATATTTAGGCAGGTGAGAATGAAATGTGGAATCAAATAAACTTTGATATATTTATGAAGATAAAGTTAAAATAGTTGTACAAATATAGAATTTTTTTTTTATTTTTTGAGTTATGTATAAAACAAATGTATAATATTTTTCAAGATTTATTGATTTTTTATTTCAGTATTGATTAATTAATTTCAAGATAGAACTATTTTTTTATTTTCTATGCTTTGTATAAAACAAATGCATAAAAAAAGTTGAATTTTTTTTAAGATTTGTTTGAATACCTTCACATGTACAAGAATAATTATTTTTTCTTCATTATATATAATTATTCATTTCTTGACTTATTTGGTATGTTGAAAACCAAAAATAATGGCTTAATCAAACCTACAATATGACATTACTCTAACTGTCAATGGTGCACATTCTTTTTTAAAGAAAAGTTAGTTGCTTTTTCACTTTAATCGCTTATTTGCGTGACATTACTCTAACCATCATGAAAATTTTATCTATCACTACAAATAGATAATTATTTCCTCATGATGTCTTTGATGGACCATTCATAAAATTCATTAAAATATTATTCTAAGGACTTGTTTGTACTGGTTGTAATATATACAGTTCTTATTTATGGCCTGATTGTTTTGATGCAACAAAAAGTATTCACCTGTCAATAAGTTTCTTAACATCAAAATTCATGTGGGGGCAATAAACATACCTTTGAAAGATAAGAGTGGTCTTCGAAACTCAAAAGTGTCTCAAGACCTATGTAATGTGAGCTACACTTATGCATCATTTTTATCACCATCTTGATTACAACATTTTATTTTTGATAAAATACTCTGAGTATTTTCCTCCTTTTGTCTCATGATAAATTATGCAAAAGTTTGTGTCATCTTTTACTTTATAACTTACTCCTTATATTGTAAAGGTTATATTTCTACGTTAATTGTTAAACATTGTAAGATTGAAGGTGGTCGAGAAAGCGTATTTACAAGTTTGTTCAATTGACTTATATTTAATGTTTAGGTTAAATTATTGTGGGTATGATGACCACTTAAATTGTTGTGCATGCTGTTGCTTTGAATGAGTCCACAATTACAGGTGTGGCTAACAATCTGAATGTAATAAGAATTATTTTCTAAGGATGTATGGCCTCTAATGTTTTATAAGTTGAAGTAAACAAATCAGCTCTTTATCATTAATTAGAATTTTTTATTCTCTAGTAGTAGTTAAGTATAGTATGCTAGTGGCTTACCTTATTACATTAAAACTACATCGATAACTTACCCTATTGTATCTATTTGATTCTCTAATGGATGTTGTAGATTGATAGAGCTAGAATTGGTGCTTCACAAATTACATCTTTTAATTATTAAAATGCCTATTCATGTAGTTCTTTCCACTCAAATGTTAGATGTAGGCAAGTTAGTGCATGAAATGGTGTTATTCCTTCAAAGAATCCTTCGATGAATTTTCTTAGGTATTGACAAGCTCCTTGAAAACTGCTAACACTCGTAACATCAGGAGGTTTAGACAATTTCTCATTATCATTACCTTTCTCTTTGTCGATGTTTATTTCAACCTTTCCAACTTAATATTGCAAATGTAAAAATGGTTACTCTTGCATACTCACACTTCTTCTCATTCAACTATAAATGTTGGGATTGTAATATATCAAACACTTCCATAAATTCTTTATATGTCCTTCATGAGTATTACTATAAATAAAAATATCATCAAGGTAGACTAGCATAAAATCTTCTAAGTAATGGAAAAGATAGCCATTAGTTAGCCACATGACTTTTGCTTAAGCATTGCACAACCCAAAAACCATTAATAGCCACCCATTTAATCTTTGTAGAGATTTAAAATTTTTTTTCAAAGTTTCCCTATCTATATATGTAATTAACAATACCATGCTTAGACATCTAAGTTTGTGAATGCTCATGCATACTTTAGTTGGTCTAATAGATCATTAATTCTTCATAGTGGATACCTATTTGTATGAAGAGATTTGGTTAAGGGCATGACAATCCACAAGCATGCACCAACGTCCATCATTTTCGCACTATTTCAACTAGAAAGCCAAATGGTGAATTAGTAGGCTTGAGTACTCGATTCTTTAATAACTCCATGACTTGCTATTTAATCTATTCATTAAGGTTGTTTAGTAAATATTGTATAATGTTCTCTTTGTATCTTCTAAAGTTGTTTAGGTATATTACTATATTTTTTTGAATCAATATTCAGCTTCTTAGGTCTAATTAATAACAACACATTATTTAGACATTTATTTCCTGATCTCTTTTCTTGTCTTGTAGAAATAATATCTACTATTAACTTTCATTTTTTTCATATTATAATAAATTTTGATCCAACTTTTGTGAGTCGATACTATATGGCTTGGTAAATATCTAATAAAACAGCTTTGTGGACAAATTCATGAATATATTCTTAAGTAATTTCGAATTTTACCTTATATTATCTATAAACTTTTGCTTTAGAGTCTTTGTGACACAACCCGTGAGAATAGAACTTGGATAAGTACCACTTTCTAAGTGGAGCTTCTTCATATGGCTTTTAAAGATGAAATTTTTCTAAATGCTAGTGTCTATGATAGCTTTTACCAAATCATTTACATGAATGCAAGTTCAAAAGCATTCGACTCTTCCTACTATAATTTCATTAATTATGAGCACTGTAGGCCATACCAAAAGAGACAGAATCTTATCTTTTTATTGTCAAGCCTCAAGAATCATATCATTTTTTGTTACAACAATGATCTTTTTCTCTTATTTTTCTTAAACTTCTCTAAGAAAAGATTAGTGTAAAAGATCAAATATTTTTCTCTTATTTGGCCTTGCTTTAGTAGTGGGTACAATTTTTGTGACTCCCACTTGTAAATGGTGTTTTTATTATTATTGTTACCAACCACTTTAGTGGATATTAATGTCTTCTCTATTGTGTGTTCATTATATTAGTGGTAATCGTCTTGAAGTTTGAAATCCCATGTCTTTGGTTCCATATTTTCATTCTTCTTTTCAATGGCCATTATATCAATGGCCATTGTAAATCTGCTTGCTTATACTAAGATTGTATAGGGAATAAGGTTAATAATGTAGCAATAGGATAATAAAAACCTTAGAATTACAATGATAATGTCTACATCCTTGCAATATATATCCTTATTGTTATAGCTTGTCTTTGAAATTTAATGGTGTAATCTTATATTGTTTGCACTTGTCAATATCATAGATAATGCTACTTCCCCAACCATTTATACCTAAACAATGAGATAAAATTTTTCTCAAATTAATTTCTTAAGCAGACTCCATAATAGCTCCATATCTAAATGAGTTCTTAGATTTATATTCAACTATGCCAATGGATGGCACATTATCTTCAATCAATCATAGACTAGTTTGTCAAATGAAGAATAGTTGTACAGGGAGAAATAGGCCTCTAGTTGATTTATTTAGGCAACTAATATTTTTGCATCCATAGTACCATCATTAAAACTGTATATCTAACTTACAAAGTCCTTATTGATTCACAAGAATTGAATAGGAATATCAATGATGGCACCCTCAAATGTATCCCCAAGTGTCCTTGAGTTGGAAAAAGGTTTTCTGAATTGTAATTTTTCTCCGAAAGTTATAATGGAGTATATTGATATTTTAACACTATTCCTGTTAACATTTCTATTTGTTGTGTTAATAAAGTAACTTGTTCTTGCATAAGAAGATTTATCCCTCCAAGAAATTCTCTCTCTTTCATTCATCATTCTTACCTCCTTATATAGGGTTTGGATATACATTTTAATGAAAAAAGTATAATATTTTAATTTCCAAAAGACACATCTCACCATTAACTTATGGCATACAACATGTAGATTTTGTGTCATTTGATCCCTTAATAGAATGTGCATGGATTTCACATGCGACCAAGCACAATGTGCTTGTTGCTGAGGCACAATAGGTGGTAACAAATAGACATTAACTTACTGAAAAGATTTATTGAGGATATACAAAGGCACTTAACCTTTTTTTGATGAACCAAGATGGCATTGTATTGGCTATCAGTCACATGTCAAAATGCAAAGCTACTAAATGGAATGTAGAAACGTCATTTACATTAAAATTGCTTGAAAAAGACTTTAGGCATCTGAAAATACTAACATTATAGATTTTAATGGATAATATACTAATTTACAACATTAATGCTATAGTTAATTCTACAAAAGATTCGTGTGTAAAGAACATGATAAAATTACACAAAATTAAGTTAAGTTTATTTTTTATGCCTTTTGAAGGTAACAAAATAACGGACATCATTCAAAGGAGCTAAGTTTTTTTGTTATGAGAGCAACATATTTTATGACTTCCAAGGACAAATAATGAAAATGAAGAACAATGTCTTCTCATAGTTATACAACATCATACGTGAATAAGTTGTTACGTTTTTGTGCATGTGAAGAACTATTTCATTAATAGAAGAGATCTTTTGGTGGGTTTTAAGTTGATGTTGGAGGCTAATTGTCTTCCTTGGATGGTAAGGAGAATTTAATTCGTTACTAAGGTTCAAGAATTTAAATACTACTCTTCTAAATAGAACCATAATGCATCATGATTAACTCAAAACATTTTCAATATAATTGTTTCACATATGAACTTGTTCTATTGGACCTTTTATTGATCCTTCCTCTAACAATTAGATCTATTCCAAGACAATCAAAAGTCCAAAGCACATGGAGTAAAACCTTAAAATTCTATGTAGTGTTTGCTCGAAACTAGTGTCTTCCAATTGTTGAGTCAAGAATAAGGGCCCTAGCTTACCAAATGAGGAGACTTAAAACTCACCATGAAGAAAGCTAAATTTTGGAATATATAGTAGATGATTCAAGAAGTAGAAGAACAACTTTTGGAGAAAGAAAAAGACCTTAACAAGCTACTAGAAAAATAAAATTTTTATTACAATTATAAAAATCGAAATCGAAAGAGTAAAGTAATAAAGTAAGAAGTAAATAGATACGCATGGAATTTCCGTTTAGGAAAAAAAATTCGAAATAGAAATTTCTATTTAATTTCTATTTATCTTTTCGATTTATCTATTTATCTCTTTGGAGAATCATAAAGTTTTAAATTGGCCAAACATAAGATTAGTTGTTCATGGCAAATAAAATTGTGGAGATGCATCAAAAGCTTGAAGACAAGTAGTACGTAGCTCAAGGAAGGCAACAAAATAAAAATATTCTTCCACATAATGGCTAAAAATAGGCAAAGTGAGCTTAATATATAAGGAATTAAACTTGCAAAATGGGAGTTGGGTCTTAAAGGAGGATTTATTTGCACAATATGTTGTGCGTTGCTTTACCTCACTTATATATTATCCCTATCAAGCAAAATGGAAGGAGCTTTGTTTTTTTATCCTTCTCTGTGAAAAGGAATATGATGCTAATATTGCCAATATGTAAGGGCAAATTATAAGAAATATTTTTTTGATGGATTTTTTAAGTGCTTTTAAATTGGATGGTTTTAATAATTTCTTTTACAGGAACTTTATCGACAACTAAGATGAAAATTATGAAGTTATCAATGACTTTCTTGTTGGCAACCCATTACTTAGATAATTCATTTGTGCTTGCACTATCTTCCTTCCAAGGACTTAGTGCACTACATCTATTAAAGATCATAGACTAATTTGCATTATAGTTTCTTTGAAAAAGATTATCGGTTATTGGTCATTATCCTGCAATCTTTTTTGTCTACACACTCATCTTAATAGAGAAATCAACTTTTACTAAGGGAAAATCACTAAAAATGTCTTCATTGCACAAGAACTACTTCGATGATTTAAACTACAAGGTCAAAGTTACTTACTCTATTAGGAAACTATACATTAGGAAAGTATTCAAATGCATATCATGGAATTTTCTTGAAAGGTACTATCGAATATTAACTTTAATAGTCCATTTGCTAATCTAATCATAAGTATTTGTTGTAAAAAATGACTAATAGTCATTAGTTTCAGAGACAATGGTCCCTCCTAATCATCGCATGGCTAAAGCAAGGTAACCATCTATGCTAATTTATTTTCCTTCATATAGTAAAGCACTAACAAGCAGCTTAAGGAATCTAAATATAGAAGCTGTGGTGAAGCACTATGCTTCTAAATTTAACTTCTATAAGGAAAGTCAATATTTATTTGTGGTACATCTTAGTGAAGTAAGGTATACTTATGTTGTACAACAACATGATTAGGATAGAAAATCTATGAAGAGTTTTATGAATTATGAGGGAAATTTTTTTTTAAAATTTTCATATGTGAAATTATGTTCATAATTTTAATTTTTTAATCCTATCTATTTGTCATTTATATCTCACAATTTTTTTAATTGTTTGGGAATGAAAAGGAAATTAAATATTTAAATAATTAGAATTTAATTTAAAATTTTAAACAAATTGTGTTTTCATTTTTAAAATATAATGAATATGAAATAGAAACTACAAAAAATATATTAGGTAACTAAAAAGAATTTAATTTCTAGTTAGGATCATAACTGATAAAACTCTCTTGTATAATAATGTGATATCTATAAGCTAGTTAGTACAAAAATTTATAAGATTAAAGATTATAGGTTAGAAACATTCAAATTAGCGAAAATTGTGAAATGATTTTAAACAAACAAAAGTTTCATAATTACACGAATAAGAAATGGTTTGACATGATTAATAACATGAAACTTTTTTCAAAATTATAAATCATTTAGATCTATGGGCATGGAAAAAGTTCATAATATATGTATTATATTTCAAAAATATGTTGACATAATCGACAATACTCGTAAAATATGCAAGTGAAAAACAATAAATTATAGAAAATAAAACATAGATAATATGAAAATTAACATATTAATAAAACAAAAAATTATTGAGTTTATTTTTGTAATAATATTTATTTTATAAAATAGTTCAAATAAAAATATTTGATGAATAAAAAAGGAAACTAATAAATATTAACAAATAAAATAAATGTCGAAGTTTTTAAAAAAATAAATGCATATAATCATAAGAGATAATGAATTATATAAAATATTAAAAAATTTTGAATAATATTATGTTATGATAATTAAGAATACTTTACAATCAATGTATATCATTACCAACAAAATTGAATAACTTAGAGGTGCTCAAATTGGTATGCAATGTGGTTGGTTATTTATTGTCATGCAGAAAAAAGGTCAAAATTGAATTTTTTATCACGACTCATTATTGAATGCTATAGTTTAAAAAGATGCATTACAATTTTGTCATGTCAATTAACTTAAAACACAAAGATATAACAATAATGATCAGAACAATTCTTCAAGTCCATTAAAAGTTTTGTTAAGGATGAGCTTAGCATCCTCATGTTTAATGCTTAAATTACTTATTTACATGTAATGTCATAAAATTTTAACATTTTAGAGCTTAAATAAATTAGTTATATAATTTTTTTCATGGTAATGTTATTGGGCTTTTCATGATAAAACTCTTTCATTATTGTAATATACTTTTTAACATATGGCATTACGTAACAACTTTTCAAAATTTTACATTTTTTATAAAATTAATACCTTGCTTTTGTAACTTTGCCACTTATTCAAAAAAAACAATTTTCTTTGAAAATTTTTAAAACAAATAGTTTTTGAATATTTTTGATAGCTTGTAGTCTTAAGATTTCTTTTTATGTGTCTAATTATAAAATGTATTTATTAGTAAAATCAAAATTGATTTTCATAAACTACAAACGAAATGTTTTTATGAAGAATTATATAAGTAACATTTGAAATGTTTATTTTATTTTTAATATATATTCTAATTTTTATTTTAGCTTATATCTTTTATGTATTCTTATCTATTCCCATTTGATTTATTTGATTTTGCTTTTTAAAATCTTAATATAGTTATTATTTTAGCTTTTTTGAAAACAATAATTTGTAATACTTTTTTTATTTATATATTAGAAAATAGAAATTTTTATTTAAATATAATATTTTATGGACAAAATATACAATAAATATCAAGAATTTTAAATTATTTTAAAATGTTTTAGTGACTACATTTTTTTCACCGCAACAACAATATATTTAAAATATTATGATCTTTCCATGTAAAAATATATGGACATAGTTTTGATTATTTTTGGAATTTTGAGCATTTTAAATTATACCAACATAGTTTAAATTTTTATTTATGGTGTTAATGTTAAAATTTTAAAAAGTTAAGTCTTTGATATTTTTCACAAAAAATTGATTTATTGCATTTAGACTAAGACATCAACAATTTTCATTTTTAAAATATTATCCAATTTGAAATAGTCTTCATGAATTTAATTTTTTCTAAATTAAATGGCTTTTTTAAAGTCCTTTTCTTATAGTTGCTCATTACATTGGTGCGTTATCAAAATAACATTACAGGTATGACTTTTTATGGTTATGATGTCTATATAGATTTTAGAGGTAAAATTTTGTGATTAATATTTTATTATTATTGTTGAAATATTCTATTTGTTATGTTTGTAGTTTCATTTTTTGTTATTAATTATTACACAACAAATCTCGAAATTTTTTTTATCATTGGAGCTTTTGCGGTTTTCATATTTGGATATCATTTGTCTTTTTTTATTTTTATGTTATATTTAAATTATTACTCCATCATTTATTGAAAACATAAATGCTTACTTTATTTAATAATTATTATTTTTCAATTAGTTGAGATTATAACATAAAAAAAATTGAATATATAAAATATGTTGTATTGATTTTTTAAGTTATATTGTTTCACTAGAAGAAGCATATTTTTAATCACTGTACTATTAAGAGAACCTTTTTCCATTTATTACGAAATAAGTATTATAATCTTAAGAGTCAAGAACATTACATTTTTTGCTCAATTGCAAAATTTAATTTAAACTAAAACTAATTGAAATTTCTTCTCCAAAAACGTAATTTGCAAAATATTTTTTTAAATTATTTTTTAGATGTTTATTCAACAACTAAAAATAATGTATAAGATATACATAAAGAGAATTGTTCGCCTAAAAATATCTTAAAATAAAAATAGGTACATTACTTCCTAAAAAATCATGAGAATATGCTATTTTTAACAATCTATTATATAGAGCATTTAAAATCAAACAAATAAAAACTTGGCATCATTATTGTTATATATTTAAACAGTTTAAATTGTAAATATAAAAGTTTCTGCAAAAACTTTATCTACGGTTGGAAACAATGAAAATACTAAAATATAAAGGAAATAAATCATAATTTTATTGGCAAATAAAATAAAAAATCTTTAAAATTATCTGCAACATTTCGTCTATAAAGTATTATACGGAGATATGTTTTTGTTCAAGAAAATAATACAAAAAAAATATTTTTTGGATTAAGGAAAAAGGATTAACAATACAAAATATTAAAACTAATTAAAAGTTTAAGTCTTTTCATAAACTTCAGTTAAATGTATTAATTAAATATTAAATATTAAAAAATTAGATAAATATGTTAACTTTATGAAGGGTTAAGTGATGATAATAGCGACATGCCAATCCTAAATTATATTTTCGTAGAGTATAGTTAGACTTACTAACTTATATTTTCGTAATAGTCATTAACAATATAAAACACAATCAATATTATGGGAAAATGCTAATTAATATAGTCAAGAATCTTACCCTTATCTATCACATATATTATTAAATATCTGTGTAAGACAATGACCTCTAATTTGTTATATTATATATTTTTTATGAATGTTTTGTTTATTATTTTAAATTTGTAATAAAATTTATATTTTTATTTGTCTTAACTAAAAGTTTTGTACACTTTTAACAACAACAAATTTAGCACCTTAAATAATTACTATTTTTTGTATATTTTTAATTTTTAATATTTTTTATTTGTATTATGAGTGTTTTTACCTTGGAATAAGAAAAGATTTATTATTCATGTATTTTGTATTTTTTTTATTTTTTATTGTATTAGTATTGAGTTGATTAATGATATTGTTTTTAGGTTTAATATGTTTTTACTTATCATGTTTATATTTTAAATTTAATGATTTGTGAAAATTATTATTTTCTAAGTTATAAATTTTATTAATGAAAACTCAGTTGTTTTGCAAATTGCATTGAAAATTATAGTTCTTTGATGTTACACAATATTCAATATTTTTAATATTTATATTAAACTAATTTTTTATGTTTCAAAATTTTTAAAATAAGAAAGATTTTTCTATTAATGTAAAAGAATTTTATATTTTGGTCCCACGTGTTACTTTAATTGGCAATGATATTTCTTCACAATACTACAAAAAAAATTTTATAAGATCAAATTTATTTCATACTAAATATTGCAACATTTCTTACCTATTACTTCCAATTTTTGATATGAGATGCCATATTTTTTGAATGATTTAATCTAATAGAATTTAGTTGGCAAATTCAAGTAATTGTCTTGTGACATGTGACATAGTTCATCATTCAAAAGAGATAAAGTTTAAAACAATATGATATCACTAATGTTATACTCATTTAGTGCATGTGTCCAATGCAGAAGTGATAGGCATCATCATTTTTATGAATAATTTCAAATATGAATACTAAACAAATCAACTAGAATATTTGTCTTGTGTGTTTAATTTTTGTTATATATAATGTATTTTTCTAAAATATTATCTAAAAAGTATCACAATTAGTTGATGAAATGACATTGGTATGCTTTGTAATTCTTTTCTAATTTTAAGAGATACGTAATAGCAATATAATTATTTAATTTTGAAAATTTTCATTTGTTGGGTTTTTATTTAAATCACACTCACATATATTTTAAATTTTTAATAATTTTATTTTAATATTTTTTTTTATTTATGTATTACAAAGATCACTTTTTAAAATTTAATATTATGAATCCGAAATCAAATCTATACTTTCTAAATTTTGTATAAATAAATAAATATTTTTAATATGTCTTTATCTTCATAATTTTATTTTCTTTGCAATACTTTGTAGTTTTCATATATATATTTAATCTCAAAGCATTTTATACATTTTGGATTCCTTAGCAATATGAAGTTCAACATAAACCCTAGTTAACCTTATGTATTTTTATTATAAATAGAATTAAGAATATTTAAAGATTATTAATATCAATATTTATATTTTTTATTTTTATTAATAGCTATAATTGTTTTTAATTATATCAAAATGTACAAGCTCATTTGTCATCATTATAAATATAAAAGACATATATTGATGATGCATATAATTTTAATTATTATTAATTTCTAGTTTATTCGAAAATTTTATTACTTTTATACTTTTTTGCTTTTGTCTTAATCATGATCATAGAGTTGCTCTAAGAAACTTTATATTCAATGTGCATATTATGAAAAATTTATAGGCAATAGTTTACTCATTAGGTTTCATTTTAGTTTTATAATTTATTTATATTTAAATATTTATTATGCTTGTTTTGTTGCATTCAATAATGTTTTTAAAATCTTTAATTTTTTTTATATATTTCATTTACTTTTTGTTTTAAATGAATAATTTGTAGCAATTATTGGGATAAATTTTTGTAGTTCATCACAAAATTTTATTAAATATAAATATTCAAAAATGTTGACTATTTTAACTATTGTTTCTTTATAATTCTTCCAAAACATATTATAAATAATTAAATTGTTCTAAAATAGTTTGCGAATATGTTTGTCGAAAAATTTTAACCTTTACTTTGATTGACGTTATGCTTTTTATGATTTATTAGTTTATCAACGCTGGTATTTTTTCATAGCCCCTACATTAATGTCACAAATATTTTCACATATTTTCTAATACATTTAAAAATTGTGAGTAACGTACAATGCTATACTTTTAAATTTTCAAATTTTGTATCAATATTTTTTCTAGGTTAGCATTATCATGGTAATATAAACAAATAATATTTATAAACTTAAATACTATATTTATCATTTATTTTTCAGATAAATTTATTTAATATTATATTTACTTTTATTAAGTATGTTTCAACATTTTAAATATTAATTCACTTAATTAGTTTTTTTTCATTCATAGTTGTTTAATGTTATTTAAATTATAAAACTTAAAGTTTTCTATATAAGAAAAAAACATAATTAAACTTATTAAATTTTTATTCATAATTTGTCAACTAAAAATCTAGAAAATATTGTAAATGTTCATCTTAGAAAAAAATATTAGAGAGTAAATTATAATATTAAGTATACAAAAAATATTAATAATCAATCTATATAAATAAATTGTCTAAGATAATTTTGAGTAAGTCATGGCACGTTTCAAAGAAAATATTCCGCTGCACGTTTAAATTTTTTATTCTACAGATGTCTTTTGGCATTGCATTTTTATGTTTTTTGTTAACGTTACTTTTGTTATTATATTTCAATTGTTATAGAAATTTATAATTAAAATAAAACATCGTGATTAAAACATCAATAGTCTAATTATTTCTTAACTATCTAAAATATTCCTAATTTGAACTAAATATTTCTCAAAGATCATATAACAGAAAGTATACGAAAATTAGTATTATAACAAAAGGTTTGAAAAATTAATAGTACTTTTTATTAGATTGTAATCAATTTTATGCTTTTTCTTATACCTACTTTCTTTCTAACATGTGATGTTGGATTATTATTTATAAATTTTAATCTTTCAATTTTTGTATTTTTATTTTCCCTTTAATCTAAATGTTGCAGTTTGAGTACTGCAATTGTTTTTTACCTAAGTTGCATTAAAAAAATTATTTTAAAAGTTAAAATTTTTTATTTGTTTTTTAACGAAATTTATTTTATTTTAAATGACATATGGTATTTGAAATCACGTGCATATAATTAAAATTTTTTTTGTTTGTGATTTTTTAATTTTTTTTATTTTATTTAAAGAAACTCCTTTGAGAGGGTTTCAATTACTTAAAAATGTGTTTTTATATAATTGAATATTATAGAACATTTAGTGCCGTATAGCTATGCTTAAAATATTTAATTCGCCATATCAATTATTTAATAGTTATAATTTATATAAAAAAAATTATTCAAATAATACTAAATAATTTTTCACATCATATATATATATATATGAAATATAAATTTATTTCTATTGCAAAATTGATTTACAATTTAAAATATTTTTATGTGCATAGCATTTTAGAAAGGAATTTGAATAGCATTTTAATCCTAAAACATTAACCAAAAAAACTATTTCACAATTTAAAGTAAAATAATAAGGAAAAAATCAAACATAAATTATGATAAATTAAAAACAATATATATATATATATATATATATTGTTAATTAAGTGACTCATGTTTAACATCTCTTTTTGTTGTTTTTAATTCTTTAGAGAATTTTATTTAAATATTATTGTTGTTTTTAAGCCTTTAGAGAATTTTATTTAAATAATAATAATAAATAAAAAATAGAAGATATAATAATGCGTTTTTTTGTTGTTCAATAATGCTTTTTGCTATTAGAAAAACTCTATAAATAAGAATAGTTTTGAATAAAATGGATTGACGAACATTTATGCAGTATGAAGAAAATTGTTTAATCATTAGTAGCCCTAAATAATTGTAACTACTACAGCTTCTTCGTTTAGTCGTCAAACTCTTAATTATAAGTTTCTTCAAAAGTTAGCTAAGTTATTAATTTTCTTTATTCTTAAATGACATAATTAATACAGTTGTGCCTCTTTAATGATTTCATTAATCATCAGATTTTAGTTGTATTGATTTTTATTTTATGACAACAAATGTTTTTCCTATTGCCATTTTATTTTGTATTAAAGCTATGGTTACTTGTTTCTTTTTTGATGGTTTAACCTATACATCATTTGCCCAATGGTTTTTTATGGTGCTTTTTTCCTATATTTAGTCGTTGCTATATGTAGGTTTTTTAAGTAGAATCGCTAAATATCATTGTTGTTCATTTTAGTTTCATTGATTTTTCTATTTATTTTTATTTTTAAATTATTATTATTTAAAGAAAAATTAATACTTTTAAGAATATTATTTTTAAATTATTATTATTTTCTATTTATTTTTATTTTTAAATTATTATTATCAACTTTAAGAGTTTTATAAAATACTTTTAAAAATATTATTCAAATATTTTTATTCGAAACTTTTATTTTTATTCATAACAATTTATCCCTTTCTTACTGATCTATACTTCATCATATGTCGTTATAAAGTGTTATTTAATATGGGTGGTGGTGAATTTTTTGGAATAAAAAATTATCTTTCTTAGGGAATATTCTAAAAAATGCTTTAATAATTTTTTTAATAAACATAAGAATGTCTTTAAATGTGAGTTTTAGCAAGCATTAAATTTATTTTTTAAAAACATTATCTCTATTTTAAACTATGTTCATTTCCTTTTCATAATAAATATTTTAAAAAATATCTAAAAATTTGCATAAATAAAAATTGATAGGTAAATGATTGTTAGATAATTCAGCTTAAAATAAAGCCTTTATCAATGATAAATAGGTTAAAACTCTATAGTGACAAAATTATAGAAATTGACTACTACTGCCTCACAGCCTAACAAACTTGGAAAAACAATAATTTAGTAACACAAAATAAAAATTAATACGAACAAAAACTTTAGACTTAAAAATATTAAAAAAAATTAAACAAATATTTAACTAAATTAATTAAAAAAATCAAGAACTTCACTCATTTGAGAAGAAAGTAAAGATTACGAGTTTGATATGTGAAGGACAAAGCATAAAGATGTGATGATGAGCGCTTGGTGCTAATAGCTTTAATGTCTTCACTTGAAATTTTTTTTTTATGTTTTTTAAAAAATTCATCAATCAATTTTATTCAGGAATTCACATATTTATAACAATTTTTCTAATGACTAAAAGCACTTACCAAATTGATCAATTAATCATTATGGATAAATTATGAAAATCCCAATGTCTTGAAATAATGACTTAAAGAGCAATTACGTAAGAACTTCTTGATCTAAAGGCTCTTAAAACATTTGATGATGAAAAACACATGATCACAGGTCTTGGATTGAGAAAGTACTATTTGATCTGGATGAGTAGATCTAAATTGTGATATAATGACAAGATTTAGCTCTTATGCATGAATAAAATAAGAAGTGTTTCATTATGAAATTACATTATCAAACAATGAATATAATTTGGTGTTTTTAAAAGGCTAATGAGATTATTACCATTTGATTACATAATTGGACTATTTAATGATAGGATCACTCCTATAATTTTGAGTATAGTCTTGCAAAATGGTTACTCATTTTAGTACCACATTGCATCAATGATGGATTGTTATTGTTTTATAAGAATTTTCTAATACCACATAATTAGTGCATCGCTTGGGTTTAGTAACACCCTGGTTCACTCTGAAGTGATTTCCCTTATTGCTAATACACACATACTCTATTAAATGTGCATATGTTTATTATGTGTTGAGCTAAAATTATTTGACGAGTTTTTGTGTAATTTTATCGATATGATAAACCCAACTGCCCACATTTCGGAGCAATGTTCTAAGGAGACACATTCGATTATTATTAGCAATAACTTTTCTATTTTATTATTTTAGTTATATTATTATCTTTTTACTAATTTTGTATTATAATTATAATACACTTTAAAGATCTATTGATAAGATAAAGAATAAAATAATTCTTTAGATTGTTGGCTTTTGATCTAGATTTTAGAATCCTGATATATTTCTTAAAGTTGTTAATTTTAAAAAATAATTTTTTTGTGCCTTCAATGAGTTATTTTAATCAAGCTTTATATCCTAATAAAAGTAAAATTATAATATCTAAAATTAAATCCAAATATTTCTCTTTGTTATTTTTTATTCCAACAAAAATGATTATCACAAAATTTCACCTTTTCTATTCTTTCTTTTCAAAGTTCACCATGAATAAAAGTATCGTCTATCTAAAATTTAAAATTCATTTAAACAAATTCAATATTAATAATTTGGCTTTATGACCATCAAACAAAATATCACAACAAGGGGTCAACAAAACAATCTCTCTTTCTTGATGATAATTAATTTTTTAATAAAATTGAATAAAATATAAATTTGTTATAAAGCTAAAATGCATAACAATTAATGATAAGCTACCTTACATGTATGCTATCTAGATTAATCTTCTCCCATAATTTATGCCAATTTTAATATTTCAATTTCTATTCCCTCTCTCTTTATCATCACTTCAAGAGAGTTAATTTATATTTAGTAAATTTTTCACTAATTTATAATTTTTTGAAATTATCAACAATTTAATCAATTTTTTTAAGCGTATTATGTTCAAAAGACTTACATAATTTCTTTCACATAGATTTAATTGTTTCTTTCTTACTATTTCACAAATTTAGTATTTAAGCTATCTTATGTAATGGATGGCTTAAAATTTGTTACGGTGGATTGAAGTTACGAAAGATTAAGGTTTAACACCAATCATAATTTCACTTATAACTTTTTTGTTTGGAAGATCCCTTGTGAAACTTAAAGTTTTCGCATTTTCGTTAACTACTTTTATTTATTTATTTATTTTATTTGAGTTTTCTAAACTTAATTTTTCAAATCCTATTTGTATAATATATATATATATATATATATATATATATATATATATATATATATATATATATATATATATATATATATATATATATATATATATATATATATATACATATTATTTTTAGTTTTAATTAATTGATCAATGTTGTAATTTATAATATTTGATTTTTATTATTAGATTTGAGATCACAAACCATTTTAAGTCTAACACATTTAGTTGTTTTTTAGATACTATTCTTATTCATATAAAGTATTTTTCCAAAAGAGCAAAATTCTTAAAACAAAATAATACGAAAGAATACTATGATTATACAAAATAATAAACGTATTCCTACAATAATGTAATTTGATGACACAAAATGTAAATTATTAAAGTCTTTTCTTTGATAAAGGCTTATTGAGAAATAAGTGTTTTCATTAAATGAATTATAATTAAAGAAAATAAAGGACATAACTTATTTAAGAAGAAAGTTGAGTTATTAGTTTAATGATTGAATCATGTGCCATAAGGCAATGTCAATGAGCATCGTTAGCAAAATGTTTGAATGTCCAGAAGGTTTTCTACGGATTTCGTAAAAATTTTATATGTCTATCTTTTTGAAGAATTCACATATTTATGAATAGTTTCAATGACTAAAAACACTTGCCAAATTAGCCAACAACTTATTATTGTTTAAATTTGGAAATCCAACATTGTTTCTCATTAATAAACTATAAAAAATCAAAACAACTAAACGAGTATCTACATAAGAGCCACTCAATCGGAAGGCTCTTAGACCATTTGATTGTGAAAACTTCATGACTGAGTGGATAAGATTTAAAGCAATTTTTGGAAATTAGGATTTGATTTGAGCCGCTAAATCTAAATAATGAGTTGAATGTTTGATTTAGCTCTTATGTGTAGATAAAAGAAGCACTGTGAGATGTGAAAAATATGTGATTGGATAGAGGATCTAAATAGGTGTTTTTAAAAGTGGATGGGATTAAAATTATTCGATCACATAATTGTGTGATTAGCTAACAATGACACTCTTACAATTTTTAGTACAACCATTTGAAATGGATACAGGTTTTCTTGCCTTACATTGAATAAATGATGTATTATTATGGCTTTGTTAGAGCTTTCTTACATTGAACATTTTGCGTTTTTTTATTTCCTACACCTTGTTATGCTCCAGTTGTAAGTAAAGTTTGGATTCTTGAGTTATGAACGAATCAAAATTGTTTGATAGGTTTGAGAGTTAGTTTATCAAAATGATAAACTTTATTAACTGTATTCAAGGACTATGCTCTAACAGAGACTTTTGGTTCTTTTTATTAATGTATCTTGTGTTGTTTAATTATATAATTATTAATAAAAATTAATTTTTATAATTAAAATACACTTTTTGTAACAAGTTTTGGAAATAGAAGTTTCAGAGGAATGATAAAAGTAAAATGATTCTTGGATGGTAAAGTTAAGATTAGATTTTTGAATCCTAACACTTCTTTAAGATCATTAATTTAATTAAGACTAAACTTCTGTACCTTGTATGAGAGATTTCACTCAAGCCTAACATCTAATCAAAGTAAAATTAAATTTAAAATAAATCTCTTTGTTAAATTCAAACCATAACTCCACTTCTTTTTAATTTCTCCTATGAACATAAGCATCAATTTTCTAAAATTTATAAATTCTCTTTAACAAATTCAATAGTAATTCTAAGGATTTTCTATCATAAAAGAAAGTACAATAACTACTGGCCAATAACATAATAAATTAAACCATCAAATACTCCATAAAATTATCGTAAAACTATCGACTACCGTTTGATAGTGATAGTCCCCTCTTTACAAGACTTTTCGAACATCCGATCCATTTATGGGACCATTAGGGACCCACTTGCAATAATGTATCATCTACTTCAAGGCTTTATCATAACAAAACTCCCTCTAGGACTAGAGAAAGTATTGTTAATAATATTAAATATTTTGTGTGACATACGTATTGACTTGGATCGTTACTATTTTTTTTTAGAAAATTAAATCTACCATCAAGAGGTAACTAACATTTCTTCATCAAATCAGCATCATGTACTCCTTCCTTAGAGGAACTTTCATAATTTTCTGATGTGTCTTACTCTTCCTAACTTTTACAATAGTTTTACATTTCAATCCCAACTGTAATGTCTCTGTTATTATTTTCCTACGTCTTATAATTCTCCTTATTTGGTACATAATTTTCATTTTATTAGATATCCATTGTGACCAAAAGCTTACAAAGATTACTCTTTCTTGCACATTGTATTTCAAATGACTTGTAAACATTTTTAAACCAATTTCAAAAACAACTACTCCATGTTTTATTTATTTAAGTAAATAATTCATATATTTCTAAGGTCATTTGCCTCTTTTATTACTTTTCCTAAAAATTCCCTTAGAATTAAGTTCATATTATATTTGAAAAGGTTTTGTATTTTTTATGGCATGCCCATTTTAATTTGAAGAAGAATTATTATTTGGGGTTCATTTTCAATTGTTCTACCATATTTCATTTCTCATCTATATTATTAGTTCTTTCAAATAATTGTCTTTTTAACAATATTAAAAAATATACATATGGAAATTTCATTTAATCAAATTCAATATAAATTTTAAATGCATTTATATTTATTCAACAAATGTCTCAAATAAATCTTGAAGTCTATTGAATATTTTGTAAGCCTTCCTTCATCTAAGAATTTAATCACTCAAATTCAAAAAATATTGGGATGCCAAAAAACAAACTCTTCCTTTACTTCCCATGTAGCTACAAATTAGTATAGTTTATCCATTGTACATTGAACATGAGATGCTCTCCTTCTTTGTTTTCTTGAATTTCCATGTTATTAACCCCACTGGCATTTCCTCATGAAATAATCAAGGATGCACCATCACGCTACTTTGATCATGTTTAAATATATAAGTAGTATTAGCAACAAATTCTATTAAAACTAAAAGAAAAAATATTATATGTTCTCTGTTTAATGAAAATGACAAAACTATCTTGTAAGCAATGTAATAATTTATTTCAATAATTTATAAAGGCAAAATAGTCCTTGTCTTTAATTATCCTCATTTTCCAAACATTATAACGCATCTTATTGGACTTACCTTTAACAATACATGATCCTCTTCCTAAAAAATCCACTTTCTTTGTTTTCTTATCAAAACTTCCACGGAGTAAACCTTTTCTTTATTAATTCATGCTTTGATTAGTAGACATTCTTAATTGTTTCTAAAAACATATCTATATCAAGATGGGTATTGTAAATTTTTTAATATTAATATACTAATAATTGAATAATATAATATACAATACTATATAAAGTGCCATCTTTATGGTAGATTAAAAATTATTATTGTAAGAAAATTAATTAAAATTAAAATACTTGTCCTAACTATATCAAAAACCTAACTTTCATAGACTTAACATATTCTCAATTATTTTACATATTTAGTTTCATTGACTTCTATTCTAGACTAGAATGTTGTGTTAAACATTAGTTTCTTATAATATGCATCACACAACAATTTAAAATCTTATGATGTAAGTTTCCTAATGTAATATAATAGTTTTTTCCATACTGCATAAGCCTTAGGATTTTGTCAACATATATCTAACTTATTTGTCTTTACAAAAAAAAGTTTCCTTAATAGAAAAAATATTAATTTTAATGGTAAAAAAAACTTATTTTCAATAAGGTTTAATTTGACATCTCTACCTAAAATTATTTTTCTTTTAATCATCCTTACATCACTAAGCTAGCTTAAAACGATAACTTCTTGCTATCAATTTGCCAAAATGACAAATGTGGCAAAGTTCATTCTATTTGATATGGATATAACATACATCATTCTATTATATTAAGCGTCCTCTATGATATATATCTAACTATTTTTATCTCCTTATTAAAAAATTAGTAGCAACTTTTACTTTTTCTTCGGTGATATAGGATGTCAAAATCATAATTCCATAATAATTCAACCATTCTAATAATCCTAATGTCTAAATATATTTATTATCAAACCAATTATCAAAGAAATATTATATGTAACTTTCAATAGCAAGAACCCAAATATGAAAACTTTAGCATTGTATGATAATAGAGTTACATCAATATATAAATAGGAATTGGAGACTAGAAACCAAGATAATGGAGGCTGTACCTACATAATACTCTTCCAATAGTCATGAGCAATTTAATAAGGATACTTGGTTGTAATGGAATATATTCAAGTGGGGTTTGATGAAATTATGCATCAAAACAAAGAGGTAGGTTTAAAAGATATAGAAGACTTTGGAAAAGTTAAATTGGTAGACAAACATAGATCTTAGAATGACAAACTTTATCAATTTCTACTCTAACATTATTTTAGGTTGGGAATGCAGATAGAACATTGTTCATCAAGGATTGTGTTGATAAACTTCTTATAGTACAACATTATTTAGATGATACCATATTTCGATCAACAAACTATGACATATGTAAATGATTTTGTAAGCATGCATGTGTAGTTTCTGAGTTGAACATAATTAGCGAGGTTTCTAATTTTCTTGAATGCAGGTTAGGTTGGATGAGAATGGTATCCTTGTTCTTGAAAGATGTACATAAATAAGATGTTAAAACTTAAAAAATAAGGAAATAGTTGCATCAATGTGGTTAGCATAGAATGAAAGTCACCTTAGAGATGTAGTCTTAATTTGGCCCCTCTTTTGTAGTACAAGACAACACCTCTCTTTAAAAAGAAATTATATATGGTGCATCTATTTCAAAATTTGAACCTCAAAGTACAAGTGAAGCCTTGAGGAAAGAATTTTTTTATTTGGCCGTGCTGGATAGTTTTAACTTGTTTGTTGGAGTGAATCTTTTGGAATTAATAGACATTCAAAGTGACTACATTATTGTGACAAAAAATGGGTACTCAAAAAGAAAAAATAAATGATAGTATGCTTACCATTAAACCTAAGGGAAGGTTGCTGGTAAATTGATATAATCAAGAAGGACTAAACTTAGAAGAAATACTTGAACCAATGGTAAGGTTGAAGGTAGCATGGTCATTTTTACTTTTTCTTAATACTAGTTATTTCAACTATACCGAATGGATGCCAAGGTCACCTTCTTATATTTTCTTATTTAGGAGAAAGTGTTTGTAGGATAGCTGGAATGCATTCATCATTTTATTCATCAAAATCATGTGCATAATCTAACGAAAGAATCACATGAATTACAACAGGAACAAAGATCATGTTATGAACACACATAGTAGATTTCTAATCAAACATTGCTTGAGGATTTGAATGTAGATAGAACTTTGTTCATTAGGAACTATGCTGATAAACTTCTTCTAATCGAAGATTATATGTATGATATGATTTTTGTATCATCAAACTTGAACTTATGTGAATGATTTAGTGAGCATATGGGTGATGGGTTTGACTTCCACATAATGGGTGAGGTTACATATTTTTTTAGATTGAAAGTTATGTAGGATTAGAAAAATATCCTTGTATCCTAAATAAAGTACAAAAATGAGATGTTAAATTGTGTGGTCTTGAGAACATCAAATGAATTTTTACTTTCAAGACTCCCCACCACAATATTAAATAAACATAAGAAAGGAAAACCAATAGATTTCAAGTTATACAAAGAAATGACACATTTTTTACTTGACTATTACAAGACTTGTTGGACTTTTTGGATCAATTGTTATCAAGCCCCAAGGCCTTCAATCTAGAAGTCATAAAAAGAACGTTTTGATAATATCTTGAAACAAAGGAGTTAGGTTTTTGCATCCCAAAATTGAGTTATGTCATGATCTCGCATAATATGGAACATTGCTTTAAAAAAAATGAACCACAATATATAACTTTAGGAGAATTTCTAGGGTTTTTCTTTGAAAAGAAAATTAGATGATTTGGGATTACATTTACAAACAATTCCGCAAAATATGACATTTTGAATGCTTTTTTTAACTCAAAAACTTGTAAAGTACTATAAGATTGAACAAATTGATTTTTGGCACCATTTCATCATGGATTAAGTAGAATGAAATATAATAGATATTCAATTTGTTGCCAACAGCATGCAACAAGTTAGCACCTTAGCATAGCTTCTTAGTAAAGATTTACTCCATAGAATTAAAAGACTTTTTTAAGATGATAAGATGGGGATATATTAAGCTTGCTTTTAAGAGAAGTCCTTTGAGTAAAAGGGAGCTCAATCCAGTGCATTAATTACTTCCAAATCTAACTTGACCTGATAATATTTAACAAATGTTTTCTTGCACTATATTAAATTACATTATCATAAAGTTAGATGGTACGTCATAATAAAACAAAAAGCAGTTATTGGTCACATAAGAAATTCTCTATGATATTTTGATGTTAATGACTTAATTAAGTAGCATACTAGTTGATTATCTAGCTTTGGTTGTAGATATGATAGGTCAACAAAATTGGAAGGACATTAATGTCAAAAGAACAAGTCAATTAATTAAATATATGGATACAACCATGTGTAGAATAAGGATGGAAAGGATTTTTCAATGGTAAAAAAACCTCGTCTTTTTTGTAAAATTTGTGAGGAAAATGAATAATAAGAGAGAGATGAATTACTTGTTTAACAATTTTTTAATTCAAAAAATTAGAAAACATTTTTTATCATAAAATAAATATTTGTTTATAAAGCCTATCAACAAAATATAATTACTCAATAATAAATAAAATATAAAAAAGATTTTTATATGATTTGACTAAAACCTTTGCCAACATCTACCCCCAATCACTAATCAGGCTTTTACTAACCAATCACTATTGTTGAAACTGGTAGAGTTAAAAAAAATATATTTTGATGCCCCAATGAGATACAAAGATTAGAGAAATTCAGGCTATTTGAAAAAATTAAAAAATTTTGAATTTTTTCTTACAAAAATCACTACGCCTTTAATATTTTAAATAAGAGTAAGACTACTAACAAATGAAGAGATTTTGCTAGGAACTACAAAAATTATTATGAAGAAAAGCAAAAGAAATGGAGACCAATGAACATCCATAGCTTCTATAACTATATAGAAATGTGTTCCTCAAAGTTTGGACTTCACTTGAGCTTGTAAGAAAATTTTCAAGTTCGATTCAATAGTTTTAAGATATGGTAATTGATCCATATTTATAATTAAAATAAAAAAACGCCAAAAATAACTCACACAACAACTAAAATCTACTTTTTAGAAAGCTACCACTAATAAATGGAGGCCATGATATAGCTATCGTCAAATTAAAATAACGGAGTGTTAACCATTGGTTCAACTTAAATGATAAGACAACATGATAAGATTTATAGTGTTAGATTTAAAACAGACTCTCAGCCATTTCATAAAATATTTTGGATAAATTGTTGAAGAATGTTAACAATTCACAAATATGAGTATCATATGGACTGCTTAATCACAAAACGCACAATTAGTTAGTGTGGAAATCCCAAGTTTGGCATTAGCTTTTATTTTGCCTCATATTGCAAAACAGTTGAAGTATTTTGTGCTCATAATTTATCAACTACATATTACAATCAGCCTAATGGGTTGGGTAACCCAAGACATTCTCAAGAAGTCATGACCATGATCATCAGTGGGCATGTATGGCATACCCCTAGGAGTTACATGCTATTTGACCTAAGCCTTATGCGATTAATAGTTGAGCGTGCTTAAGAAAAAATATTATTATTATAATAACAAAATTTAAT
This sequence comes from Vanilla planifolia, assembly GCA_023846275.1. Lineage (NCBI taxonomy): Eukaryota > Viridiplantae > Streptophyta > Magnoliopsida > Asparagales > Orchidaceae > Vanilla > Vanilla planifolia. The sequence continues at coordinate 1,721,137 of JAIUJO010000032.1, read as the reverse complement.
ATATGAAAAAAATTTGGATATTTATAAGATTTTCAAGAACTTAAATGCTTTCAAATAAAATATAATTGGAACCAAAATCAAATATGTATAAAAGATGATAACATTATTTGCCAATTATTAAGAAGTTAAAAGTTTAACATGCTAGTTATTAAAATATATAAATGAAGTTCTTTTTGGATTAGCCGCATCGTAAACATCGTTGTCTATGGCTCCAAAGTTAGTAGATTAGGCCATTAAATTTTATTCACTATTTATGTTATACTTCTTATTGTAACAAATTTGGACTGTTAGAGTACATCATGAGATTTAACTAAAACTATACTAAGTTCAATAAAGTATTAGTAAATACGTGGCATTGGATTTGTGATCATCATATTAAAATATATAATAATCTCTCCCTTGAGGATTATAAAACTAAAGCTAAAAGAAAATATAAAATTAATGAAAAAATTAAATAATTTAATATTCAACATTGTAGTATATATATTATATGATAGCAAAAACTTCTTTTGAATTCTAGCTTACAGTCACCCTAAATTCTAACACTTCTCTCCATTTTGGTAATAATTCAAAGGGTTTAGTAACACATAACCTTAATTTACGTTTAATAAATACTTTGATAGCCAAAGGCTCAGTAAAAATTTCAACTAATTAGGTACAAAATAGCACAAATTACAACTAAATTATTTTTTTAAATACAAGCTCTTTAATAAAGCTATATCTTAATTCAATATGTTTTGTTTTTTACTGTTAAATGCAATCTTTAGCTAAATAAATTACACTTAAATTATCACAAAAAAGTAAGAATTGTGTAAATTCAAAGCCATAATATAAAAATTCTTGCCATAGAGCTTCAATTTTCCATAAAACCTTACCATTTTTTCTTACAAAATTTCCATCACCTTCCATTCTTTCAGCAAAAGCGGTATTACTAATGAATGAAGTAGATGATTCCAAGAAATGCAAAAATATTTATGAATGATGGAAGGAGAAAAAGAGATTGACAAAAATATACAACTCTGGTAAATGTAAAAAAATGCGTTGCTAGTACTTTGAACTTCATTTCAACTCGTTTCAAACTTTTCAAGACTGGTTCAGTTATTTTATTGTTTGGTAAATGATAAAGTGGTATCATCGAATTAGCTTAAATGATAAAGCACCCAAATCTAATCACCATGAGATTGGTTCTAGAGCATTAGATTTTGAAGTTAGATTGATAATGACGATGATAAGACTATTATTTATATAGGAGGAGAGACTCTTAACCATTCGATCAACTAGTTTGGATAAACAGTTGAAGAAAGTTAACCTTTCATAAATGTGGCCATGATTTAGACTGTTTGAAAGCAAAAATGCAAATCGGTGTAGAAACCTCATGTTTGGCATTAAGTTTTATTTAATTACATATTTTCAAATAGTTAGATTATTTCATGCTTATAATACATCAACTACATTTTATAATCAGTTTATTGGGGCTGGCTACCCCTAATATTATCTAGAATTCATGCCCTTGGTCGCCATCACAGATCTGTGAGTCTTACCAAACCAGATTTACTTAAACAATTTAGCGTGCCTGTCTTTACTCGTTTCTCCTAACTTTGTTCATAAGTAATGCACTAAACTATTCATACTCGAGCTTAACTCAGAGACTGCAAGAGTAAAATTATTTGAGTGATACTTGAGCTTAACACATTTTTGATTTGATGAGGTTTTGGACTATGGAAGTGCTTTAGGCCGATGCTTTCAAGTTGTACAAGTCACTTGACCTAAGCTCTTTAAGCTTAGTAGTTGGGGTGTGCATAAGAAAAGAAATATTCTTTTATAATATTAAAATAACTTTATATATAAAAATATATTTGAATATTTATATGATTTTCAAAAACTCAAATGTCTTCAAATGAAATACAACTTAAACCAAATTGACGTATACATACAAGATTGATAGTTTTATGTGTCACAATTATAAAAAATTAACGGTTTAACATGCTACCCATAAATATTTAAAAATGAAATTCTTTGTAGATTCGCAACTCAAGAGATATTGTTGTCCATGACTCTAAAGTCAATAGGTTGAGCCACCAAAATGTATTCACTATTTATGCTATAGTCTTTACTCTAACAAAAGCTAATCCTTAATAAGCTCAACAAGATATTAATAAATACTTTGATTATAAAATTTGAAGTATTTGAAAGAAAAATTTATCATAAAAGCAAAAAAAGAACTCAATGAAATTAAGAAATTACAAAATGAAAAAAAGTAAAACTTAACTTTTGTTTTCGACAAATCGTAAACTGATTATTTATGTGTCATATACTTTTGTTTTTGACAATTTTATTTTAAATAAACTAATTATTTTTCAAATTTACTTAACTTTTCATATAAAGGTTAATTTTGATAACTAAGTTATAAATGGTTTTTTATATTTTAAGTATTCAATTATCAAAATTTATTTTTATGTTTTATGTTTTAATTGAATAATAAAATGCTTTCTTTTGCTTATGTTATTATGCAACTTTGGAATGTATTAGGTAAATTTACCAAATATTTGAAGTATGTTTTTATAATTTCCAAGTACGATTTTTTTTTTCTTTTTGTTAGAATTTATGACGTTTTATTTAGCCAACTACCATTTAAATTAAACAAGTTTTTAAATATTTAAAAAACGTTAATAGTGATTGTTTATTTGTTATTCTGTATCGATAGAAAAGCTATTTGTTGAAGTATTATTCTTAACGCTTATCTTAATTATATATAAAATAATTATTTTCTACTATTTTTTCATAAAATATAAATTCTTTCAAAATTTTGCACCAATAACTTAATTAATTTTTATTTCTATGGTATTTTTATTCTAACTCAAATCATTTCACATAATTCGAATATTTTAATTTATATTATGACGTTTATTATTCACATTTTAAATTTCTTAAATTGTTGGACTCACATATCACAATCTAAATGTTTTGAATTATTAAGATTTATTATTTAAATATTTAATATTAAAATGTTTTTAAATAAATTTCTTTTGAAAAAAATTTTATAATCAAAGTATTTGTTATTCTTGCAGAGGCTCTTTGAATTTGTGGCAGCACCTGCACGGAGCGTTGCCAATAGTTGGAAGCACGCTGCTACCCTTGCCACGGCAATGTACTACATCTGGGAATTCCGCAATGCGAAGAAGCACTACGATGAAAGGCCAAACTACAGTCTTATCCTACGCAAGCTGCAGATTGAGATCGCTCTGCTTCACCGAACGCATCCTTCCATGTCCTGTGGGAACCCGCTCAGTTCACCTGAACTGAATGTAGCCCAAAACTGGGTTCCTCCTCCCACTGGATGGGTCAAATTCAACTGTGATGCAGCTGTTGGGGATCACTCGGCGGGCCTTGGCCTGGTTGCTAGGGATCATGTGGGGAAGCCCCTGCTGGTGTTTGGAAAGAAAGTAATCTCTCAAGCGAGTGGAGCCATGGAAGTCTATGCCTTGTTGGAGGCCTTTGAAGTGGCTAGATCTGCGTTCCCGGACGCTCGGGCCATCGAGTTCCAAACCGACTCAACGCAGGCCATACTGGAAGTGCGTGATCTCCTTGCCCAGGAGCCCACGAGGGGTGTATTTGCCAATGCAATTCTCCATGCCCGCGATCTTGACGCCCTTGTCATCTCCTGTATTTATAGAGAAGGTAACACGCCGGCGGACTGGGTGGCGCGTGCTGCGTGCTGGTCCAGCTTCAGCTGGGGACGGGGTGTGCCTCTCCCTGAGCCGCTTTGCAAGTTAATGTATTTGGATTTCCTGTTCGATCCCTCTTAGGGGACGCCGCATGCTTATGTTTAATAAATGCTTATTTCAGGAAAAAATAGGAAAAACATTTGTAAATTTGAATATTTTTCATATACTTTTTTTATTTTTGATTTATTTCCTAAATTTTTTTTATTTATTTCCTAAAAATTTTTATTTATTTTTAATTTCGAAGATTATTTTTATTAAAAATCTTAGGAAAAGTTTTCTAAGAAAATATTGTAAATTTTTTTAAGATTTCAAAGTTCCTGAGCAATCAATATGGAAAATATTTTTTGCAAAAATATCATCTATAGAAATTATATCTCATTTAGTATTTTATTTAATTATTAATTTTTATAAATTAATTGTTTCTTTTATTATTTTTATTTGCAATGGAAAGTGCTTGTAAATATTAGAATTACATGTAGTACATTTTTATATTTTATATTTTATAATGTTCTAAATATTATATTTTTAATTATTATTTTTTATTTGACAACATTTTTTTAGATCTATGGCTTTGTTATTTGTAAAAATTTATTCAAGAAAAATGTGTTAATTTTTTAAAATTTAATATTAAATTATGAAGAAAAATTGTCCTTTTAGAAGATATATAAATATTTTGAAAAATTTTGTATTTTCAGTTTTTTTAAAAAATTAAAAATTATTTTAAAAAAATTTAAATGCTTATTGTATGAAGTTATATTTAAGTATATTATTTTCTTAAGATATTATTAATGTTGTTTCGATTACATAGATATAGATATTGCTTCCTAAGGTTTTTTTCTTTTATTATATTTTATCTCATTAATTGGAAAGTAATTTGTAGTTAATTTGGCAATTTTTTATTACATTTTATTGATTATATTGTTCATACTTTCAATATTTCATATTTATCAACAATATTTTATTACAACTTTACAATTTTTTGAATATTTCTATTAATCATTATGCTAAAGTTTTTAAAATTATAAATCTATTTATTTATTTGTTTATTTCTTTGGATTTAGTTTTATTGAATTTTTCTTGCAAATACATTATATATTGAACATATTAAACGAACACTAAATTATTCAATTATTTTTACAATCACATATCTCTTAATTATTTGATTTCTAAAGCATTTTGTGATAATTATTTAAATACTTTTGCAACTCTTTTATTTTTTTTTATTCATATATTTTTCATGATTTAATAATGTAAATAATTTTTTGAATTATTATACACATTGTTTAAAAATTAGGGTAAACTTATTTTGATGATAATTTGTCACTTTCTATCTCACAAATTTTTAAAGAAATGGTATTTAATATATGTTTTTATTACGATATTTAATTTACTATTGTTGACATATCACTTTCATTTAATATGTTTTGCATTTTGTTTTTTATACAACAATTTTCTTATATTATTTAGTTAAGATAATTAGTTCTTTTACGCAATATTTTCAATTATTAAAATATTAAACTTTTCCGAAAAAAATTTTATTTTTAATTTTTATTAACGTTTTAAGATTATAGATTTTAATACAATAAGTTTGAAAGTGTGATAGATTTAGAAAATAGAATTATCTTCATAATATTTTGTTTTCTAATTTTATTTAAACTAATATTTTAGAAAATATATAATAGCTATATTTTTTCTATGAATTTGTAGTTATACTCAAATATTGTAAAAAGTATCACATCTTAATATATTAATTTTCTTAAAATATATTATGTACATCTTTGATTCCATTAGCATATTTTCCCTCATATGTTGTAAATAAAATTTATTTTTTATTATTAGTAACTAATTTAAATATTTAAAAAATTGTTCAATTATTTTTTTTACAATTTAATCATTTTTATGAAAATTGAGAAATTATTTTTTTTGTTGTGAAGTTAGATTTAAAATAATTCTACAATTTGATCTATTTTCATTTTTTTGATATTTATATTGTAAGCTAGGAAAGCCTCTCATTGTCCTAATATAATAGGTTTGTCAAGCAATGAAAAAAATATTGTTATACCAAAACATCTAAAACAATCGAAATTCTAAAGAAATGATAAAAATTACATGATACAGGAAAATAAAATTTACTATTAAAATTATGAAAGTTTAAAGTAGAAAAAGCTAAAACATTGTCTAGGTGATAAACCTATGTATTATTCAAATTATAAAACATATAAACAATAAATTGACAATCATTAAAAACATAAGGAATAAGAAAACTTAAGAAAGGAAATAATTGATGGAAATAAAATAAATAAGAACACAAAAAAGATAATCTAACCAAAATATTCATAACAATACATCAATAAAAAGTTACAAGAAAACATGTTTTATCAAAAAAAAGGTGGAACTAATATTTTTTAGAAGTCATAAAATGAAAATAGTACATGCTAAAGATATCTAAAATTAATCAAAATATAGTCTGTAATTTGAAATAAAACATCACACATACATTGAGAAAAATAAAAGATAAAAAACTACAATTCAAAAATAAAAAAAACGAAAATATATTGGTTATTAATAATAATTTAATATTATATTAGTTAAAATATATGTAATATATAAAAGTGTGAAAATATTTTATTATAAATAAAAAAATAAGAACAAAATCCATGAAAGAAAAAAGGAAGGATGGGAACCCATCAACTAAAATTAGATTATGCCTTCATGCCACAGCAATATTGAAAATTGGGCAAATAGTAAAAGAAAAGGAAGAAAGGCGAATCTATGTATCAATATGTTAACCTTCATGTATCAAAAGCATTCCTTGTATATAAACTGTCGAAAAAAATAAATTGTACAATAGCAACCATCTAAGAGAAATCCACCTATTATCATTATTAAACCTCATAATATAACTTGTTTTATATCAATGAAATACAGTGAGGTTACATACTTTGTATATTTATTTTGTTAATGCATTCGATGAGTTCAACATTTCTTTTAAAAGTGTTACTATTAATTTTATTCAGAACAACTCATATACATAAGAAAATAGGCTTTTATGCTTAGTTTTATATTTTAAATTAGAGACAAAAATTTTTTTGAACTCAAATTCGACTTATTTTTCTTTTGATGCCTTATTTAGAATAACCTAAAAAATAAACTATGGTAAAAATGTTTCTAAAATGAAATAAGTAAAAGATTAATTACTAAAATAAGTAAAATTAGGAATACATTACTGTGATATTGATAAGTTTTATTTAGATAGGACATAAGTGTATAAAGTTTTTGAAGTTCTTCAAATTTGTATTTGTGTTAAAGAAAATCAAATCTTCAACTTCACTTATGCTTATCATTGATGAAATTTAAACATGAGGTATTGAATAATAAGATTGATATTTGAATTCAAAGAAATTACTTTATCAAAATGCCAAACACAAAATTAACACAACTATGTTCTTCCAAGTATAATATAAACATAGCCATATAAATCCATCACACCAAATGTTATGTAAACAATTTTTGTACTTGATTGTAACAACATATGTTTTAGTGTTGTAAACTTTAATGGATTTATCAAAGTTTATTTAAATGATTATAAGAAGTGGAATAGGATTAATATTTGTAGATGAAAGTGAAAAAGGTAATTCTTATTAAACAATAATAATCTCATTAATAAAACTTGTAGCTACCCAAAAAAATTTTAATGTTAAACATAGTAAGAGATTGCACATAATAATCAAGTGGATTTGATACTAGATTAAGTAATATAATACAATAAATGTGTAACTTGAATTATTTTATGGTTTCAGTATAATAAAAATTCATGTAACTAAGGGATAATTATAGTGATCATTTTTAGCAAATTGAATGGAAGGGATTGTGTCTTTCAATAGTGATAAGTTTTCAAAAGATAACACTAATTTTAATTAAGAATTTCGTAATCTAATTTTAAAAATAAGAATTTAAATCTAATCTTTGAAAAATATACCTAATGTAAAAAGCACAGGCAACTAGTGGCATAAGAATTACATCAAAATATGTTAAAACATCATCAATAAATTGCTTGAATCCTTGCTTTCAAACTAGGCTAGAAATAATATGTTAAAACATCATCAACATGACATTTTGTAAGCCATGTTTAATTTCAATTTATTTTGAAGTAGTTAGATGTAATTACTTTGCTATGTTATTCATTAGTTTGTGGGAAAAAGAGACACTCACTTGTGAGTATTACTCTCTTGTGAACTACTTGGTCAATATGATGCATAATAAGGTTGTGCCACATAAATAAGATGGGGAGGCCATGGGTGTGGTTGCTAAAGTACTACTATTTAAGAATTGTTTGAACAAAGCTTATAGCAATGTGTTCACATCATGTATGTAATAAAAATGCAATTATTGAGAGCCATAATGAGGGCTGGGAAATATGCAAAAAATGAGGAAAGTGTGCAAAGTGTGGCAATGCAACAAGAATTAGTTGTGGATCATCATGTTCATTTGAATAGCACAAATTATGCTTTGATAAGAAAAAAAATTCATAGTGAAGGTACATAAGATAGAAATCTTATGTTTGGAATATAATTTAGCTCTAGTTCCACAAATTATAAGAATAATGAAAGAACAAAAAAAAGTAAGGAAAGGAAGCATCGAACTTGCCTTCCATTGTTTCAGTCTATATGCAAACTAAAGCTCCACAATGACAATGACGATATTAAATGTCAAAATTAAATTTTTGTATTTTTACTACACAAATACTACTAAATTTCTTATATAAACAATCTTAATACTAAAAGAAAAATGATAATGATACTACCACATAAAAGATAACCAAATTTAAGATCAATACAGACATAGTGATGTATAAAGAAGTGGAGCTTGATAACTTATTGTTTATGATCAAAGAGAACTCTTATACCAAAGTATATAGAAAAAAACAAACTCTGAATAATAGTAAATGTAATATAAGACAGGCTTACTCCCTTCTACATGAGTGTTAGCGTGCACAAAAATTACCTTCATGACTAGGAAATTCCACGTCCAACTATTAATGTCAATATCCGAATTAAGTAAAATTATTGCTTGGGTTATAATATGAATCCATTGAATAAAAAGCAATTTAATCTCACCAATTCACATAAAAACCTAAATCTTAAGGTGACATTTCATGGGGAAAAGGAAAACCTAGCCAACGAATTTAAAAGGCCTGTTCCATCTCAAATGTGAGCCTTATTCAACATGATTTCATGGTGTAGAGCAATATTACATGCTGACATTGTTTATTCACTTTTTTATGGACTTAACTTTAAATATTCCAAATGTTTTAATAGATTTGCAACTATATTTTTATGTTACAAATTATTCTTCACTTTAATATTGAAAATATTTTTTTAAATATGTTTTGTGCAAGGTCTTTATCATTTTAAGTGTACCATTTTCGTAATGATTTTTTCTAAGTTATTAAATGTTTAATTTTTTTTACAAAAATAATTTTGTTTGGCATGTATTATCAAGAAACTTTTTCCAAGTATTTATTGTAAACAATATTTTATATTAATGGCATCTCTTTTACCTATGATTTTAAAATTTTTTATGCTTATCACACATATATCATTATAACTAATTGCTCAAACTAAATATGTTTTTGAAATTTTATTTCTTTTCTTATAATAACTTATTTATGATACTTCTAATAATTAGAAAACTCTCTGATAATATCAAAATTTGTATATGTTCTATGCCTATATAAAAAGAATTAGTATTTAACATTTTACTGATATAATTTTGGGATCTTAGTTTTCTCAATATCTACATAACACTGTATATGTCTACTTTTTTTATTATTTTTATTTACATTAACAAATTTTTACTTTTTTATGATAATTCAAAATTATTTTATAATAATTGTTTTATTATTTTAATATTTAATATTGTTTCATATGGATCACATAATACTTACGTTATTGGCCTCCTAAGCCTCATAACTCATGTTTATGTTTAGTTGATAACAATATCAATAAAGTAAGCCACTGACAAGTTTGTCTAGTTCCTTGTATTACACTAAAGTGTTGTGACTATAGACAATAGTTTAGTGAATTACAGATTGGTTCAAGAAGCTTGAAATGAAGTTCAAATGAACATCAAATGAGGCTAATTAAAAAAAAATAATTGAAGCAATAAGTGAGCTCAAAATGACTATTCAAGAATAGATCATGATCATTCATAATACTAAGCCTAACTTTCAATTTGCAAAAGAAATGCAAATTGAAGTTAAAAAGAATCGTGGAGGCTTGAAAGAAGTGAAGATCCTTCACAATGTCAAAAAATCATGAAAAATTTTGGCAAAACTTTGTGTTGATATTTTCCAAAATTTGACTTATATGATACACTTTACATGCATCATGTTTTTAAAAATATGTCAAAAGACATCATTTGAATGTTTTCACACTACAATCATAAAATTGTTTTAAAATATTTTAAAACTATAATTGGTGAAATGGCAAGATGCATGTACTACAGAAAGTTTATTACACACACACACATAAAGATCAAACGTACTTCGAATATTTATTAAGTAATCATAAATCTTGGCTGAAACCAACATATGCTTATGAATCTTGTGTAGATTAGAGAAAAATTTGTTAAAATAATTCTACAAACCTATCCCACAAAAAAATTCATAGTACATTGTTATGTATGTGTGGAAAGTCAAGATTAATGCACATAAACAAGACAATCCATATAGACACTATACCTAACATAAAGTATATCAAGCTCCATAAAAATTATTAATCACTAGCGAATATGACCATTTAGGTAAACAAAAAATTTGCATAGCAAGTAGATGTTCTTAAGTTAGTTCTAAGCATATCTATGAAAGTTTAATGTTAAAGTCACAATTGGAAGGGATTAAATTATTTCAAGGAAAGCAAAACTTTTTTAAAGTTTTGATAAGAAGAGTTGAATAAAAAATTTTAGAATTCATGCTACATAGCAATTCTTAGTGCAATCAAATACTACTATTCCTTCATTAAATTTACTTTTGGACATTTAGCTTTTTTAAAACCCGTTCCAAGATCAAAAGCTTACATTTACTTATTGAAAGTTTTGTTGAAGAAGTAAAGTACATTAGTGCACATAATTTCCTCGTCGACCTCATGCATGGACATTGTTTGTGGGAATGTTTTTTTTATTTTTCATTTGTTCTACACATGACCCAGATTAAATTGAACCCTATTTATTATGCTTAAAGAAAAGGGGTTTGTAAGAAGCCAACTTAGATTACATCTCCACTAGCAAAAAAATACTCAAGGTGAGGATGTGTTTACCTTTTGAAAACAACATTTGATGCGTTCTCAACTTGCTATGCAATGGTTCACTTGCATAGAAACTAAACCAACTAAAATGCTCCTTGTACTTTTTCATTACTTCTAATATTCTTTTCTTGTTTTCACTTACGAAGAATGTGCTACTGCAAGTTGTATTATTTAGGACAAATAGCTATTATCATAAATAATGTACTAACATTTGAACATGTAATGTAAGCTCTTTAGAGCTTAGCACATAGTTTTTCAAAGTGCAATAGCTTTTTAGGGACAATCAAAGCAAATAGTCTTGGTAAGATTCTTAGAATGGTCATTAGTTAACATTTGTTTCTGTCAAAAACAAATCAATCATCTATTGACACATTTGGGAATCAATTATCTATTCTTTATATATAGAGCTAGGATATTGCCTAAAATTATATTATAGGCTCAACTTTCATGTGAAAAAAGTTGAAAAGGATCTAAAAAATAGCCCACTTTTGTCCATTCCTTTGTCTGTTACCTACAACTGACTATATTAGAGTTAATAGCATACACTGAACATGCTTTTTTGGAGCAGATCAATGAACAGGTCTTTAAAGTCTAATCTAGATAATGAGTTCATAAGACCTACAAAAACAACAAAATATGAAACTTTGTCCTTACCCATGAGGACTAACTTAAAAGTAGTAAAACATATATGGCCCCAAACGAAACTAGATCTACTAATGCTACGTTTATGTACAATCACACTTTGGTATGCTTAGAACCAGATCTGATCCATGACAACATTGATGTCACAGTGACCTGCTAACTTAATCCATGACACATCAACCCAAATTTTACCATGATGTCATTGACACTACAATGATCCAATGACTAGATCCACAACACTTGTACTTGAATTTTAACTGCAACACATTCTATAATGTTCCAATTGATTGATTTAATCCACAAAACCTAAACACAAATTCATTTCGATGACCCATGTGAACCTGGCTAATAAAAAATTAAAATGCAACTTTTTACAAAGATAGTTTCACAACTGTTTGGACCTTGGAAACTTTGGGGCAAAACAATAACATTCTAAGATAATGAAGGTAATAAACACATGAAGTCTATAAAATGTGACGTACATGATGTTTATAAAATGTGACATTCCCATTTTTGAAGGTATCATAAACCATAAAACATACATAGAGTCCAATGTTTCCTTAGGCCATTGCTTCTAATTGTTTAACTTGATGAAAAACATAGGCATCGTTTGCACAAATGAAACTGTGAAATCAAACTTAAATATATATGAAAATCTTAGAAACTTATAGTTAACAAAGGGGATCACCACACATTAAAATATATATTCCTCTCTTAAAAGAATCACTTGACCAATGAAATGCCTAATAGAAGGAGGAAAGTATGTTAATGAGTGCATTACTCACTTTGATGGGTACATTTGTATTGTCATATTAATGTAGACCCATTGGTCTCCCTTCCAGATTCTGTGTTGGGCTTAAAGAAATATTTAAAGGAAACTTTTCACGATAAACATTCAAGCCTTAGAAGAGGCCTATAGTGATTCCACTAACTATGAAACCATAAAACATCATTAAAGTCAAAAGAATTGAAACATCAAGCATGTTAAACTTCAAGTGGACGAGCACCAGACGCTACACAAGTAGTGTACAAAAAACATACCACTACAAGCCCTCCCTATCTTTAAACTTACAATGAAACCCAACCAACCTTAACAAATCACCCAAGCAACTTGTTCTCAATGTGAAAAGTGAAGTCATAAGGTAGACCAACACAAAAAATGACAGTTAAGCTATATCGAGCAAGGCAATTATGGGGAATTGAACACCAATAAAAAATAAAAGATCAAGAATACTCCAACGAGGAATGAGAGAGCAACATTGATGAAACTAGACCATTATAGTCATCATAAGCACTTTCACCTAACCAAAGAGAAGTGAATATTGAAGTCAAACAACAATTATCAAATTTTTATCAAGCTTAGAGAAAAGCTTCATAAATATGTCATAGAAAGTGGTAACAGCATCAGTGCCATTTCTACAAATGGTATAGCGTACCTCAGAGAATACATCATTCATCACCTAAGCCCACATACTATTTTTTTAATAACAAAATATGCATGTGTTAAGGAAAAATGAATACCAGTTAAATTTGGCCGATAATTGAGAATACATTTTATGTGATGTTATTCCTATGTTAATATGCCATTTCATTTTATGATGACTCTTCTTATATGACCATGACGCCATTATTGCTAGCAAAATCAACACCTACACATTTACATATCATGAAACAAAATTTAACATTCACCCATCAATAGCTAAAACCTTGTCAAACATATAAAAAACCACCAAAAATGACAAATAGGAAAATCTTATTTATGTCTTATGGTAGAGCAGAAAAAGAATTTATTGATAGAACATTCATTTATGCCATAATAGTACCTTATATGGCAATACCTCTTATTGTAGAATCCATTTTATTTACCTTTCCTAAATTTTTTAAAAATGAACGCCAAGGTTTACCACCTCTTCATAAAATCCAATAAGTTGCAGTCCTCATACTAGGAACTAGTTTACTAAATTTGTCACATTATTGAAAGAATCCTTTTAAACATCAACAACTCAACTGATAAGTGCAAGTCTAACTAGACAAGTGATTCATTTGAAAAAATTCAAAATCCATGCATCGTTCCTACCCCTCAAGCCATAAAAATAATGATTTATGGAGAATTTGTTTCAATAATAGATAAATTAGTAAAATGATGTGAAGTATAGTTTCTTATCCCCATCTTTGATGAACTTTTGCACTAAACTAAAGGAGCAACTATTTCATCAAAAATCAATTTAGAAAATAGAAAGCACCATGATGGAATCTTGTTAAGGGATGATTGAAAAATGACTTTTAAAATAATGTATAGATTATGCAAGGGTTTAGTAATTCCCTTCACCATATTTAACACACCAAGCAGATTTAGAAGAACAATGAGCCAAATACCCCAATTAAGAATGTTTGTGATAGTTTACTTTAACGACATCTTAAACTTTTGTTATACCATTAAACATAAATCAAAGTATCATAGAAAGACTTGATCCATGCTCAGGGAGAACACCCCTACCCTAGACAAAATGCACATTTGTTTCCCATCTTTTCACTTTTTGTGCTTCACACCTTGAATGATTATGTATGATCTTACTATGACAAAATTAAGGCTATAAATGATTAATCAACATCTCAGGAAATCCTTAATATTAAGAGTTTTCATTGCTTAACAACCTTGAGAAGGAAATTCAGTAATAGTTTTTTTATTATCAATACCCTAATAACTGGTCTTTTTAGGAAGAGAAATTTTAAGTGCACCCTTACAATAGAGAAAAAAAATTTGTGAAAGTCAATGAAGTTATGACCCAAGAATTTATGGTCCAACCTCCACACTATACTTGACAAAGTGTCTATGTTTAACTAGTTTCCCAAATACCATAATTAGGTTAAAATTCTTATTTTCTTATCATCCCTAGCTTTTGATCAAATTGAGTTCATAAATCGCAGCCTAGGAAATCAATTATGATGCTTGGTAAGAGAAATCATAAATAATTATGATCATCTTTTAACACAAGTTGGGAAAACATATAATAGATCAATATATATTTCCACAGGAATGAGCCTCTTTGAATCATATATTGAGTATGAACCTTTTAATCTACTTGGACTAATCCTCTTACCCATTCAAGCATAAACATAAATGTTTACAATATAAGGTAGGTTCAAGAGCATACTGAGAAAATAGTAGGAGAATAGATTGGCTTATGCACACTACAAATTTAAATAACTCTTAGAAGGAGAATTTTTGATGATCAGAATAACTTCTGAATGGTTTCTTCTATGAACTTCATATAAGTTCGATTCAAGAGTAGTTTGTCGATTTCAAATCTCAAAGTTTAAACAAAATGAATACATCATCGAGCTAAGTGCTTACTCACCTATCATGATAACATGAGAAAGAAAATTGGAGCAATAATGGATGCGAAAGCTAAGAAAACCAAAAGTTAGAGTTATCAAAGGGATCTTTTCGTTGGAAAGGTTAAGAAGGAAATAAGGATTCATCAATCATAATGGAAGTCGTAAAGACTAAACCATGACACATTAGAGATTTATGAGGACTAATCTAACATAGGTAACTCATTAGAAATGAAACTCTTCTACTTCACGGGAATTAGAGAGGACACCAGTTAAGAATTTTATTGCTCAAGGACCAGTTAGACATGTGTCAATAATTCCATACAATCATGTTATCTTTTCCGAATTTGCTGAGTTAAAACAAAGCTTAAAATTCTATTGTATGCTCAAAATTAACTTCATGAATGAATAAACAAATAAAAAAATTGGCCCATTGAGCCCATTTCTGTTGATACCATCATACCTTGTTGGCTCTATCACTCATCGTTGACTTCACTCGATTAGACTTGATGCTAACTTCGACTATACTTGATTAAAATAGAATAGTGAGTAGGACATTTAGGTTTCATCCTGTGCATGAGTTTGAATAACCCGCAATTGCACCTAGATCCATTCAATGGTGGCATTCTGTTAGATTGAGCCATTGATTGTAAAGGTCATATTTCTTTTGAACAAAACTAGACAATTAACATGAAGCTTACCCAACAATCCACTTTGTGATGCATTGACACATATCTAACCCGTGGCACAATCAGCATCACATTGGCTCCACCAAATTAATTTATGATGTGACTATCTTGAAGTGACTTTGGACATTGTTGATATCTTATAGATTCATTGACACAATGTGCAACGCATTGACCTAGAACAAAATGACTAAATCCATCACTTCTCAACCTTGAACAAAACAGTAAGGGTAAGAGCTAACTTGGTTAGCTTGAAACAAAAAATGTTGCTTTTTACAAAATTATCTAACAATAGTTTTGTCTACATAACGTTTGGACCAAAATGATAGCTCTTTAAAAAGTTGTTTTATAATTGTTTTAACCATAACTTTGGCAAATAGGTTGTTAGAAAATAGTTTTTTTAAAATGGAATGATTATTTGTTAGAAATCCATATAGAAATAGATTTTGACGATCAATTTTGAATTTTTAATTCCTTTTTTTTGCCTATTGTCCATGATTTTTTTAAACATTGAGAAGCCTATCTCTTTAAACTGGATGATCTTTGTAAGACAAAAATTTCAATTGTTTCGCTGTCTTGTTGAGTTCTAATTTTGACCCATAATTTTTATTTCTCTTGAACCAGACTTGTGGATGATCTATGACTAAGGAATCCATATAATTTTAGTATAACAAAAGTCTATAGTTAAAAAAAATCTTATGCAATATGGATGATAGGTTCACTAAGCAAGACCTTAATAGCTTTTTAAATATTAATATTACTAAAACACAATTGTGGACAAACTATGTGTGTGCAACTTTCAACTAGGAAGAAGTTAATCGAGTTCTTCTAAGAAGTAAATTTTCAACCCTAAATGCTAAACTTGGTCAACATTTCTAAAAGTGTATAATCATTGCAAAGTGTGGGAGATCAAAAAAGGATTACTCTATGGCTAAAAATTACTATTTAAAGGATGAAAATTAGGCATAGAAAGGAAAATATTTAGCCCTCAGTGTGCTCGTATGGAAAGATTACAGGTGTGAAAAAGTCATGTCTATATAGATCAACCAATGTAACTAGTGTGAAATGCAACATTCATATGTGCCTATGAGTTGCTTTTTTTTTGCTTTCTCAATTGTTGTGTGTGCAGATGTGTGTAAGTATTCTTCTTTTTTGGGTTTCTTATCTTTACTTTATTGGGGCATGATGCACTATAATGGTAGACTAAGTGCACCTCCTCTTAGCAATTGCTTTTTGAAAAAATGTTGCTAAATACTATGCTGATATCATTTCATTGATCATACAAATAGTCATGCAACAAAAGCAAAAGAAAAAATTTAAGAAGGGAGATGCCCTAGTCTCACAAAAAAAAACATTATTTAACATAAAGTTTGCCACTTGATCCGTAGTGCTCTCTCCATGGTAAATATTGGTAAACCTTAATTGAGTAAAAAGTTATAAAAAAATTGATTCATATGAAAAGTTTTCTATTTGGGGTACTTTTAATATTACTAGTTAGCTATGGTGGCAGTGTAGGAGTCAATCTTAATGTCGACACCCATACTGCGAGGAATTTGTGAGGTAATTAGAAAAATTCTAAAATAAAGAGCATATTTTTCCATCTCCAATTAATATTTTAATACACACACAAATAGGCTACAACATAGATAGCCTCATTGTTGACCTTCATCTAGCCAAGATGGGGTTATACATATTTTGTGAAACAATGTGTAGTCTATGTAGGCTGTGGTTGCTCTAAAAGTTCCCTATAGGAAAATCCTTACAATAGTTTTTTCGAATCATTTTTTAGTTAGGTTAGTAATTCTATTTCACAAGTTCTACCTAGTACCTTTTAATAGGTTTTTAATGACATTTTTTTCCATCAACTATTTACGAAGACTTTAGATGTTTTGTAAGATCATGAAATCAATCTTAAGCATGATGAAGATTCACTTAGAGCATAACATCAGATGATATGTAGGGTTTCTCTTAGTGGTCCTAATTTAAGTCGGACAACATATCTTACGATTATAATTGAGTTAAACTATTAAACTTTATTTATTTTTATTTAGTTTTTAAATTGTTTATTTTAATATTAGCTTTAGCAGTCCACAAAAGATCCCCATGATATTTTAATCCTTATTAACATATTGTACGATTTTGGCATGTTTTCATTAACAATAGTATTTTAGTTAGCTTTTATTTTTATTTTTTGTTTAGTTTTGTGGTATTTTTAGAGATCTTTTATAAAATAAAAAGAAAGAATATTTTATATTAGCATTCAGCTTTTAGAAATAATATTTTCTTTGTCTACATAAGTGACAACTATAAGTTCCAACCTAGGTGTTTTAGGTGATGATTTGATATCTAATGTTTTATTCAAATTTCTCCACCATTTTTGTCATACTTACATCACCACCTTCCATCTTAAGTCCTACAATAAAAACTCCTCCCAGCAAAAATTATTTATATTGTCAAAGGGAAGTTATTGATATTACTTACCAAAATTGTTAATAATCCATTACAACCAAGTAAATGGGTAAGCATGATTTGTGCAATTGTAATATAAAGAAAGCATTCTTGTTGTACTCATGCCATTTTTTGCATATGTTTAATCTTAATATCCATATCATTAAAAAGGTATTTTTGCACTAATGTGAAAGATGCCAATCGCATTAGTTTAATGTAAATACAAATTGAATCCATTTAGTATAAGATTTGAGATGCATTGTCTACACCCATAATTGAATATTGTATTTATTTACTTTCTTATTAAGTAAATTTGCACAATACAAATGTATAACAAGATGAAGAATATTAGTGACAACCAAGCACAAATGGATGATAATATAATAGACATAGATCGTGTAGGTCTATTGTGCATAATTCTTTGATGACCTTCGAACTAGCCTAATTATGCAAGGATAGTATGTTATGGTGATGGCCAGATTTTTCTTAAGTAATGTTATTGCAGTGTTGCATCATAATAATACAATAATTTAATGATATTTACTTTGTTGTGTGCTTTTTTGATCTATTTGTTGCTAAAGGTGTTCTAAAGAAATCATGCACTAAGATAGAATGTGTTCATCACCAACACCTATTTAACTTTTTGATGTTATCATTTTTAGTGCACATGAATAGTACCTCTCGAAAGCACAAGTGCCTATAATATGGAAAGAATATTTGTGCTATATAAAAAATGTAGAAACCTCAAATAGTTAGTTTTATCCTTATGTAGGTAGGAAACCTATTTAACATTTTAAATCACATGTCCTTTATGATCATGGTGTGTATGGAAGCTAATTTTGCCAATATTAATAAAAATTTTCATTTATTTATAATTAATTGACCATCATATATATGACTTGAATTTTTTATTGTAGTTGATTTACCTAAAGATATGACCACTTTGTTGCTTTGTTTGTATGCTAAGCTCTATTATTTGCCTAGCAAACTTATTTCCTTTCATGCAACAAGCAATTTACTAACTCCCATGATATATTTCTTGTATCATGGAATACAGTAAATAACACACTACAATTTATTGAAATGTATAAATTACTAATTTATGCTTAGTTGCATAATTCTTAACCCCTAATTATAGCTATTACCTTGACTTAATAGATTGTTTGACTTATTTCAATTTGAAAAGATGCTAAACTAAGTTCCTCTAAATTGTTCCTAATAATTCAACTATAACAACATTGTAGTTGGCTTTTACATTCACACCAATGATGGTTAACAACATCTACATCATAAATAAAGGGAACCACCTCACTTGCTTTATTATTGCTCAAGTTGTTTCATATTGATTGATGATTCCAAAAATGGCATGTCTGACCTCTTCCTATGAAGTTTTAATTTGTACATAATATGTTCTTATGAAGTGGAAATCCTCTTCAATGTCACATATAACATTCATTTGTTTTAATTTTGCAAAGTTATTAACACTACTTATTTTCTAAATATTCTATGATGTTAAAGCAGGCAACATGATTATGACAAATAAAAAATTTCTATTTAGAAAAGTAAAAAATTTCTATTTAGAAAAGTAAAAAATTTCTATTTAGCTTTTTCATAATCAATAAAACATGATCAATTGAATTTTCATTTGGACATTACGATCACTTTGAAGGAAGTTAGAATCTAAGGTTTATTAGGGTTTTAAAGAGTGGTATAGGTTATTCATTATCATCAATGTTAATATTAAAATCTTTAAAGGGTAGTTGGTGCTCCATAAATGTTGTCTACATTTTTGAATTGGCTATTTTTATCACAAATAATCCCATGTAAAATGTTGATAAATTACACATCATAAGTTAGTGACCATATCTAACAATTCATAAAGTTAGACCACTTTGCACTCTTTGTAATCAAATGTTTTGCACAAACATTATTTTCAAGCTGATTTTTTCTAAAATGATCTTTCAATGACATAATACACCTATAGAGTTAAATATTTTAAATGAGAAATATTATACATAATTTCTAATTTTTCATACCCTATGTTATCCTTCCATTTATGATATATAGATGTCGTTTAACTTTCACACTTTTTTCAACTATTTCAATGCGAAACATAAATCAAAGACTTAAATATTTTATATTTTATCTATAATTTGTGAAAAATATATATTTTAATATTGAAATAATAATTATTTTCTAATGTAATAAAATATCACATGAAAACTAATAATAAAGTGTTTTAATAATTTATTTATATATAAAAAATAAGTTGACATAATCTTCAAAACTACTAAAATATACATATGTGAATAAATAAAATGTCATAAAATTTAAAAAATATAACATTGAAAAATAAAAAATATAAAAAATATGCAAAACATATTGATGTTAGATTTAGTAAGAAAGTGCATTTTACGAAATAATTAAACTAAAAATGATCTATATTTAAAGAAAAATAAGTAATTGTTAAAAAATAAAAATAAATACATAGTTTAAAAAAAAGAAAAAGTTAGTAGTATGAGAAATAACAAGCTATATTAATCTTTTGAAAATTGAAAAAAGTTTATGTTATGCTAATTGACAACTCATCATGATTATGATATATAATTATAAAAAAAATATGAAAAAGAATATTAGTACTTCAAATAACACACAATGGTGGTTTGCTAACCTTATCATGCAAATCAAAGGACATATATATTTTCTTACCATTTGTCCTTACTGATTACTATAAATAAAAAATATACTTGACAAATTTAGTAATGTAAGTTAGTTCACTCCCCAAAGATGCAATAGAGATGGTTAAAACCATTCTTCAAATTTATTACAAATTTTATTGAAGATTAGATAAACATACCAATGTTTGATGCTTTACCTAATTACATGTTATTCAATAAAACTTTAACATTTTAGATTTCAAATAAAGTAGTATAAACTTTATATTTTGGTAAATTTATGATGCTTGCCATGACAAAATTATTTTGTAATTAGGTTCGTTTTTAACATTTAAAAAAATTATATTATTATGATGAATATCTCCACATGTTAATGTTATTATTTCTATGCTTTAATGTTTAATAAATTTTTATTTGTGGCATCAAGATTTATTTGCATAACTTTTAAGGAAGCCCTTTTCATAAAGAAATATAGGAATAAACATTTAAAATGGTTTATTTTATTTTTAGTATATTTTTTATTTAAGATTTATATTTGCTAACCTTTATGTAATCGTATTTATACTATTTTTATTCCAAGTATTACTTTCTAATATTTATTATAGCAATTATTCTATTTTCTTTTAATTATAATGTCCTATGTATATATGGCACAAAGAATTTAAAAATTAAAATTATTTCAGTCTGTATATTTTTATTTAGCATGAAAGATAATTTATTTAAAATTTTGTGATCATTCTCTACTAGCATTATCTGAACATAGCTTTAATTATTTTGAATATTTCGTTATAATAATAAATTTTCTTAGTAATTTTTAAGGTTTTTAAAAAATTTTAGCTTTTTAAAAAATTTACAATTTTGTTATAATTTTAATTTGTCAATTATGTTTTCAATTTAAATTTTTTAATTTGATGTATTATACAAGAAATTTAATTTTTTGTTATTATGATATTTCTTGAGATTTTTTATTTATATATTATCTTAACTTTGGTGCCTTTTTTATGACTTTCAAATTTTTATTATATCTTTAATTACAAATATCAACATATTAAATGAAAGCTTTAACATTTAATTTCAATAATAAATATTTTTTGTAATTATTTTAATGGTTTTATAACCTAATAAATTTCCTATGATTATAATATTAAAAACATTTTGTATACATAATGTATATGTACTGAATAATTGAAATAGTTATCTACTTAACATTTCAATTTATTATAAGGTTTATGTTATTGACATCTCTTCGATCGTTATACTATTGAGAAACCCATTTCATACGTAATATGAAAAAATTTTAAAATTTTAAACAATGTATTACAATAATGATTTTCTTAGCTATATATTTTTATTTAAAATAAAACAATTTTGACTCTCTTGTTAAAAAAATATAATTTTCAAAATTCTTGTTCTTTTTGTATATTTCTTTGACAAACTTATATTACAATTAAAATATAATAAATAAATAATGCAATGAAAGTTATTACATAAAAAATCCTTGCCATAAAATTTCCAGCATTAAACTTAAGGACATTAATTGTTATATTTATAATTGAAATTATTGATTGAAGTGTAATTTATGTAATTCTTATACTCTACATGATTAGAGTTTATTAATTTGATCTAGTAATAATACGTTCAAAAGAACATGAAAGTTTTGTTTTGTGTTTTTTCATGTAAATATTTTTGTAATTTAAATTAGATTTTGAAAGCTTCCTAATGTTTGCATTAAAAAATATGTTTAGTAGGATCATTACTTTGGTTAATTGAATTACATTATGAAATCAAATAAATATGAGCCCAAGCTTTAGGAAAAACATGTCCTTATTTGGGTAAGCAGGAAACAAAAGTTATGATACATCTTATAAGCTCAAAATTTAAAAGTCTAAAAAATATTCGACTTATTAGTTGGGATCAATTGTTATATAATCTAAATAATTCCTTTTTCAATATTTTGAATCAATTAATTAGATATCTTACTATTTTTCTTAAATTGATAACAAAATTTGTAGTTTGCAACAAATTGAAGTCCATACTATTTCAACTTATCTTACACTTCTATCTATATATATATATATAAGCAAGTGTCAATCAAAAGTACTATAACATCTTTCAACCCCTCGTATCTCTTTAATTTTTGTATAGTAATTTCTCAAAAAGGAAATTAATGGATTCAACATAAAATTTTTTAAAGTTTCATGTTCATGCTAAGATCCTTTATTAAATAAATTAGTCAACCATATATATCAAATATTAAATGTTAGATATTGCTATAATGTCTACAACAGATGCCATGAGATCTATTTATTATGATTTTCTATCTTACCCAAGAATTAATGAGTATGTTATTCAACTTTTTATCAATTCATGTTAATATATTTATAAATTGTTCTAGCTAAAATTTCTTTATTATATCGTCTTAATGCACAAGTAGAAATGTATCATCAAAATATTGGCGAAGATTAGTGTCATCAATAATCTTTTATTCATGAATACCCAATGTGGTAAGAAAATTGGGATAGGAATATAAATTAAAGGTTTATTTATAACTATGAAGATTCAAAACCCTTGATTGTAAGTAAAAAAATAATGCATACAAATTTGATTCCCTACTGTCATTCTCTAACTTAATTGTCAATGAGGAAATGCATTTATTCCTCTTATTTTCATGAAAGCAATGGGAATGGCATGTAGGTGTAGCAATTATAACTCATTACTACTATTTTTTTGATAAAGTGTGTGTTATTCTTAATATTTTTAGCAATACAATTATTGTATATTTAAATAAGGTATACGATTCCTTCTGAATTAAAAGTTGAAATTTAAACATATTTTAACATTTAATATAGAAAAATTTAATGTTTAATTTTGACATTTTAAATTCCAAAATTGGAAGCATTATGGAATTGTAAGATTTAAATTGTACCACATGAATCTTGATAAGGCTTAATGTATCAAAATAAGCTTATAAGTTTATTATGCTAGTAACTTTTTCTCTCACCTACCATGTATTCCTACAAGATATGTATATGATTGTTAAATATTATGGCTTCGTGGTTGAAGATTATAGGATTAAAAAAACATTTTATATATGATGAATTTCATAATATCATAAGAAAAGATTTCGAAAAAGGAATCCATTACAATTTCTTACAAAGATTCTTAAGTTTAAAGATCTTTGTATACAAGACCAAAAGGGGTGTAATTAGAAGAGGGTTAACTTAGAATAATGAATTGTGGCAACTCCAATTGTAGACTAGTTTATGTTAAAGAAAATTCTTGGATTAAGGTGGTGTGGCCGTGGCTATATAAGCTATTAAGACGTGCTTGTAATTTAAGAAAACTCAACCATAAAAGGGGAATTTAGAGGCGCCAACTTATTGGATACTAAGTAGAAAAATTGTGGTAAGATATGAGGAAGAAAAATGAGGATTGGAGTATTGAAGAATGGAAAGATGTTGCAATAGAAAAGTCACCTACATGACTTTCAACATAGGATAACATAGGAGTTCATATAGTAAATTTAGCTAATATTTATGGCAATAAAAGGAATTTCTTTGCTAAAATTGTTATGAAACCTTGGATATTCATTGTGACAACAATTAGTCATTCTTTTTCATGAAACATTTTGAAGGAGGAAACTATTTCTACTAAGAGTAAGAGAGATCTTTTTTAGTAAATGAATGGTTCAATTTTCACTCTTTTCCTATGTTGTGTTTCTAGTTGAGTGAAAAAAAATTTTATTGTGAACGCAAAGTAGATTACATGATCACATATTGCATGTTTGGCATTGGTTATAAATATATGTGGAAAATGGTTTTAGAATAGCAAATTTTATGCAAACACTTCTTCACATAGAGAACACCATGTAAAAAAAGTGAAAAGCATGCTAAATTTTATGCTTATTTTGTTATTTATGTTGGTTGTGTAAGCATTTATGTATTAAGCACAAATTGTAATGATAATTATTAAAAACTTGGAGCATCATGGAGAGAAAAAGTTTACTAAATATAACCCTTGTAACCTTGGCATAATATCCCTATTTCTTATTATATATTGTTAAAAGTTAGGATCCTTAGTGTAATTCTTCTTCATTCTAAGTATAATTGATGTTTCACAATATGGATTGAATGTAATCTTTTCTTCTTAATTACGACATGAATGTCAAAGAGTTTCGTTCAATGATGGATGGTGAAGTGTATAAGGTTGACACTTTATTATGCATTTATATAAACCTATTGTTTGAAATGTATTTTCAATGATAGGCACTACAATTATGTTCAAAATTAATTAATAAATAATTTAAAGACGCTAGAAAATAAATAAGAAACTCTAGATAATGTTGAAACAAACTGTTCTTTTGTCTAGGGTGTTCTTGTGAAGCATGGAACAATGGGCTTGATAAAGTTATAGGAGGCATTGGTTGAACCTGTAAGAGAACTAAATGGGTTTTATAATATGTATAGTTCTTGGCTAATACTTAGAAAGTCTTGGACGACTCAGTTTAAGGCCTTACAAGAAGGCTAAGTTATGTTGAGATATGATAAGAAACCAAAGAGTTT
This sequence comes from Vanilla planifolia, assembly GCA_023846275.1. Lineage (NCBI taxonomy): Eukaryota > Viridiplantae > Streptophyta > Magnoliopsida > Asparagales > Orchidaceae > Vanilla > Vanilla planifolia. The sequence goes on along the minus strand of JAIUJO010000032.1, from coordinate 1,695,759 downwards.
AGTTATCACTAAAACTATTCAAGTTAGGGTTAGGCATTATGGTAAAGGTTTTATGGATAATTGACAATCCTTAGCATAGTTAAATTGTGGCTTTAAGGATCTTGGGTTTCAATGTGTAAGGTAAGAATAGGTTTAGAACCACACTTAATGGCTTAGAAAACAATTAATAAAAAGGAAGCTATAATTAAAGATATTTATAATACTCTCACGAAATAACATTTGTGAACCTTTATGAACAATGAAAATTAAGCTTTGGTTAGCTAAGCCATCGACCAAGACCTTGCAAGAAGGTGGAATAGCTTGGAACAAGACATAAGGTTTTGCTAGGTTTGGCCATGTAAGTAATATGATAGAGATTTTGGCTAGAATTTTTATTAGATAGGTCACTTGGGCAAGACCACAAGTATTTCTATTTAAGCTCTTAAGTCAAATGATGACACTCTCAATGGTGATATGAGGAATGTGTGGAGGCTTAGAGGAGTCCTTATGATTGTTACAATGACTATGAATTACCTTGGGATCATAAGGGTCACTAGTGATATTTGTGTGAATTAAGACATTGTTGCACTTGCAATAAGTTAAATATTGAATCTAAGGTAAAAAGCAAAGCCATTATAAACTCTATCGTTATCTTTGATAGAAAAGGTCCATAATAAAATTTTGGCAAGATTAAATATAAGAAAATTTGGCAAATAAATTTTAGATAGACGATTTAGGATTTAATTGGTACTCTAAGCTATTTAGATATAATTGACTGTAAATTATCGATTCACACAAAGCAGATAGACATTTTAGCTACCCCACTGCACTGGCTTACTATTAGTTAAGTTGGAATAGTTAAGCTTATAGTTGGAGTATCACATTTCATGATAAGAACCTCTAGAACTTATTGGAAGTCATTGTCTGAATCGCCCTAGAAGAAAAAAATTACACATTTAGTCCCATAAGAAATCCAATGGTGTGCTTTGCTCCAAAAGGGACCACTTTTGATTCTTAAGGACTCTTAGAATTCGACATTGATGCCTATATAATTTTCATTTCCATGTCAAATGCTAGATTGCGTTTTGTAAAAAAGTGGTAGGGCGTATCATGATTCTTATGCATAGGAAATTAGTTATAATGTAAGGAAATATATATTGAATTAGTTTGTAGATAATTATACCATTTTTTAGTTATAAATTCATGCCATTCATTCATAATTTTTATTCCATTGTTACATTCATATTTTGTATTAGTGCATAATACTCTTATTGTATGGGTCAAGGATTGCTTGTTGATCTACCTTGCTCTCCCCATTATAGTAAGATCAAATTGTTACAATTTCAGATGGAATTGTGCTAGAGATTATGAGAGCTAGTGAATTAGTTGGATAGTTCTTTTTAATTATTCCATCATCAATAATATTATTTTTGATACTTATTTCTCATCAATTATATTTTATTGGTTATATGACTGTACTAGATTGTCTTATTAGACTTGGTGCTTACTAGTTATTTCTTCTATAAGACTTTTGTAGTTATTCACAATACTTCCTTATATTAGATTACAATTAAGTGGTTTTATGATTTTTGTAGATATTTTATTCATGTTTTTCCCTTATGAATGGGAAAAATTATTAGATTCTTAGCATGGTAATATTTTTTTTGGAACTTGCAAATACAATATGACAATGCAATTTTTTGGAATTATGTTACACTCATGGATATTTTAAAAATTTATGTTTGATAGTGTAAAATCATTTGAGGGTTTGGCTAATAAAAAATGATATGCACGTGTCTGTGTGTATTATGTGTGTACAGCTGAATCCTTTTTTATTAACAAAATTAGTTATATGATTGATTGAATATATACATAGGAAGTTTATTTTTACATTTAAAGGTTTAGCTTCAGCGTATTATAAAGTGGTCAATGCCATTATTCCAATGTCACAATGGAGGACCAAAGATATTTTTATGATAATAAAAAAATTATGTGAGATTTTGACATAATCATAAATCTTGATTATATTTTTTCTCGATACTTGTTGAAGATTACCTTTAAAGAGATCTTAAGAACTTCTAAAAGTATGATTTTGTGTTGTTGACTTTGAACAAAGATTACTGGTAAATATTGAATCCTTAGAGTGACAAGCCTCAAAGAGATATATTTTAAATTAAATTTTAAGTATTTTTACAGAATATAAGCTTAATTTAAAAAATCTATGCAAGCTATAAAAATTAAATTGAAATTTAAATTAATCAACTTAAAAAAGAATCCATAAGGCATTAATGTCGAACCTGTTCGTTACAATAATTGAATCGAGGCATCACTACTAAACAAGATGGATTTATCTTGCATCGTGGCTTTACTCCTTGCATCCATAATAAATTAATCATTTTATTCATAGTGTTATGACTATGTCATGAATAAACTTGGTGGAACTGACCCTGAAATCAAACTAGTTCTGAAGCAAACAAAATGTCTTATGAGGAAGAAAATATCAAATGCATCCTATAGAAGATACATTTAAAGCTTTTTTGTCACTCCTAAATTCTAAATTGCAGTAGTGATGTGGGTTGTCTAATAATGCAATTTTACAATTACATGATCATTGCCATAGTCACCTTTTTTAAGCAATAGTTGTACTAACTGATCACACCATTTAATGAAATCCAAATATAGCCATTAGATCATAACAATGATTTAACAGTTCATATGAAATCCAAATATCTAAACTATTCTTGTTTATTTCTAACTAACCAATTGTGTAATTTTCACAATCAAGCATTCCAAGATTCGTTTTGTCATGTAGCTCCTATGCAATGACTATTTTAACAAATATTTACTAGTTGTTACAAATTTCAATTAAATAATATTAAGTTTGTAATTAAAAAATATCTCTTAATTAAAAATATCAAATGGTTAGTTTGGTAAATACTTTTAGCCATTAGAAAATATTTATAAATCAAGTAATTATTGAGTAAAATAAATTGATGAAATTTTAAAAAAATTCTAAAGAATCATATGTGGAGATGACATTGAAGCCAATAGTAGCTATTGCTCATCATTACCTTTATATGTTATGTCCTTCTTCAGAAACTAGATATTCTTTCTTGAAAATAACAAAGACCTCACTTTCACTTTTTTTATTTTATTAAATTAAAATTCTTGTGCTTCGTTGAGCATTTCTCAAGTGTAGGAATTTTTTTTTACAGATTTTAATCGCTACTTTCCTTTCGTCTTTCTGCAAATCTTACTTCATTATATGACAATTATGGCCGATTATTTTCTATTTAACAATTCTGATAGTTTAGCAGACTTACTTTCTGTTAAAAAAGTTATACAAATAATTTTTTTATGCCTTATTTTTTTGGGAATGGATATAGGTTTGATTTTCGGCTGAATCTTCTAAACAATTCTTAACTATATTTTAAAATTTTTGTTGACCTTCCTATTTCACTATTTCCATAAACATTTATGATTAAATTGAAATTAACATTTTTTAGACAAAAATTAAAATTTTCACAAAATTATTTTTGTATTTTTTTGTAAGCATATTATAAAAGTTTTTAAAAAATTTTTAAATTATTTTATGCGAAACAAATAATTTGTTTTTCAATAATTCACTGACTCTCTTGTTGAAACACTCTTGACATGATGCAAGGAGCTAATTTGCTTAAGACGAATGTGCAAAACTCAAATAAACTGCGAGGAGTAAATTAAAAGGAAGGAAATTAATGAAGCCTAAGAAAACAAGTTGATATTTGAAATGAAGAGTTAATGGCATTGAGGACATGTGACCAAACTTATAAAACAAATAAAGAGAAAGAACAATTTTGAGTAAAAGTTTCTATTTAATAAAATTTTAAATTAATCATTCATAAGGATTAATTACATTACTTTAAGCATTCTTGATTTTTTTATTTTAAAAAGGTGCTTTTTGAAACAAGTTACAAAAGAACTTCACAAACAATCACCAAAGCAATAGAAAGGTGGTAGAACTTTTCAAGTTTTTTGTAAGCAAGATGACACTTTGAATATGATTTTAAGGGCATTCTCTTATAAGTATTTTCCTTTCCATTTTGGGGTATATCTCATGCACATTAGCCTCGTGGCCCTTGTTTTATAGTGAATTTGGTAAAGTTTTTGATCCTTGCCAATTTAAATAATGCTAATGTCTTTTTGAAAGTGTAAAGAAAAGGACATGTTTGTTGATGATGATCTGTCTAAAAAGGTTACTCCAATAAAATGCACTTTAATAGGTAACATTTTCAGTTGGATGTGCCAAAATGGAATTTCATAGAGTACTAATACAGAATAATTGACAACTTTGAATCTATCATGAAGAGGTAAGCATGTGCTCCTAAGAGTTTCACTAGAATTGGAAAGCATTTCATGTTGGATGTAAATATTAAGAAAATTGTAGTCTTTCAAATGAGGGTCATCAAATATTTACAACTTTTTAGCACAATACTGAACCCTTGAAAGCAATAATGTGGATCTCATTGGAGCACCATCCAATCAACTTGATCAAAAAGTAGACCTTATTCTCAATCATGTTAATAGTTAGAAAGTCATTAAAAGTAAAAATTAAGTTTATTATTATATTAGTACTTTTAATGACTTTCTAACTATTAACATGATTGAGAAAATTAAAAGTATTCCATCATTGCAATTATCTTAATTTTCTATAATCTTAATATAGTAGTACTTTTAACTTGAAAACCATTCCATCATTGCAATTATCTTAATTTTCTATAATCTTAATATAGTAGTACTTTTAACTTGAAAACCATTCCATCATTGCAATTATCTTAATTTTCTATAATCTGAACATGTTTTTAAGACATCAAGCTACTGTAGAACTAACTACACCATTCATGTTGAAAAGTATGACATTATTAATTAAATTCTACAATGTCTACATTTTGAGATACTTGAAAGGTTCTTTTGGTCTTTTTTAGGGAAATTACTTTTTTGACATTTCATTTAGTGTCTTTTCTTATTGACTTGTCACTATTGTCACTATGAAGCCAATAAAGTCTATCTTAAAAAGCTTGAGATTCTTTGTTTTTTCCTAAAGATCTTTATTTGAGCTTTTAAGTGATCGAATATCTACTTATTGTTTAAGCTACATGTCCTTCCTAAGTTTCAAATTAGATTCATATTGTTTACTCTTACTTTACAGTTGCTAATTGAAATTGATCAAACTATCATTGAATAGACGATTAACAGTATGATTAGGTCTTTTTATTATGCGTTGAAGTTTTGTGATGTAGTGGGGTAGTGATATTGTTTTATGCATTGATGGGTACCAAAGTTTCAAGTTTCACATTACTTATTATAGCAAAAATTGGAAGTGTCTCAACTTCTCCATTTCCCACATAGAATGGTTCGGAATTTTTTTCTTGCTTTCGTTGGACCATTGAGAATCCTTGTCTATAGTAACTTCGATAAAATTTGGGAAAATTTTTATTACTTAATTTTTTTAATAAGGCAGTATTGCACATGTCCTCAATCATGTTAATCTTTCTTTGCACCTTTATCATGGCTTTCAAATGTACAAATTCGTTCATTATTGACTAATCAAATATGATGACACTAATCGATTATTTCGATATGTATGGTTATAGAGTTCATCCTGGTATTGAATTATGTCTTCTTTCGTAGCAAAACAATCGTTGCTAAGTAGGCCAAGCAACATAGATCTTTTAGATTGGTACAAAATATTTTAATAATGCATCAATACTTAGTTTGGATTACTGCAGTTGGGATCAATTTCTTAGCATGTGCATTATGATTTCTTAATCTGCCTAATATAACATTTCTAATGAAGATCACTAATTGCAAAGGATTAGACAAATATATTGACTCTAATTTGTTTTTCTTACATCATATAGTCATAAAATCCATCAATGTACAACAGGATAACATACTTTAGAGTAAGATTATACTCAACTAAATATGTGGCATTGCACGAACCATTTGGATTTCTTTAAAACCTGTTTGATTTGTGTCAAACAATTTAGTCTCAATAATACACTAATTCATTAATCTAACTTATTCATTGAGGCACATTGTCTTAGTTTTTTTAATTCAGTTCCTTAATTAGCTTGGTTTATAACTTTGTTAATCTTTTGATAAAATTTTTGTCAATATGGTTCTCTTCATACAATATGATAGTTCCTCAGACCAAGACCTATCGTTTCACTCTTATGTGTGCTATACAATTTCAATGCATAACTTATATGGAATTAATCATGCTCATTATGTTTCCCTTTATGCATTGGACTCTTTTGAACCAATTGATTGAATTAATATTGCTAATACTTAAATGAGACACTACAAATAATTGAATGGTAATCGATTAGCATATGAACCACAAACATTAGAAGTCTTGATAAAAATAATAGTTCATTTTAAGCAGTAAATTATAACTATTGTGACTTTAATATGTTGTAATGATGGAAATGTAGATTAAAAGAACTTAGGATATTTCAATTACTTATAACAAATATAAAAAGAACTATATAACTTATGATCAATCTAATCATCCACTAGTGAAATTACATAACATCTAATTTTTCAAAAGTTTGAAAATCTAAATTCTTCATTGTCTTATTGCACACCAATAAAGCCAGGTATTGCATTATTGAGAAAGCTATGGGGAACATTTATATCATAAATATAGCTTAAAAAACTATATAAGCTTTCGATATTTACATTCATATCATGCCAAACATCATATGTGATAAAATTAGACATTATTTCTTCTTTGAAGAGAATATTGTAGAATAATTTTTGCTTTAGAATTATCTGACAGGTTGTAGTTCATGCTTTAAAAAGCTTATTGAGTAGTTATGTTACATTTAAAATACTTTTGTAATATTGTGACATAGCAGCATTTTGCACATCACAGAAAGGTTCCACTAGATACTAGTCCTGCCTGGACAACCATTCTAGGTTGGCATCCCATCTTTTTGTTAGTCTCTGATATAATTCCTATTATGAGAGCTAATTACAATTGGCCCTTGTTTAGTGCACTTTTTAATTTCCTTTTATCAAATTTTTAGGTTATTTGCATTTATAGTTTTTTAATCATTTAGAGATTGATTGGTAGCATTTTAGATACTTCTAACTTTAAATGCTATCTAGTATATCCTTATAGTATACTATGATAACTCTATTTGTAAGAAAAATTTCAAATTGACTTTAAAAAGGCTTAAAATTGAGTGTTTGGTTTCTTTTTGGCTTTGCTCACTGTCGTCTTTCACCTTTACTAATACTAGTGTTAATTCACATGTCCTGCTAGGCTCGCCTTGACTCTTCAAACTCATTCATCTACTCAACATAGACTGACTATTGTGGATCTGTGATCCTTGAAATTTCTTCACCGATCAGCAAATGTTGACTTGTTAGCTCGTGTTGACCCACATATTAGACTTGAGGTGCAATTGTGTCTCTCAACTTGTGTTGCATTGATCGGATAAGCAACCTCCTTGCAACACACTAAATCGATACTCAAAATGTACATGCCAATTTTTGAGGTTCTTATGCAAATTTAATTTTGCTTCATTTCTAAGAATATTTATGATTGAATTCATTTCTTATTTTTATAGTTTGTGATTATTTTGGAATTATAAAAATGTCCTTTAATTTCTAAAATATGTTCAACATATTTCTATTAATATCCCTTCATATTCTAGCCTAAAAAATTATCATTATGCCATAAACATATCTATAAATAGTGATGCTCACTATATTATACGTAATGTAATTTGAATAAAATTACAAAGTGCTACCATTGAGCTTGTTTAATCAACAAATGTTGTGTATATTAAATATAATAGCGTGATTTCAAAGGTAACCTAAGAAGGAGAGTGAAAGGCTCAAAAAAGGAGATCCTAAAATATTATTTAACATTAATAAGAGCATCAAATCTCAAAGAAAGCTCTTAAACATTTCATTTCAATTTTAGGAACTTAATCATGTAATTCAAATTTCTAGTCTGTCTTAATGAATATGTGATTTTCTTATTTAGCATTCTAAAACCTCGACATGTGTAGCTTGGCACTTCACCACGAGCTTGACTATTTCGGATGTTTGTTATTAAAACCACTTTTTCTTTAGGTTAACATTCCCTATGTTAATGATCAATGCATGTTCTAAGCTTATGGGAAAATTTGTACTTGTCCAATAATACTAAGATTTTTGATTGTAAACTTGTAGCACCTTTGGCTATGCCTTTATATGGATAAGTTCCACCAACATAAAAACTTTTCAATTATTAATGAACAAAAATTGTTTTTAGCATAACATTTTATAACAACTTGGTATTAAAGGATGGTTAGTTGTAAAAACTTTGCATAATGTTTACTTTATCATTAAACCAGCATCTTCTAATTTTATATAATTATTTTTATTAGCTAGAATTTATTAAATAATATATGAAATAGCATTACAAAATAAACAAAAAATCTTAACTTAAAGTCTAATGCTACAACATTTATTTATTGTTATGTTCTTTTGCAAATATATTTCATGATTAGTTTTTTTCTTTATGATCCAAATTTAAAAACATTTTTCAAACCCAATTATTTTTGACTATTTGGACAATAAAATAATGTAGAACATTTTATGATTATTTCAAAAGTAATGTTGTACATTACATGACAAAAAGATTGATTATCTTGAAATGATATATGGTAAATTTAAGAAAATATGAATCGTTAACACCTGATGATTATTAAAATATTTCATTCACTAGTGAATTACAAGTAAAAAAGAATTACTATGACAATGTTCCTTAGACCTTGATTCAATTTTAAATTATTTGATATTAGAAAATAAGTTGCACAAAAATAAAAATTTTGATTTCCATAAAAAAAATATTTTCTATTGTTTGATTTTTATGAATTCTATTATTTGAACAAAATATTTTAGTTTATACATCATATATGCATATGCATGCATCATTACAAAGTCTTGTTAACATTGATATTGACAAATGTTATAAATGAAAATACCTTATCATCACTGACAATTTGTATGCTTTACATATGTAACATCAAATGTAACACGAAATTGTTTCTATAGACAAAGTAAAACTTTTTACATTACTCTTTGAGAAAAACCATTTGTCTAGTTCCATTTAAATATGCTTGAATTCACAGGTGAAATTTTTTTTGATGTGAACTTAAAAAGCTTCACACACACCACATAGTACTAACTCTAGCGAATAAAACGTTTTTTGGAGTAATAAATACAAAGCTTTAGGAAATCATGTAAGTCTCTCAACATTATAAGCAACTACAGAGGCTAAAATTAACTTTGTTTGATTTAGAATGACATACACAAATTCTAATTAAGATTGGCATCGTGAACTATTTTATTAGGGAACTATTCTATTTGAGTAGAAAATATTAACTAATGGAGTGTTAAACATTTAAACTTAACAAAACACTATCAGAATTTAAGATCATAACCAAAAAGAATAAGCATTTGTCAAAATAACTCAATTATTCAGTTAATTTGGCTTCATAAGTAAGCCACACCGAATTGATAACGTTGAACCCAATTTGAATAAAAATAAGTTGGATAAGGAATTTAGATGAACAAGAATTCTAAATCCTTAATATATATATATATATATATATATATATATATATATATATATATATTTTGAATTTATAATAATCTTGATTCACATGTATTTAACCAATTTTAAATTTTTAAATCTCAACCAATTGTTGTACATAGATTTGTTATGGAATTCAAAGAATTAGTGTATCATCTCGTGACATGTTGTCTTGTAAGAAGGTTAGACAATAATTGTTATCCATTGCATATCGACAAATTATTTTCAATTATGATGCACACAATTATTTTATTGTTAAAGAATGAGAACTTAATATTGCATACCCCAAATAATCTTTTTTTATGATTCTATTGAATACATGAGAGACAATAATAAATAATCAAATGTCAAATGGTCATTGCTTTTGATGGATAGGTAGTGATAGTATCGATGAATAATCTTAATTGCAATCTAAAGAAGTTATTGGGACACCTATAGGTGTGTTCCTACACTCCACTGTATTTTCATTATACTAAGCAAGAATGTCTTTTATCGTAGGTTTAGCGGGCCTCGCCTCCCTAAACCAATCATTTGTTGAGGTTTTTTGTGAAGTGGCTGCCTTTCACTAGTTTATATCAATGAATGTGAATCTTCAATTGTGAACCAAAAATTATTTTCAATGAAGAAGAAATTGAAAAAATTGAGACACCTTTCAGACTTGAATTAATGAGGAAATGTTCACACATTTTGCCAAATATGGATAGTGGCCTTTAAGCAAATGAAAATTTTTAGTGACTAAAAGGTATCCTTTGAGGATAATTGACATGTAATAATTAGATTTGGTTGATTATTTAAGATGTTAACTTCACCAAGCATGGAACATCAGTGACTTTCAGAAAACAATATTTAAATGCCATCATAAGTTTCATGTGAATGTTATTTTAATTAACATTACCTCTAATTTAGGTTTCATTTGAGTCATTCAATGAGGTAGCTCTATACTCGTTAGCTTTGGTTGTAAAAAAAATCTTATACAAGTGATTATATCTACTATAAACCTAACTAGAATAAGCATGAACAAGATGTGTGTTGAATCTAAATAACCAAAAATTTGGAGACTCAAATAAATTATGGCAATGAATTAATATGATAACTTTATTATTATATCAACTTCTATGGCCAAGGTCACACCTTTCTTCAATGTTAAAAAAATAAAATGTAACAAAATATGCAAACAAAAATACTTACCGACAAATGTGAATGAATAAAATCTCATTAAACCATAATTAATGAATTAGGAAACATTCTAAAAGAAAAATCACTACATTCTTACAGTTTCATTTTAGATAAGGATGTGTTTTCAGAAAATATTAAGGCACTAAGAAATTGTTCATAGTAAGGAAGGTGTATAAGAAGTTATAATTAATTTAGCTATTATAGTTAGTAGTATAATTAGCACATTCTTAGAGAAAACCAATTTTCCAAATGAATTATCATGGAACAACATCAATTTTTTAACCAAGTTATTAACAATTAGATTTCTTTTAAGAAAAAACCCAAAGGTATAATAAACAACTACAGTTTGTTTTTGATTTAGTAGCATCTTATGATAAATCATACCAACAAAATGACTTACATTCACTTTAAGATTTTAGTAATGATTAGCTTAAATGAATGGCCTGCCAAAGCAAAATATTGCAAATTGTCAAAGAAGTAGCTTAGTTTGAGTAGGATTCATAGAAGTGCCTAATTTTCTTAAATTTCATAACAAATGACTTTTATTGGATAACATCCTAGCTTGTAATATAAGAAGTACAACAAATAAGAGCTATGGAATTTAATTTATTCTTCTACACAAAACTAAAATAATTTTTATTGCTCTCATGGAAACTAGAATTGACAATAGCTGATTGCACATTTTATCTAAGACATTAGAATTTTAACATAAGATTGGGAATAAATCCAACAAGATTTACGTATTATGAATTAAAAGCATCCATTGTCAAACAAAAAGTGACAACGTGCAGTAGTTCACTTGCTCATTTATAATCCATGGAGACAAAATGGTTCTTGTAATACTTATGTGCATACCGAATTCAAGTGGTAAGTGAAGAACACTTTGGTACATGGTGGCTCAAATTATTGAGGAAATTAAAACTCCATGGATAGAAATAGTATACTTTAATGTAATAGCTACACATGATTAATAGAGGACTCCATTCAATCTTAGGTGGGAAATAATGATTGAATTTTTTATTTACATTAGCCAATGGTTCATAAGAGAACTCTCATTCATTGGGCATTTATTTACATGGATAAAGAATGAAAGGGAATAGTTCTGTAGAAGGGCTATAAGGATTGTTATACCATCATGCTTAGATTGATCTATTCTCAATAATAGTAATGCAATGTTTTTTAGAGTTGGATCAATTTATTCATATTTAATTCAATCTATAAGGGATCCCACTCCTCCATCAAAGTTGATAAATTTTCAAAATATATGAGTTAAGTATCTAACATTCATCCAAAATATAGAAAATGTTAGTGAAATTTATTATTATTAAAATAATCGATATTTTTCTCTCTTCCAAATTCACCTTCATTATTGCTTCTAATTGCTACTAAATTGTGACCAAGATCGTTTTCTAATTTAGTTATGAAGATATAAAATTGTCTACAAGATTTTTTTACCCTATTTTTGTAAGAAAATTATTTATGTATACCTTAAATAGTCATCTAACGCAAATAGTCCATATTTCTTATGTCCTACACTCATGTGTTGTATATGTCCAAACCATTTATTTGAGAAAGTTAAAAAGGTATACATAATTATCAACAAAAGACAATTTAGTTAAACAATGTATTAATTTATATTTAATTATTTTTCTTATGGTGTGTGTGCTAGCATGATAAAGTCTTGTATGCCATAAATTAAAGTCGATAACATATGACACAATTATTCTCTTTGAGATCTATTTGCTTTTTTCAAATAATGTAAATAAGTTGTATTTCTTTTAGTTATGATAACTAATAGATTTGCATTTTTACAAATTTTAAATTTAATAATAAAACAAAATTCTTAAATTGTTAGCACATAATTCACTCATATTTTGGAAATTATACTTTAAACATTAAACTAATAAACTTTAGTAATAAAAAATGTAGAATTTCCTATAGTACTTATTCCTTTGATATATTTATTTGAGTTCTCACTATTTACTAACTTTCCTTCAACATAGGCTCCTTATTAGGTTAACAAGTTATTGTTTCAGTCATGTATCTCAAGTATCAGCTTTCCAAGAATCATGTCATACTCATCTTTCAATAAAAAACATTCCTATAATCATAAGTTAATTGTTAGACTTACGAAACCAAAAATTTTTATGTCAAGTATATTTTTGAGTGGATTAACTACTGGTTTCCTTAAATACCAAGAAACTTTAGGAAATTTAGATTAAATATGAGCTTTAATAATACCTACATATGTTGAATAGTTGGTTTACTGCTATAATGATATGTATAACTGTTACTGTAACCATGTAAAATATCGAAATTTCCTTTATCCTAATGAATTTGAAATATTCTAGCACTTGAAACAAAAATATTTCTACTAATAAGTTTTGAATTTAATAATTAATAAGTATATTTCAAGGATTTAAGATCATTAATTCATTAACTAATGATTCTTTGCCTTTATTTTTTTATTTTAATCCATCATTAGCCTTTTGTATGTTCAATAAATATGTGTTAGCCTTATTTCTAGTATGTTCACAAAAACTTAAATAATCACTATGATTTTCTTTTATTTTTTTATATTTCTTACATAAAGTTTTATATAATTACACACAAATTAATTTTTAAGGTAATCCTTCATTATTGCAACTTACCTCTACTTCACTTAATGATGTTCCTATTTGTTCTTCATTCTCTTGAGCCACCACTAAAAAAAGCACTTCATTGTTCTCTTTCTTTTTGACTTGTGTTAGTCTCTTCAAAGTCACCTCAAGCTTTATTAAATGATTTCTTCTTCTAGTTCATACTCTTCTTCATTGCATTCTTCTCTTTTTAATTTCAATCTAACTCCATAGGACATGTTTGTTTGATATATCTCAGTTTGTCACATTCATGGCAAAAGATCTTCTCTTTTCTTATCACTATCTTTTTGGACCTTTATTTTGTATTATATTCTTGCAACACAAAAATTTTTAGAAAAACCATCCAAAATTTATTGCTATGCTATCTTCTAAGGTATTTTATTCTTTTTAATACTATTATTTACTCTTTGTTCATTAATTTGTTTTTCTAAATCAAGTGTTTCTCTTCTTTTCTCCTCTCCATCTCTAGTTCATTAGTCATGAGCTCACCTATAAAGTAGTCCATTGTTATAGTAGAAATGTTTGTAGTAATCTTGAAGTTTTATACTCAAAGGTTGATAGTCTTTTGGCAAAATTCTAAGGATCTTTTTTACATGTTCATTCATAGATATTTACTTTTCCAAACTAACAAGTAAATTAATAATGTTAATAAAACAAATCAGCATTCTTTTAATAGATTCATTAGAAAGCACTTTCAACAACTCTTAGTCATATGTCATCGCATCAATTTTAATTTCTTAAACAAAAAGATGTATCTTTTTATGTTACTGTTAACTTGAGATAAATTTCAAAAGTAATTTCTAAACTCATAATTCCATTATCCTTAACAAAATTCATAGTATAAATTTAAATATTTATAAACTTATCATGTAATTAAATTCTTTGTTTTTTGTTTGCATCCATTTTTTAAAATTTTCTTAGTTCTAATACGCCCTATTTATTTTTTAAAGTGCGGATTTCCCTACTTACTAACTTCAAGTGAGTGGTAGTCTTAATATTTCAATAGAGAATATAATGACCGCAAAAGATTGGAGCTTACTAAAGGATGCTTTTAGGTCACCCTTGGCTTTGATGAGTCAAGTCTTAAATATTAAGTAGTTTATTTAGTAGACTAGTTTAGTTTAAAATAGGATCACATGTAAATATTAAGCTATGTTCATTTGAAGATTGTAAGCTAGCGATATTTAAAGTACGTTGGAGAGTTCAACAACCTGCATGGATTAAATATATGTTCATCAAATTTAAAAAGGTTTTTTATTATAGAGTATTAACTTATTGATTTTATCATAGTCTCATTTCATTTTAATTTCAAATCACATTCAAGTATCAAACTATTCAATCATATCATTGACTTAACCAAAAAAAGGTTTTATATTTTAATCCTATAATATTTTTCTTGGTTAGATTTTTCCTTATTTAATTACATGTTAGTTTGTTTGCTAAACATTAATTAAATAAAAAAATTAATTATGTTAATTTTTTCATAATTAAATTATAAACAAAATAGCAACATCCTTGTTTGTGCCCAAGAGAAAAGCTCTTGGGGCAGGCCAGACTAAGGGGGAACTCACAAGCCTCAAATCAAGAAATAGTGACAAACTAAATCAGTTCAAAGTCATTCTGGCTGATCGTGCATTCCATAACTGGATTAGGTAAGGCATTGGATCGAGCTGGGAAGCACTTGAGCCAAGTATACAAGTGGACAAGGGGGAAGCCAAACTCATTCATGTTTGAATCTTAATCTGATATCAAAGCTTATATATTCTAAATATTATTCCATCCCAACAGCTTGTGACAAAATCCCTCGTGCTAGTTTGTATCCAAATCGTGATCACATGGTCGAGCTCACCTCTGCTTTATCAATTGGTGACTAAAGATTATGTCAAATTTATATGAATTATCCCCACATCTAATGGCCACAACTTCATCCTAACTTATTGGATGACAAACTCTTTTGGTCTTATCATTTATTCATGTGGCTCTTAATTATCTAGTTTGAATCTTCGGATTGTGATCTACTTTAGGTTTATCTATATTGAATCGAAAGATCCAGACCTCATCTCACATGATTGGATTGCCTAAGTCAAATTTGTTTTGAATTAATTATCCATAACTCATCCACTTATTTACCATTTAATTTGATGGTTTGTATTATCTTTGATCAGATCCAATGGCCCTAGTCCATGTCGCCTATTGACTAATTATTTAGCTCTTACATTAGCCATTTTGAAAAAACTATTTTGAAATATTTGTAAATGCTTTTTAAGCTTTTTTGTTATAGATTTTCATATAAGATTTCTACCCTTTATATCAAATATCATAAAAAATTTTCTTCAACAAATAACGAAGAAGTTTAAATGGAATAACTAATGAATAAGAATCAATCTTTAAGATCTCAACAAAATACTAATCAATATTCTACTAATATAAATTCTGTTGGTAGTAATTACGACTTCCCCTTCTCAAATTTTAAAATTTTTCTGACTAAGCTTTGCTATATAAACTTATAAATTCTCATTTCTCTTCTTAAATTTAAGCTCATTGTATTTTGTTTCGTTAACCAACAACTATGGGAAGCTACACAAATCTGTCACTATATTTTCATCTTGTTGTATTTTTTCCTCTTGGCTTAAGCTAGCCAACATTTGCAAAAGCTTGAGTTTTTTTTGATGTCGTAAAAAATCAAGTTTGGATTAAGTTTTAAAAAATATGAGTTATAGTTTAACTTATAAAAGTAAGTCGGTTGGACATGGAACAAATACAAACTTTATGTTTTATCCTTTTATGAGTGGTGTTTTGCTTGACCTCCAATGGGGGTGAATGTAGGTTCAATTTCAGCATAACTACATAAAAATTATAGTGCCTTATTATAATTTTTATCTTTATTTTTCTTTATCATATTAAAGATAGCATATACATATATATTTACAATCAAATTTGTTTATGAATAAAAAATTATTTTTGAGAAAAAAATATTTTTAGAAAAAAAATAAAAATTATTTTTAAGCCCATAATTCACACCAGTCTTTTGAGATAGACATACTACATTTTCATTTTAAAAACACATCCACCAAAACTTTTTCAAGTATTAGTTTAATCAATTGTTCTCCATGAACATTTTAATTACCTTAGAATGGCATTTGGCTTTAATACCAATTGAAACTTGGTTTAACAAGAAGAAAGAATTCATATGAGAAATATTTTGCTTGATGAAAACATACTTTTAAAAAATATTTTCCAATAACAATTTTATGTTGTCTTCTAACCTCAAAGAAATATTTGTTAAACATTTTCATGCAAATTTTATTTTTTTCAAAAATTTATATTAATTTTATTTTAAATTCTAAAAAGATTGAAAACAACAAAATTGAAAATAGTAAAAATGTACAATAATCCTTGGTGATTCAATTCATATTCAAACCTACAACCTTCACTAAATAAAGCCTATGAAAAAACAAAATAATTATTTAAGACATTCAAAAGATATGATGCTCACAAAAATGAAATAAAATAACTGGGCTGTAAAATTCCATCAAAGAAAACAAGCTTGTAGAAAAAGAAATATTCTTACTAGACATTTGATTTTGATGCATATAGTAATCATATACATGATGAAATATACAATGAAGAACAAATGTATTTTTCTTTTACTTGTATTAAAAAAAGTATTGTTGGAGCTAGAAGATTGATCAACACAACAAATGGAAATAATAGTTAGAATTAGTTTCTAAGGCTTAAATTATGTAGCTTGAATTTTTTTGTTGTTTTGCAAATTTTTATATTAAACAAATATATTATTTATAGAAATATTTCAATGACTAAAAGAAGTTACACAACATCCCAATTAGTCACTACGGGTAGAATGGCTTGAATTCAATAACTATTTAGAAATATTTGTTTACGTTAAATAGTGGGTTGGGTTGCTCAGTGGTGCTCATAAAATTATCATTACAATCCATCAAGCATCATTAAGATTGTTTGATCCAAGGAGAAATTAATAAAAATGAGAGCTACACAATGTATTTTTATCTATCTCATTATATTAAAAATTGTGTAATTCGATCTAGGTAAATGGCAACCACTTAGCCATTTCTAATGTAAATGATTAAATCTCAAGTTTATGTGATTGAATCAAGGTAATTGAGAAATACAAGAGTGATTTTAATATGGACAATTATGTCATAAAAATCAATAATAATATTACAAAATAAAATTCTACATTTTTGAAAAGATGATGAATATTTGCATGACCAAATGACTAAATTTAAGTATATATATTTTTTAAAAGATGATGAATATTTGAACATTTAATCATGTTGACTATGAGATCAAACAATTGGATTGATCTATGTGTTTTAGAAAGTACATGAATTTTAGATCATTTGATCAAACCACAAAATGAAATAGCTCACAATTGACTCCAAATGTATAAAGTGATATATGAAAAATGACTTAGTAAGCCCAAGAACCACATGAGTATTAAGTGATTGATTTAATAATTTTGACAACAAGTATGATGTAGAAGACATGTTTTAGATTAGAAACTACTGCACTAAGAGCTCTACTACCCACATTTGCTTGTCTTCAATTGTCTATTTACTCATTTATCAATTAATTGAGCACTATAATTGAATAATCTACTTGATGTTGAGATACAAGATTTGAAATACTCAAACAATCAAAATTAATAAATTATATAATATATTTTTCATAAAAATATAATGCAAAAAATAATGGTTCAACATGTGTATCTTAAGCAAAAATAAAAGTTGTCAATAATTAAAATTTATTGTTGAATAAGTACTTGAATGAATAATATATGAATAAAATAAATGAATGATAGTAAAACTCTACCCACAAATATTCATCTTAGCCCTCTTCTTGCTTTCTTATATTGTCATACTCGTATGATATATTATTAGCTTATGAATTACAAAATTTTTATGAACATATCTATATTATAAATTATCCTCTACCTCAATCTACATATCTAAGTATATTTTCCATTATCGTGAGTCATGTTGTATTACTAGGTATGCTTCACCTTATGTATTTATTAGTCCCAGCAAGACTAAAAAGCATTATCTATATCAAACTAAATTATTTTTGTAGAAAAAGTAATGGCCTTCCATTAATTAATGCTTACATTATTTATTTAAAATTTTTGCACTTAGATTACTAACTTTTATTTCTTTAAATAAATTAATAATTTGCATCTTTCAGTTACAAATTTGTTATGATTATCATGAAAATAATATTTTTGGCAAATAATATGTAGAGTTAAAATTTAATGTTTTAAGGGTTCTATTATCTTGAATTTTTTGTGTATGCTAGTAATTTTTTATTTTGTCTATAACATTAACTTTGGTTAACTTATAATATCATGAAAGGATTTTTGAGATTATGTTGTGGAAATAATTCAATTTTTTGAATATTATATTTATGTAATATTACGTATTTATAATTTTTATATTGGTAACATTTGTTTTTTGGTTTAAGTATTTATTTTAATATATATTGTTTTAAAATCTAAGGACCTTTAATTTATTTTAAATAATTTTTGAAAATATAATTAATTGAAAAACTCATTCATTGTATATCATATTTAACATGTTTTTTTGAACTGTGAATTTTGTATTTCATTTTTTCCTTACATGATAAATGTCTTGTATACTTTACTTTAATGGCCATGTTATATTTTTTACATGAATTTGTGTTACTTTTGTACAATTTCTTACGAAACTTATGCTTCTTTGTTGAGTTAGTTATTTTTTTGAAATTATTTCCTTAAAAAAAAGCCTTTTTGATTTAATGAACATTTGGTAATTGTATCATTAAAAAATTATTTCATCATACATTTTTTTATGTTTTATCTATATTATATAAAAAAATTGATGTTTCACTATTTTTAAATAGTTGTAGGTATTGTCTATTTTTTAAATAGAAAAACTCTTCAAGAATTTAAAGTTTGCCTCATTAAATAATTATTTTTAAATCCTATTGTTATAGTTATTTAATTCATTGGAGTATTATAAAAATAATATTATAGATATGACTGTTCATGACTATGTTTTCTATATCGTTTATATAGTTAATATTATTATTTTCATCAATTATTATTATTATTATTATTATTGTTTTTTAAATTATAATTTTTTATTTTAATTTTTTTAGCATCAAGCATTATACAACAAATTTTAAAAATTATTGTTTTGCTATCATTGTTTTTTTTTTATTTTTTTGTGCTTGTATATTATTTGCCTTCGTTGTCTTGTTTAAGATTTTTAAATTCGTACTATATCATTTCTTAAAATGTTTTATGTATTATCATATTTCATCATATTATAATATTTAAAAAAATTTTAATGTATAAGATAAAGTGTATTGATTTAGTTTTTTAAATTACATTGTTTAGCTTATAACACATTATTTCAATTATTGTGCTATTATGAAAACTTTTTAAATAGTACAAAATAATTTTTAAAAAATTAAATAATCTCTAACATCAATCATTTGCTTAATTTCACGATTTTATTTAAATAAAAGCAATTTGATGTTTATTCTCCAAAACAAATATAATTATCAAATGTCTTGAACTTTATGAACTTTTTTAAGAATTTTGTCAGATAATTGAACAAGAAAAGAAATAAAAATAAAGAAATCTCTTCACATAAAATTTGTAACACTAAAAATGGGTATATTATTTTCTAACTTGTTCAAGAGTGTATCCTTTATATAAATGATATATTTTTTTGGTGTATTAATATTTGATTGCATTTGTGGTTTTTTTTTAGTCTTTTAATGTAGTTTTAATTGTCATATTTATATTTTAAATTAAATGATTGATTAGAATTGTAATTTTTTATACAACATTTATATCTTTTTTACTAAGTTTTTTTTTTGAAAAACTAATTTTATTTATGTATTATGAAAATCTTATTTTAAATTTTAAAGTTATGAATTCCTTGTCCATTTTGTTTCTTTATATTTAGTATATATAATTAAATATTTTACATAAGTGTTTATGATCACAATATTGTTTTTATGCAATAATACATATTCTTTTAATATTATTTATTTGATCTGAAAGTTTCTTGTTACACATTTTCTATTTCTTTGTAGAATGAAGTTGGACGTACAACAAGAAAAAAATATCATTATTTATTATGCATAAAATTTAGAATATTTAAAAATTCTATGTATCAATATTAATATTTTAGTTTTATTAATAACTATAAATGCTTTACTTTTATGGTGAACAATTACATGCAATAGTCTATTCACTTGGTTTAATTTTTATTTATATTCTAATTACAATTGTGTAATTCCTATGCTTGTATTGTTGCATTCAATATTATGATCTTTAATGTTTTGCTTCGTTTATTTTTCTAATACCTTTTTGTTTAACAAGAATAATTGGAAATAATTATTAGGATATAATTGATTACTTAATTGCAAAAAAAATTTAATTACAAATATTCAATGATGTTAACTATTATAATTATTATTTTGTTATAATTTTTTAAAATCATAATTATAAATAACTAAATCATTATGAAATTGTTTCGAATATGATTGTGAAATTTTTATTATTTCTTAATTTATCAACCCCAACATTTTTGCATAGCTTGAACATTAATAGCTATACTTTTTCACATGTTTGCAAATATATTTTGAAGTTGCAAAGCAACATAATATGTTATGCTTTGAAATTTGTAATTCTTTTATGAATATGTTTTTAAGGTTACCATATTTATCTTAATAGTATTAATAAATAATTTTTATTAGTTTAAAGAAATTTTGTCATTTGTTTTTCATATAAAGTTTTATATTGTTATATTAAATTTTATGAAGTAATGTTTAAATTTTAAATATTATTTTACTTATGTAAATCATTATTCCTTCATAGTTGTATAACGATATTTAAATTACAAAATTTTAATTTTTTAATGCATGAAACAAAGCACATTTAATTTTCTCAAATTATAAATTATCAATAAAATATTCTTAATCATGAAAATATAACAACTATCCTACTTCGATAATAACATTATAGAAGTGCCAAAAATGATATTTAAGAAAAATAAAAATTTTTAATATTCACTATCGATATGTAAATCATCTAAAAGATTTGCATAATTTGGGACAAATCTCAAACAAAATGTTCTGATGAGTGATCAAATGATGTAAAAAATATTTGCTTTTTTTTATTATGTATAGGTCTTTTGGATTTGATTCTTGATTCATTTTATTTTTTTTCAGTTTAGTTATTATTTTGATAGAAATATGACATCTTAGTTAAAATAGCAATAGTCTAATTATTTCTTAGTTATTGAAAATACTTAAAGTTTGAATAAATGATTTCTCATTGAATATATAATAAGGCGTTGTTAATTGTTTTTACATTGAAACGTAGAATTTGAAAACTTATGTGTTTTTATTATTAGATCATTTTCATTTTTTTGTTTTTTAATTTTTTTAATGCGTGCATTTTCTTGCATACATGTGTGGGATTGTTGTTTATAAAGTTTAAGCTATACGATATCTTTTTATTTACATTTGAATATTGCGCTCTGCCTTTTTGATTTTTTTTACTTTGGTTGCATAATTGTTTTTTATTTTAAATGATAAACTATTTGAGATGTGTTTGAGTAAAACTTGTTCTATTTTAGAAGACATACGGTTGTGAAATAAAATGCATATAATTTAAAATGTTTTATTTTGAATATTTGTTTAATCTTTTGTTTAATTTAGAGTATCTTCTTTGATAAGATTTAAAATTACTTCAACAATTTTCTTGTTAAATCATTTAATAATTTATTAAATATTTTAGCTCATTTATTGCCTTATAACTCTTCATACATTATTTAATTCACCATATCATTTATGTGCAAGTTATTATTAATAACTCTTTCTTCAAATATTTGTAGATAGAGTTTTGTCTATTTTTTGATCGAGGTAGAATTCTGTTTATTTTTAAATATTTTTTATTAGAATGTTACATAAATTAAAAATGGTTAAAAATTGATGTCGTGGAAGGCACATAATTGTAACTTGCAAAGTTTGTTTTATTGTTTGTCAAAAAAAACCAATTCCTTTAATCATAATAAAACATAATAAATTTTAATGCCAAAAAGCTAACATAAATCTTCAAAAACATTGAGTTGTGAAAGCTTTATATTTTCAATAATTTTAAATATTTAATACAATCAAAATTATGAAACTTAAATCTATTATATATTTTCAATAATGTATATAGTTAAACATTTGAAATAAACTTAGTTGTGTAAATATAAATAAATTTACATTTACATAAATAGTAAAAACACTTAAGATAATAAATGATTTCTAATTATATGCAAACAGATTGGTGCCTCATTTTAGTTTTGGGTTTTGAGGAGCACCACAAGAAAAGATGTGTTGATGCTTTAGGCCCACCTTTGGGCAATGTGTGTTTGACAGAGTCAATTAGCCAATAAGTTGGCGTGTTCATTGATCCGGTCGACAAAGGTCCAGTGGGTTCTGAGGTCCATGGGATGGCACAAGTCATGTGGGTGTGAGACAAGTGGCTTCCATAGCTTTTGATGATGATGCTAATGGTGGCAAACAATGATGGAAAATGGATGACAATGGAAACAACCATGAAAATCAAATTTAAGTATTTCTAAACCAATTGCTACTAAATATTGTACTGATGGACTTCTTGAACAGGTACTTTACCAGCAACTGTATGTTTGAGAACTAATGTTAGATGCTCCTGTGTCTTTATTCGAGTTGATTAAGATTAGATGCTAGCCATAGTTTTATCGAATAACCTAAAATCCTTATATTTTGCTTTTGATTTTGCTTTACTTTAATTTAGTCATTATTTTAGAATAACAACATTATCACATAAAAGTTGACCAAATCTAAAAATGACATTAAAAAATATTGTTATAGTGTCATTGAAGACAACCAAAAAAATTCTTTTGCAAAGCACTGGTTTCTAATTAGATTGTGTATGAATAAAAGAATTCTATTATAAAAGTTCAATAAGTTTTTAAAAAACTAGGTTCTATAAAAAGTTATTATGATTAGTAAGAGATTATTACAATGATATTTATTAGTTTGGCATAATAAAGTCTAGGTTTAAGAACTGAAGTTTGATTTTATTTTGTATTAAAAAATTAAATGAATTTCACTAATATCTTTACGATGGGAAGAATGCAAAAACTAAATTCATTTTGATCAAGTTGAAAATTGTATAGTTCACCATTTTTTATAGACATTATGTTCACATATTTCTAAAAGATAACTCTTTAGATGTTTTATTTCTTAATATTTTATATATTTTTATCATTCATATTATTTTTTACATTTGTTGACTCATATTTTTTGTTTAAAAATATTTTAAATTTTTAATATAATAATTATTTCAAGTTTATAATATTTTATATAATATTTTTTTAATTAAATAATTCCTATACATTAAAATTATAAAGAACTTTTTAATAACAATATACCGTAATTGAAATTTTCATTGAATAATAATTTTCTTGTGCACTATTAAAGTTATTTTTAACAGTCAAAATTAATTTGAAATATTATCATCGATAGTAATGAGCTTAATTTTTTTTAACACAACCAGCCAACATTTTTACATTAATTTATAAATATCTATTTTTTACATATTTAAAAGTTCATTTTTCTCAATAGATACTTGATATAGTTACACTGCTATAATTACTCTTTTCTTCTAAAAGCTCATGAGCATTTTTGTTTTTAATTTCTCAAAGATTAATGACTAATTTTATGGTTTGTCTTTTCTATTTTCAAGTTATACACACGTAATAAACAATGTTATGTCATTTAAATTTTTTTTTGATAAATTATTTGTTTATTACTAAATAACTGAATATGGTCATCATCTATTAGATAATTTTTTTTATTTTCTTTAATACCATTTTTTATCTATGTATAACTTTTTTAATTAGCAATCTTAAATAAATTTAGTGAAATACGATGTCAAGTTGATCATTTTTATTCTTACTATTTTTAATTCTTTACAATATTGTATTGGACGAGTTTATATTTTCACAATACATTCTATTAAGTGCTATAAATAACATTTTAAAAATATAATTTTATTTAACATCTTACAAACTTATTTCTTACATTTTTAATAATTTTTATTTTGTTAATTTATTTATAAAGGTTTGATTATTAGAAATAATTTTTGAAAATATGAAAAAAGTTTTCTAAATTTTCATTAACATAAAACCAGAAAATTTTAAATTAGATACAAATTTCAATTTTTTGTGCTAAAATATTTTCTTTAATATCAAGAGAAAAAATTCTATTGTTGTAAAGGACTTATTTTTTATTAATGAAAATCTTTATAACTCTAATTTATTTTCTATGTTTTTAAGATTGTTTGGATAATGACATATCCATGATTGATTGATCAAGATAGTTTCTTGTTATTTATAAAGATTATATATTATATTCTAGTCAAAATTAACTATAAATGATTTATTTTCCTATTCCTTGTATTTAATAATTTTGTATTTACTTCTGCCACTTACTATTTACATTTCTTGTTGAGAAATATTTTTGTGACATAAATTAAATATGTTTCTATTATTTTTTCAATATTATATTTTACAACTTCTAATTTGAGGAAAAAAATATTTGATAAATAACAAAAAATATTGTAGGGATTATGCATACAAGTATTCCCTTTGACTTATCATAATTAATCTTTATTTTGCAATAGCTTTTTGAAATGAACTCTATAATGCAAATATACCACATCTCTAAATACTTAATGTTACATAAGATAAATCACATCAAGGGCTCATCTATGTAATCATATGCCTTCGTTATATCTAAAAAATACTTTTGTGCAATTGAAATATAGCAAACATATAATGAATATATGTAAGTCTTAAAATATATTAAGATAATTAAAATCTTTTAATATTAATAGCAAGTATTTCCTTGTGAAAATTTTTTTTAGGTGTAATTCGATTTTAATTAGAAAATCCATATAAACAACTTTGTCAAGTATAAATTAAAAATTATATTTCCCTTGCTAAATATTTAAAGAAATCAAAATTAATAAAATATATTAATAAAAAATAGTTTCAAAGAAAAATGAGAACTATATCAATGAAATCAGAAACTTTCAAAATAATGAAAAGCAATAAACATTATCCATTATTGTTGGTCATTTAAAGGTCCAACTTATATGCAAAAATTCTCAAAAAAAAATTTAATTGTCTTAAAGTGAATAGGAAATTTCAAATTTAAATGAAAATGAAATTTTAAAGTAAAACAAATTAATAAATGATAAGATACAAAAAAATATGACAAGAAGGTCAACAAAAAAACAATTATAAGTTAAGGAACAAATGATGTTCTATCCAACGATGTAATTAAAAGCTTTTAGGAAAAAAAAAATTATAAGCTTTACCAATGTGAACTTCAAAATTTTTAGCATAATTTTTCAAAAATTGTTTCAAAAAAAATATAAAAAATCAGAATAGAATGAATGATTGATGAATGCATACTTAAAAAATATGCTACTACTAATAAGAAAACTAGAAATATATTTAGTACTGAGCCGAAAAGACAAACAAAACATGATTGTCATATATTAAGAATCTACTATATGTTATTTATTAGAAAAAATTATATTAGGTAGAGAATTATAAACAAATCAAAATAAAAGATTATACAAATTAAAAAATGGTAATATATTCATCTAATTATGTAAACATATCAAACAAAGCAATATTTTTTTAAAAACTAGAGTTTGTGTTGCTCAATTTTCTGACAATATCTATTAATTTTATATATTATTCATAATCTATCTCTATAATAACCTAACAAGAACAAGAATAAAACAATTTTCAATGCTTGAAAATAAAAGATTATGATCATTTCCCATTTCAAGTCCAAGTTAAATAACAAAATTGTCTTGCTTTTACAAGTCTTGAAGTAAATGAATATGCAACCACTTAGTTTATAATGCTTTTTGACTTTTATGAACCATAACACTCTAAAAGAACTTGTTGTTTTGGATCAATTATAACAAATAGAGACATTATTTTTCCTTTATTTTCCAAAAAATATATCCTTACGACAGCTAATTCCCATTTTTCTTTATGAAACACATTTGCAAAAACGATTTTTTTTTACAACATATGCATTTAGTCATTTGTGTTCCAAAAATTTTGTTGACATTTATACACTTTTTAGCATGATTAGATTATTTCATTAGTATGACTACATAAAATAAATATAGATATACCTTATGTTATTTAAGAAATAAAGCATGTGAACAATAATTCATTTGATTAAGCCTAGTATATGCACAACCATTGCAATATGCAATTGCAATTTATCTAAAATAGTTTCACAAAGTATATAGCATTACTAAACAAATTTGTAATATAATATTCATCAATTAATTTTGAGTTCCATATTATAATAAACAAAAAAATATTGTGTTTATTGTGTTATCATAGCAAAATTAAAATACATAATTCAACTTTCTAGATTCCATACATTATTTGTAGTAAGGGCTTTGTTTTAAACCATTAATATTTTGTAGAAATCCTTACAATAATGTGCATGTTACTTTTTTCTTCAAAGTGCCCAACACATTTGAAGCTCTTAGGGAATGCCTTTTATTTATTGACATTCAAATTTTCTTGCCTTGCTTTAGTTAAATTGCTTAGATCTTCATTGACCCAACAATTTCATTTAAAAATGTTTTGTCGAACAATCTATTGGCCCATACAACTATTTTATCCAATATTTTGGGCCACTCAATGGGCAAGCAAAACAATTATAAGCATGCAACATTAATTCCATCCACAATCTAATTTCAACCACGATCCTATTTTGCTATCTTGTCCACTAATAGGCTGACCCAAATTCATTGAAAGAAAATCATAGATGATTGATTGGATTGAACAAATAATGATCAAGTCAAAATCATAAACATGAAATTACCTATAAGAATACGAATGGGCCAAATGAAATATCTCAAGCACACTTTGATTATGCACCCATGAAAGGTATGGTAAGGAGAAAACTACTTTTCTTTCTGTAAATGTGGGACTACCATTAATCTAATTATTCAGCACCAAAAGAATGTGTTATTTGCCACCACCCAACTTTTGTTCATGTTGTAAATGTTTCATCGACTAGAAGGCACTCAACCTTGGCTCAAAATTGAACAACCAAGATCACGTTTGGGTTCATTAGTTTTCTTTGATTGTTTCTAACAATCAAAATAATCTACCAATGAATTTTTAGGCCAAGCACTCTCCATTTTTGTATGCTATAGTTGAGGTCTTTTTCCCTTTCCAAATGATGAATTGAATGATCCAGATCTCATCTTAGTAAATTGGGTGCCTAGATCTAATTCAACTCGATCAAACCATCTAGAACTAAGTTAATAGTGTATTTTTAGAGGTGCCTTGGAGGGATAAGAAGTGGCTACAAAATGATCCTAACTCTTTATCTAGCATTCACAAAACTATCAAATCCCCAAGAAATTTTTTAATCACTTTATTTAAAATTTTAGGAAAATTAAAAACTAAGTCGAACTTTCTAGTTTATCCAAGTGAATGATTGAATTTTTGTTGGCTTTCTAAGAACATTACTTATGTGTTTACTTTGTTGCTTAACCACCAATGTGAGCACACATGGAGTGGATTCTTAGAACCATTTTTTCTTTAGATTGTGAACCCTAATGTTAAAGCTCAATGCAAGTCATTAGCATTTGCATAAGGTTTTGCTTTCCCAAGTTTCCTAAGATTTAAAATTCAAAACCTATAACATCAATGGGTAAGCATTTGTTTGAATATATTACCTAACCTTTAGCACTTCTCAATTGTTTATGAGCTAAAAATAAGTTTAACATATTATCCTAAGTGAGGTATTAGTTTGAGCCATAAAAATATCTCATGGAAATAATAGTGTTCGAGACAAAACTAATCTCAAGGGAGGGGGTTGTAGCTAAATTCCAAAGATATGGCAGATGATGTGATGGCTTCTTTACTAACTATGACAAAGGAGTGAAAGGTTTTGGGAGGCTAATCTCAATTGAATTGATTGTCGATGTTCACTCATTTGGAAAGTGAAAAAACATGTAAAACAAATTATTTTGCTCCTTCTATTTTACATATTATTTCTTGATATTTATTAATATAGTGTACGTGATATTATCCATTACACCTCAAAATCAATTTTGTTTTTATTGTGTGAATTTTGAAAAGTTTCCACAAACTTATTTCACTTGCCTCTATTAAGTATTATATGTATCAATAAGTGTTACATGTATATATTAAGGGAGCGTTATGCTTTTGTGGACAAATATATTTTGTAAATTTTTCTAACATTTAGGTATAACATCATCAAAATTTTTATATCCTTCGCACCATCTGCTCTAAAGGCTTAATATGATTTTGATTATATGAAACAATTTAAGTAGCCTATTTTTTTAATTTTGCGGTACACTTAGTGCATGATTTTTTTGGCAAACTTGAAAGTTATAAGTGATGATTCTTACCCTATAGTGTCAACTGATGTTGGAGTATTACTTACAAAAGTGATATGAATGACATAAAATAAGCTTGAGGATGTGGAAGATCTTTAAGATGTCAAAATATAACATGAGTTTTTCTTCAAGGAATTATTTGTGCTAGGGAGTACTTATGTAATGGATAAATTATTTTTTATTAGAGATTGGCATGAACTACAATTGCACCTTATCTTAAGCATGCACTTACAATTCACTTTATGTATTAATAGAATTAATTATTAACCTATTAACTTTCTTGATGTTAAAGCTTTAAATTCTAGGAATAATGAAAAGCCTTAGGCTAAAATTCTAATAGAAAACCTGAATTTTGGTATATAAAAATAATAACATTAAAATGAAAAAAATATTCATATTTACAAATCCATTTCATCTTAAAAAATTCAAGATTTAATTAACAAAATGTCCACGAAATGAGATTAGTACAAAATGAATTTTTGTAAATAAAAATGACTAAAAGAATCTCAATTGGATTGCTTATTTAATAAACCAATTAGCTAGCTAAACTAGTATTTATGGGAAATTAGCCACCTAGTTAGATTAGAATAAGTGACAATAGTCAAACTTTAACATGTAGATTTGATTAGGGTTCATCAAACTACTTCATTAATCATGTGATGTTAAATCTAATACACTATAGATCAAGCATGGTTTTTATCCAATATAATGAAAAAAGTTTATCATCAACTTGACATTTTATATGATGTTCGTCAAACCATTTCATTGGAGTTTCATGTTAAGTATGATGGCATGTTTTAATGTTAGTCAAAGAATTTAGTGATTAAGAACAAAACTTGAGCCAAAACTAGTTTCTATCAAAAGCCAATTGGAAAGTAAAATGTATAGTTTGGTGAACTTAGAAAATAAAAGTTGAAGGGAGTGGACTATTTGATAAGGTTAATGAACTTACAAAGAGCTAAAATGTTTAGCTTAGTAATTAGTTTAGAAATTATCATATTGTGCTAAAAAATTGAAGTAAACGTTAAAGAAACATAAGGATAAGAATTTGAATCTAAGGCTAAACTAATATACTTTATACAACAATAAATATTACCTATGTGTAAAAGGAAAAAATATATATTTTAACACTCAACACGAAATTTTTATTTCAATTATTTAGCAAGAAAAAGTATAAAGTGATGTTCATATTTATATCTCAAAAAAGGCACATTGAATTTTATTATTTTCCCCTTTTCTAGGATTATAATTCTTGTGCTCTTTAATTCCTTCAAACATGGATTAGGAGAAAGGAAGTCCCACTCTACTTAACTATTTTAGGAAAGGAAGAACACTTTTAAGTCTTAGTGTCAAGATTTTTTGTGTTTTCTTTGACACCATAAAAAAGAAATTAGGGTTGAGTTCTTGTAATAAAAAGGAAATGAGGGAAATATTTGGGTTCATGAAAATGTAGAGAGGGGTTTATACTTTAACCTATGTAAATAGAAATTGGAAAACATTATCCGCTTATGAAGGAGTGGATAAGTACTCATAGGATTGAGCTTGGAAACTTAAGGGTTGATAAAGTCCATCATATTTTTTGGTAATCCATGTCATATTTTGCCAGCACTTCTCTTTAGTGTATATTTATCTTTCTTATTTCTTGATTCTTCAATAGTTTTAATCATTCCATGTAATGTTTGGATATCCATTACAATACTCTACCAAAGTGTTCCAAAAATCTAATAATTCGAAATTCACCCCCATCTTGAGTTTAGTTATATGACATCTAATTAGTTGAATTCCAATCCTTACAAAAAGTATCATAATGGCCTTAAACCAAAAGATGGCATCAAAGAATCCCATGAGGCCAAATTGTGGGTCAAAAGTAGAGATTATATTAATACTAATGTTATAAAAACTAAGAGCTACAAATACACATGAATATAATTTATAAGAATCTCTTGTGCATTAAAAAAATGAAAATTATATTTAAATCTATATATCAAGACTAGTTAAATATGTATAAGACAACCCTAAATTGGTAAATTATATTGTTAACTTTCTCTTTTCATGGATTGCATAACAAACTTATTAATTATATTAATATTATTCATCCTATTAGTTGTGAAGTTATTTAGAAAATAATTAATCCATTTGAACAATTAAGGTAATTTTTCTATTTCAAAGATTCATGATAAGGTCATGCCATACTTATCGTAGCTTCACTTGACTTGACTTATGCAGCACTTGTGTATTAAAGTTCAAAAAACATTAATATGTTATAGTACAAATATATAACACATTAAGCATCATCTTGTTTATTTTTTACACTTGTTTGATTTGATAAACATTAAGTTAAAAACATAATTTACGTTTATAGAAAAGACAAAGTTTAACACAAACATTTGTTATGATAAAGTCATGAAATATACATGACTGATCAGAGTCTTATATGAAGGAAAGGATTGTGCTAGTGTGTAGTTTTACTTAAGAGCACAATGCACAATGCCAACATGCATAGAAGATATGTGATGTGTTTCTCGTCGATGAGTGGAAATGGAGTGTTAGATACTCTTCTAGATGTAGCTTCTATATGTAATTCATGTGCAATAACTCTTTGTGATGTAAGGTATGCATATGTTGTGAAAACAATATGTTTAGAATAGAAAATCTATGAAGAATTTTAAGTATTTTGATGGAAAGTGAAGTCTTGCATAATTGTCATACAACCATTTCAATGCAATTATGAGTACTAAAATTCCCATAAATTGTCCTCATTTTTCTGCCACACTGTTGTTACAAAAAGAATGATGGATTTCAATAGTATTCAATCATCTAGGATCATTTCATTTAATGGGTTATCTTCCCAGAGACTTTAATTGAAATATAATTTTTGAATTATTTTAAACTGCATTCCTCTATTGCGGTAATATAGCACTTTCATACCCTCAAAATTATAAAACTCTTATGATTTTCTTTTGTAACTTCTAACCTCAATTTATTACTAATATTTATTTCATATCTATGCATTTAAATTTGGGTTTATGTTTTCTCAATTTCATTGTGACTACATTCTTAAAAAACCCCTTGGCTGCATTTGAGAGCAAGGAATGATCTTAACTAAAGACTTTGCAATGAGTAGATGACTAGCATCCTTACATTGAGGCGTTATGGTGCCACAACATTTAGCTCAAAAGTAAGGCCTTTTGTTAGTAGAAATTGGAAAGACTTACTCTAAGGCTTGGAGTAAGGTGTGTTATTAAGGAAAATACTACTTGTATTCTTTTTGTTAGAGGATTGGGAACTAATTTTTTATGATAAAAGAATGACAATCTAAAGCCTCCTTGCACCACTCATGTTAGGTGATGGAGTGATTATATAGTCTAGGTTATAGAATTCTATGGGGTAGATGTTCAATATGGCCTAATGGTTGAATATCTAAAAACATT
This sequence comes from Vanilla planifolia, assembly GCA_023846275.1. NCBI lineage: Eukaryota > Viridiplantae > Streptophyta > Magnoliopsida > Asparagales > Orchidaceae > Vanilla > Vanilla planifolia. The sequence continues at coordinate 1,663,344 of JAIUJO010000032.1, read as the reverse complement.
TTTAGTGATTTACTTTATTACACTTTTCTTACTATTTTCTTTTTATGAACCAAAATACTAAAAATAGTGATCAAGCAAGATTTTGGATTATAAAAAATACCGATTAATTTCAATTCTCCTCCTCTGGCTGCACAAAATAGTGAACAAGTTGCATGAAAGTAGATTGTTGCATTGATTAGGGAAGTTCTCCATTCCATAGGCTTAACGTCATAAAGCAGCACCTTTGTTGGAAAATTACATTATTTTTTTAAATTTGCAAAATCACATTTGGGAGCATGCTCAAGTACCAACAAATGTTCATGGCTCGACAATTTTCACTTTTGCAAAATCCTTTTCCAACTATTTTGTCCATAAAGTTGATTTAAAGTTGAGGAAATTATTTGAAAGAAACCGTAACATTACTATGAATATTTCTTATGAACATAAGCACACAAAGTTGATTTAAAGTTGAGGAAATTATTTGAAAGAAACCATAACTTTGTTATGAATATTTCTTAAGAACATAACTACATAACTTAATTCAAAAGGTATAATACTTATTTTATACTATATTATAAGAAATTTGTACTAAATTGTTAATGCAAAACACTTTTTTTGAGGCTATGTGTGTGTTGGAAAGGCAATATGGAAAAAGAGGTAATAAAAAGAAAAGGAAGACGTAGAAAGAGAAGAAAAGGAAGCGAAGGAAGGAGCCCCAAAAATAATATGGATCTTACTAACATAATAGCTCATTTTCAAGGTAAATGTTCTTCATGTGACAAAGTTAATTTAAATTTTTTATTGTATGGTGAATCATGTTCCTTTATTCATGAATTACTTGACATGAAAAAAAAAGAAGTATTTGTTTGTAAAGAAATATTACGCATTACATGAGAAAAATTAATGATCATGAAATGCTATATGATTAAGTTAAGAAAACATGAATCATTAACACATTATAATTATTTGAAGATTTTTTTCTATTGTGAATTACATAGAAAAAAGAATTTCTATGAGAATGTTCCATTGCAACTTGATTCAATTTTCAATTATTTGACATTATAAAATTGGTTGCTCTAAAATAAAAAATTTGATTTCAAGAATAAAACTTTTTTTGTTGTTTGAATTTTATGCATTAAATTATTTAATCAAAAATAGTTTTAGTTTATACATCTTATATGCATATCCATGCATGCTCACAAACTATTGTTAACATTGAAACTAAGAAAATTTATGCCTGAAAATGCCTTATCATCAAGGATCAAATTGTATGCTTCACATATGTATCATCATTGATGAAATTATTTCCATAGACTATGTCAAATTTCATTACACTAGTGTTTGAGGAAAACCTTTTGTTCAATTCCATGTAAATATGCTCAAATTCAAAGGTAAAATTTTTTTCGATGTGAACTTAAAATACTTCACACTCACCACTCATTACAATGTCTAAAGAATACTAGCTTTTTTTGGATTCCTAAGTACAAAGCTTAGGAAATCATGTAGAACTCCCAATATTATAAGCTCCTACAGAGATTAAATTAACTTTGTTTACTTCGAAATGACATACTCTATTTCTCATAAAGATTAGCATCTTGAACTATTTGAATTGGGATCTATTCTATGTAAGTAGATAATATTATCTCAACATGGTCCTTGACATTATAGGCTAACGATAAAATCTATTATACATTTAAGTACTACTTGAATATATATTCACCACTATCAATTATGTGTTAAAATTTTGGTAAAGCTATAGCTGTAATAATTAGCTTCAAGAATTCATTATGTGCCTAACTTCTACCATCAAGTAAAAATATTTAAACTTTGCATAATGCTATAAGATTTTAAGATTAAAAAGGATAATTATTTTTTATTATAACACCGTTATTCAACTAATTTTTATTTCCAAGGAATTAGTCCTCATCAAATTTGTAAGGATGAATCCTATGTGAATTAAAATAAGTTGAATAAGGAATGATACAAGAATTCTAAATCCTTAAATATATATATCGATTATTTTTTTAATTTCTAATAATCTTGATTCACATGCATTTAACCCAATCTTAAATTTTTGAATCTCAACTAATTGTTGTACATGGATCAGTTGCGGTGTTCAAAAGATGTAATAATTATTGTATCTTCCCACGATAAGTTGTCATGTTAGAGGGCTGGATTGTTGCCCATTTTATAGTGGCAAATAATGTTAAATTATGATGCACACAATTATTTCATTATTAAGGAATGACTACTTAATATTACATATCCAAATAATCTTTCTTTTTGATTCTATTGAATACATTGGCAACAATAGTAAATAACCAAGAATTAAATGGTCAATGGTTGTGATAAATAAGCAGTGACAGTATCGATAGATAATCTTAATTGCAGCTACACTAGAGTCATTGCGACACTTGGAGGTGAGTTCCTGCACTCAACTATATTTTAGTAATACCAAGCCAAAAGGCCAGCAAGTCTTTGTCATAGGTTTAAAGGGCCTCACATCCCTCAACCATTCATTTGTTGAGGTTGTTTCAGTGAAGAATAAATTGAAAAAATTAACACACTATTCAAGCTTGAATTATTAAGAAATTTTTCACATAGTTCCAAATTAGGAAACAAATGGTAGTGGCATTGAAAATAATAAACGTTTTCAGTGACTAAAATGTATCATTTAAGGATAACTGACATTTACTAATTATATTGGATTGATTTTTGGGATGTTGACTTCAAGAACCATAGAACGTTAGTAACTTTATGAAAGCAATATTTAAGTGGTTCATGAGTTTCATGTGAATGTTGTTTGAATCAACATTTGCAATAATTTAGGATTCATTTGAGCTTTTTAGTAAGGTAACTCTATACTCCTTAGCTTTGGAAGTAAAAAATTCTATACAGGTTACTATTTCTAATATAAACCCAATTAGATTAAGCACAAAATTGATGTGTTTTTAGGTGGATCTATTGAAGGAAATACTCTTTTGAATCTAAATAAAAAAAATATTTGGAAACTCAAATAGATTATGACAATGAATTCAATATGATAACTTAGTCATTAAATCAACTTCTATTGCCAAGGTCACACCTCTCTTCAATGCAATCAAAATAAAAAGTCACCATATATGCAAGCTAAGTAAGCACAGACAAATATGAATGAATATAGTTTTAGTTGGCCATTATTTATGAATTAAGCAACATTCTAAATTAAATGTCATTGCATTCTAATTGTTTCATTTTGGATAGGGATGTTGTCTGAAAAAATATTGAGGCACTACCAAATTATTCCACTATAAGGAATGAGCATAAAAAGTAAAAAATGGTTATCTAATAATGTTAGTGGCAGAATTAGCACATGCTTAAGGAAAACCAAGTTTGCAAATGAATTAATGTGGAATAGCACGAAATTTTGAACTTGATTACTGATGGTTAGATTTATTTTAAGAAAAAGACAAAGGTAAATTAAACAACTATGTTTAGTTTTTGATTTACTAGTGTCTTACGATAAAACTTACCAACAAAATGACTTACAATAGTTTTGAGATTTTAGCAATGACAAGCTTAAATGATCTATAGATTCTATTCTATTGTAATCCAAAGGAAGACTTCAACCTATTTTACAATAATCACTCAAAGATAAATCTTTAAAATGGTTAAAGAGGCATCAGAGTTTGTGTATGATTATTAGAAGTGCTTGATTTTCTCAAATTTCATAGAAATGACTTTCATTGAATAACATCCTAGCTTGTAATATAAATGGTACAACAAAGAAAAGCTATGTAAGGTAGTTTATTCTTTTACTCAAAACAAAAAATTATTCTAATTACTCTCATGAAACCTATGGCTAACAATAGCTTTTTGCATAATCTATCTAAGAGATTGGAATTTGAGTACTACATCAGGAATAAATCCAATGAGATTTGGGTGTTATGAATGTAAAGCATCCATTATGAAACCTTTAATTAGGATGAGTAGTTAGTTCACTTGCTCATTGATAATCCATGGAAACAAGATGGGGCCTATTATAGCTATGTTTATGCTAAAGTCAAGTGGTAAATTAAAAACACCTTGGTACAAGGCGACTAAAATTGCATAGAAAATGATAGCTCCATGGATAGAAATTGTATTCCTTAATGCAATAGCTACACATGATGGATACAAGAGTCCTTCAAATTTTAGGTGGGTGGTAATGAATGAATCCATTGATTACATCAATCAATGGTGCATAAAATAGGTCTTATTCATTAGGCCTTTATTTACATGGATAAAGAAAAGAAAGGAAAAAAAGGTTCTAGAAAAGGCAACATTGATTCCTAAAAAGCATGTGATTGATCAATTCTCAACAACAATAATGCAATATTGTTGTAGAATTCAATCAAATTTTTCACATTTACTTCATGCTAGAAGGTATATTACACATCGACCAAAGTTGTTAGAAAATGCTTGTGAAATTCTATTCTATTAAAGTATTCAATAAATTTCTCACTTCTAAATTCTCGTTTATTATCTCTTCTAATGGCAACTAAATTGTAACTGGGCTCATTTTCATTTAGTTATCAAGATATGAAATTTTCCACAAGATTTGCTTTTTCTTATTATGAGGAAATTATATAAATATTCCTAGAGTAATCATCTAATATAACTAGTACATATTTCTTATGCCATGTCGTGTGTATGTCAAGATAATTTATTTTAAAAACTTCAAAGCCCATACATAATCATCAACGAAAGACAATTTAGTTAAACTACTTACTAAGTCATATTTAATAATTCTTCTAAAGGTATGTGTGCTAACATGACAAAGTATTCTACACCATAAATTAAAGCCACTAATATGTGATAGAAACATTTTATTTGGGAACTATTTACTTTATTGAAATCAGGTAAATAATTGTTATTTCTTTTATTTATAATAACTACTACATTTCCATGTTTACTAATTTTACTTGTAACAAAATCAAATAAAATACTAAAATTGCTATCACATAGTTGAGTTATATAACAAAAATTATACTTTCCACTTTAAACAAATAAACTTTAGCAATAAAAAATTTAAAACTTATAATAGCACCTAGTCATTTGTTGTATTTGTTTGAGTTGTCACTAAGTACTACTTTTCCTTTAACGCAGGCTTATGGTTTGGTTAATAAATTGTTATTTCTAGTCATAAATTTCAAACATCAACTATCTAAGAATCACATATTTTACTTGTCCTTCAAAAGAAAACCTTCCTATAAAAATAAATTAATTATTAGGCTTATGAATCCAAACCCTTTTAGGTCAAGCATATTTTTTAGTAAATGAACTATAATTTCCTCTAACTACCAAGAAGAGTTCAGAAATTTAGATTAAATATGAGCTTTAATAATACCTACACGTGTTCTAAAGTCGATTTGCAAGCAATAATGAAATGTAAAATTGTTATTTTAACCTTGTAAAAAATTGACATTTTCATTACTCCGTTGAACATGAAAAATTCGCATATTAGAAACAATAATATTTCTACTAATAAGTTTTCTGTTTAATAATGAACAAGAATATTTCAAGGATTTAAGATCTTTAATCCTATAACTAACGATGCATGCCCTTAAGTTTTTGTGCTAATCCATCATTGGCCTTTTACACATTCATTAAATATCTGTTAGCCCAATCATTAATATGTTCACAAAGTTTTAAAAACTTACTATCTTTTTATTTTAGTTTATTATTTTTCTTATATAAAGCTTCATGTTATTACGCACATAAATTAATTGTTAAGGTCATTCTTCATTACTATAACTTACCTTTACTGCACTTAATGATGTTCCCTTTTCTTGTTCATCCTTTTGAGAAATCATCCAAAATAGCCCTTTATTATTCTCTTTCTCATGTTCGTCTCTTCTAAGTCAATGTAGGCTTTATTCAAGGCTTTCTTCTACTTCTTGCTCTTGGTCATTGCATTCTTCTCTTTTTTTATTCTATCTTACACCATAAGACGTGCTGGTTTGATTTGTCCTAGTTTGTCACTCTTATGGCAAAGGATCTCCTCTTCTCTTCTCGCTTTTTGGACCTTTGTTTTGTATATTTTCTTGCAACACCAAAACTTTAAGATAAACATTCCAAATTAAAGCTATGCTATCTTCATCAATAGTCTTCTCTTCTATGGTATCTTCCTCTCTCTTTAGTGCTATGGTTTACTTTTATTTCATAATTTGTTTTTTTTAAATCAAGCCTTTTTCTTCTCTTCTCCTCTCTAGCTCTAGTTCATTAGTCATTGAGCTCACCTATAAAGTCATCCAAGGTTATAGTAGAATTGTTAGTAGCAATCATCAAGGTTCATACCCTTTTGACAAAATTCTAAGGATCTTTTTCGCATGTTTAGTCATAAATGTAGTCCTTTTCAAAGTAGTATGTCTGTTAACAATTTTAATAAATCAAATAAACATTCTTTCAATAGATTCATTAAAGCATTTTGAGTAACACCTAATCATATGTCATCATATTTATTTTAATATCTTAAACAAAAGATGTATCATTTTTATGTTACCACTAACTTGTGAAAAATTTTAAGAGTAATTTCAAAATTCATGGTTCTATTAAATGTAACAAAATTCAACACATACATTAAAATATTATAGCCCTTTTTATTAAATTAAATTATATGTTTCTTATTTGTATTCATGTTACTAACTCCTTTTTGTTCTAACGAATTTTTGAAATTCTTTAAGTGTGAATTTCCTTACAAACTAACTTAAATGGAGTGGCAGTACTAATATTTCAATAGAGACTATAATGATAGCAAAAACGTGAAGGCTTGCTAGAGGAAGCCCTTAGGTCACCTTTATATTTGATGAGTCAAGTCTTAAATATTTAGTATTTTTTTAATAGCCCTGTCTAGTGTAAAATAGATAATTGCAAATTATCCTAAATTGTTCTACAAGTCTAAAAGATTGAAGACATGCATCAAATCTAAAAATGTTTTTATTATATAATGCTAGTTTATTGATTTTAATATACTCTCATTTTTTAAAATTTTAAACCATATTTATGTATCAAATTATTCAACCATCTCCTTGATTTAATAAATGAAAATGTTTCTTTTTTCAGTCTTATAGCCTTTTCTTGGTTAAATCATATCTTTGTCTAATTCTATGTTAATTTATTTGCCAAACTATGATTAAATTTAAAAAATCAATTATGCTAAAGTTTTAATAATTAAAATTATTAAAAATGTAGATGAGGTCTGACTGATCGTTATTTCCTAACCTAGATGGTGAAAGGCATGGTAGTGCTCAAACCAAGTATATGTATGGGATGGGTCTGATAAGTATAGACCAACCTGTATGTTACGAGTATGCCCAGGTGATGAATTTCTATGTGCACAAGAAGAGAGCCAACCCCAATTAGGTATGAATGTTAGTCCCATGCTAGTTCTTATAAATTTAAAATTATTTTCAATCCCTATTGTGCATGACTAATCTTTTATGCTTATCTACATCCAAAATTAACAACATTGAGCACTATCTCATCGTGCATTTTCTCAATAGCATGCTGGAGCTTGCTTCTGCTTTATTAGTTGATGGTGATCAACCATCCCAATGTCTATTTGATCTCTTAGATCTAATAGTGATTATGGATTTTGTTGATTTCATATGATTTATTCCTAGCTCTGATGGTTTAAGCTTCAACATAACTTAACGGATGACTGGAACTCTTTTTGTCTTATCCTTGAATCATACAGGTCTTAATTGTCCTATTTGAATCAATCACCTGAGGCCTCAACTGTGACTTCATGGTTGTTGAATGAATGATCTAGATCTCACCTAATATGATCAGATGACCTAGATTAAATCCATTTTGTTTGGACTATGCATAACTAATATCTTTATTCAACATTAGATTTGATGGTTTCTATTTGTTCTAATTGAATCCAATGGGCCTGGTTTGCCTAATGCCTAATTATTAAGACATTGCATTAGTCATTTGAAAAAATTTGTTTTAACTTACTTATAAGAGCATTTTAGGATCTTTGGCTACAACTTTTCACATAGCTTCTCTACACTTTCAAACAACTATAGTCACATTTTGTTTAGTAAATACTTAACTATTATAGATAGAATAACTAATTAACATGAATCAATGTTTGAGATCTTAATAAAGTACTACTAAATATTCTACTAGTGTAAATTATATTGGAAACAACAGTGGCTTTTGCTTCTCACATCATCAAATGTTTTAGCTAAACCTTACGCATCTAAACTTTCAAATTTTTGTTTACATTCTTAAATTTAAGCTCATTGCACCTTGTTTCATTAATCAACAAGTATGGGAAGTTTTACAAAGCATGTTTATAAAAATTGTAGTTCACACTTGAAAAGCATGTTTATAAAAATTGTTCGAGTATTAATTTAAGCAATTATTCTCAATAGATAAACCAATTGAACATGGTCTATCTAGGGGCATAATTTTCTATGAAAAATATTTTGAATTTTGAAAATCTTATGCTTAATGAAATATATAACGAAGCACAAATGTATTTTTCTTTTACTTCAATGAAAAAGAAAGGAGGGTTAGAGGTCCATGAATGATGGACACAACAAATGGACATAATAATTAGCATAAGTTTTGAAGATCTAAATGTTCTTATTCCTTCAACAATTTATTTTATTAAAAAAATTTATTATTTATACACATATTTCAATGACTAATAGAAGTTATAGAATGCCCAATTAGTGACTGGGCAGAAAGGCTTCAGTTTAATAATTATTTAAAAATAATCAGTTATAATAAATACTAGGTTGGGTGGCTCAATGGAGCTCATAAAATAATGATTGCAATCCATCAATGATCATTATGTTTCTTCTAGTATATGATAGATTAAGAAAAATGAGAGCCAAAAATTGAAAATCTTTATCATTTTATTGCAAATTATGTAATTAGATCAAGGTAAATGATAGCCACTTAGTTGATTTTACTGTTGATTATTAAATCCAAAATTTATGATTGAGTCAAGGTAAATAATAAATACATTATTGTTATTGTTATGAACTATTGCATCATAAAAATGAATAATTCAATAACTATATTTATTTCTGCACAACCGAATGACCTGACTTAAATCTATACATTTTTTAAGAGATGATGAATATTTGATGATTTGATTAAGATGACTATGGATTCAAAAAATTGTTTTAGATCTATGTGTTTTACAAAAGAAAATGAATTTTAGTTTTTGATCTAACAATAAAATGAATAGTGCACAATTTTTTCCAAATTTTTCAAGTGATATATGCAAAATAAATTTGTAATTTTTGTCCCACATTATTTGTCTACGTGTGAGGTTGTTATATGTAGGATTTACTTCCAAGTATATAGTTAGTCTAACATATAAGATTGGCTGCCCTCTAGTTCACTTTGGAGACCCCTGCTTGTCAATATGCGCATAACAGGTTCAAGAGAGATTCCACGATAAGATACAATAACATATGTGTTCAGCAGTCAAGCCTTAACTCAATACTTAGACATTATCATCAAATAAAGTATCATAACTAGTGTTCAACTAAAAAATAATAATTTTAAATGGCATAACATTTTGTGATCAATATGCATATTTATTCAAATGGTTTTGTGTTAACATAATTTCAATTCGTGATGTTTAAAGATTAAAGCTATGATTAATTTAACTATTTAGATTTTAACTATTGCTTATTGTTTAGCCATTTACTCATAGCTTACTTTTATGCAAGAGATTGACATTTTCACATACATATAGTTCACACAAAATAATGCCCCTTATTATAAGTAGGACGAATGTAAACCTATGTGTCATTTTAGTATTAAGTGATTTGTTTAATACTTCTAACCCATTTATAATACAAAAGACATGTTCTAGATGGTAAACTACAAAACTAAGAGCACTACCTATTAGCTAAACATTTTGAGGTAATGCCATTCCTAAGCATTGTCTTCAACACTCCTTTACTTGTCTTCAATTGTGGATTGAACAATGAATCAATTAATTTAGCTCTATAGTAGATTAACCTACTTGAAGTTGAGATACATGATTTTAAACACTCAACAAAGAAACATTAATAAACAGCTTAATCATTTTTTATCATTAAAATATCAAGTAAGAACACTGGTTCAGCATAACTAACATTTGAAAAAATAAAAGTTATCAATAATTAAAATTTGTTGTTAAATAATTACTTGAATAAATAAAATAGAAATAAAAGAACTAAATGATGATAAACCCTATTCGTAAATAGTCATCTTAGCTCTCTTACTTTTTTGTATTGTCATATTTGGATCAATTATTATGAGCTTATTGATTACTTAATATTTATATGCACATTGATTATCTAAATCATCCTCTACTTCAATCGAACTTAACTATGTTTTTTTACTATTGTGAGTACTGTACTGGCATGCATTACTTTGTATACTGATTAGTCCTCACAAGACTCATAACCATTTTTTATGTCGAACTCAATCATTTTTGTAGTAGTAATGGCCTTTCTTTGATTGATGGATACATTATTTATTGAACTTTTTTGCACTTAGGTTATAAAAGTTTATTGTTTTAAATAAATTAATAATTTGCACCTTTTTAATACAAATGTATTATTGTTACCATGACAAGAATATTTTTTTGTAAATAAGATATATATTGGAATTTTAATATTTTAAGTGTTCCAATATCTTGATTATTTGTCGTATTTTAGTAATTTTCAAAATTTTTTATTGTAACATTAACTTTGTTTAACATACAATATCATGAAAGGATTTTAGATATTATGTTGTGTCAACAATTTAGTTATTTCATTATCATATTTAAGTTTTGTTATATATTTATAATTTTACATTGGTAATATATTTTTTAATTAATTTGTTATTTCAATTTTTTTAAGAAAATATAAGGACTTTTAGTTTCTTTTATCTAATTTTTGATAATACAATTAATTGAAAAGCTCATTCATTATATGTCGTATTGAATATTTGTCTTTTTCAGAATAGTGAGTTTTATATTTCGTATTTTCCTACATGGCAAAAGTCTTGGTTTTTTTATTTAATTATTTTATCATATTTTTGCAAACTTTTTATTTTTTTTATACATTGTTTTATGAAACATCTATTTCTTTGTTTAGTTAATTATTAGTTTGAATTAATTTCTAAATTATAAGCTTTTTACGTTTTAGTGGACATTTCATAATACTATTATTAAAGTAAAAATTATTTCATCGTGCATTTTTTTCTTAATTGTTATTTATCTTATACAGAACAAATTGATGTTTCGTTATTTTTAAATTGTTCTAAGTGTTTTGTAATTTTAAAATTAAATTTTGACACAATAAATGATTGTTTTTAAATTAGAAAGAATCTTCTGTTCTAAGATATGTTCCTTTCTCTTTAGTGCTATTGTTTATTTTTATTTCATAATTTTTTTTCAAATCAAGCCTTATTCTTCTTTTCTCCTCTCTAGCTCTAGTCCATTAGTCATGAGCTAACCTATAAAGCCATCAATGTTATAGTAAAAATGTTTGTAGGAATCTTGAATGTTCGTACACTTTTGGCAAAATATCTAGGGATCTTTTTTGCATCTTCAGTCATAAAGGTAATCTTTCCCGAATTAGCATGTCCATTAATAATGTTAACAAACAAAATAAACATTCTTTCAATAGATTCATTAGAAAACATTTTCAAGAACTTCTAATCGTATGTAATCATATTTATTTTAATTTCTCAAATGAAAGATATACTTTTTTATGTTACCATTAACCTATGGAAAATTTTAAATGTAATTTCCAATCTCATGATTTTATTAAATGTAACAACATTTAATGAATAAATTAAAATATTATAGCATTTTTTGTTTAATTAAATTATGTAAAACTTTTGAACATTTTAAATAATGCATTACGCTGACAACATATTTTTCTACTTTTATATTTTTTATTCTTACCAATTTAATTCTTCTTAGTTAATTATTTTTAAAATGACAAAAAATATTTTTGATACCTAAACAATATTTTTGAAAAAATACTTATGGAATGGCATATTAACAATAAAACACTTTTCATATAGGTAATCTTGAATATTTAGCTTGTTTATATAGAGAATTAATTTTGACATGTTTTTCTTGATGCATTAAAAATTTTAATTTCTTATTTACATGAGTAACACTACATCTTTTTTGTTATTTATCCAATTTTTTTGACATTAAAATGTTATAATCTTGTTATCAATATTTTGATTTTTATATAGTTAATGTTTTTTGCTTTACATTTGAATCACACAATTTGTATGCTCTAAATTGCCAATACTATTATTGTCAATACATTTTTGTAGTTAAGATATTTTATCTTTTAAAAAAAGTTTTTTTTTTAATTTGTTTTTCTTAAAGAAATAGCCATTTTGACAAAAGCACAATTTAACAATTTATTTCCTGAGATATTTACCATTGTTTTTTAACTTGATAAATTGTAAAGTTTCTTGCAGTATCAAAAACCTAAAATTTTCTTAAAGCCAAAACTCTGCAAAGCTCTCATCAAAATGGACGAAACGTAATATGCTTATCTTTAGTTAATATATGCAATGATACTTCAAATAAGGAGAGATCATACATTACAAAATATTTTTTCTTTTGTAATAATTTTTTGAAAATCAATCTTTTTTTAAAAAAACTTTCATCATTTTGACAATATTAGTGTTAAAAGTTTGCTATTTTTTGTCAAGATATTTACCATTCTTTATTATATACTTTAAATTTTCTTGAAACATTAGAAAATTATATGTAGTATTAAAGAATTTCAGGTGACTTTATGTAATTCTCTTTATTTTCAAAAGTATTTGTCAAATTAGCAACATAAAAATTTTTATCAATCTATTGCATTTTTATTATATTTATATTTATAATAATTTTACACCCCTTTTTCGAAAAAATAATCTCTACTATTGTGCTTTATCAAGTAAAAAATATTGATATTTGAGTTTTAATCAATTTATTGAATTTATTAATTGTCATTCTTTTTAACAAATTCTAGTTGCATTAATATCTTTGTATTAGTTTGATTTTAGTTTTTATATTTTTTTCATTGTTTCTCACAAAAGTGATATTTAGCAATGTTGCACTATTAAAGAGATCATATTTCATCATGCAACATACAATTTTTATTTTATAAAATTTATAGTATTTAATCACTTTTTTGTTTGTAATATTTTGTTCATTTACAATATTTACTGAAACATTTTTTAAATTATTTTATATGTGGATCTACATTTCATATAATTAATTATTTTTATAATTTTTTATTCATTACACTCTTTGGTAATTTATTTATTTTTGTGGATACTTGTTATTTATTTCTAACACATAATTCATTTATGTAATTGAATTATTTTGTGATATAATTATCTTTTTTATTTTTTATATCATTTTATATTAATTAAAAATCAAGTTTGATATTTTTTAATGAAAAGATATTCTATTAACAATTATGCACAAAGTAATGAACATTTAAATTTGTTATAATCTTTTATCTTGGTACTAATTTTTCATGTTAATATGTTGTTGACAAAATTACAAACTAATGCTTAATGAACATAATAATGATTATTGCAAACTATTTTCGTTTGTCTTATTCACAGCATTTTGGGATACAAACATTTTTTATTATATTACTATAACATTAATTTTTTAACATGTTGCTAACATATAATATTTTAAATTTTTTTATTACACCATATTCGAGTATTATTTAGACATTTTTGGTGATAAAATTTCTTCTAAAAACTATTTTTCTATTATACTATTTATATTTTTTTTGTTATGATTTTTTTGTTTTATTGTTATAATGATATTCTTAAGCCCCAAATGATTATTTTTTTAGAATGGTTTGAGATGTAACTTCAAAATTTTGTTTTCTTCTACATATTGTACTACTTTTTATTACTTAATCACTTATAGTAAAAGTTTTGTAAAGATTTTATATTGCCAAAACAGTTTTTTGGGTTGATGTTTACACAAAGAATTTCAAATTATAAATAAAATAAACTAGTCCAAATTAATTTTTAAAATTTTCACACTAATAACTTGCATTACCTTATTTGACTTTGTTCACGTATTGTAAAAAGATTTTTATGCAGTATAAAAATATTTCAAATTTAAATTATGTTTTTAATTTAATTTCTTTAATGTTTCGTATCATAGTAATTCTATCAAAATTTTTTTTTGTTCCAATTTTTTTAAATAAAATGAGAACAAAATATTTTAGATAAATAAAGATTTATGTATAATTTTAAAAAACAAATTCTCTTATTATTAAAACAAGATGATTGAAATTTAAAAAAATGTTTTATATAAATATAAATATTTGAAATACTTTGAGTAATTAAAAATGTTAAATTTTAGTCCATCACAATACTAGTTATAAGTAACTTTTTAGCTAATGCTAACATGTTATTTTTGAAGAATAATCCATTAAAGAAGTAAAAATGAATCTCACAAATAAAATTTTAAATTATTTAGGGTTATGAAATAAAAAATATTTTTTTTCAATCAATAGACATATAAAATGAAATAATGATTGTATAAAATTTTGAAAATTAAAAAATGACAAGAACTATTGAACATTAAAATAGTTAAAAATAAATTATATAAATAGTAAATTGTCTTAACATTCCCAAAAATTGTAAGAATGCTTGGAAAAAGCATTTTAACGATGAATAGTGATAATGAAGGATATTCTTCTATTTATTTAAATAAACTATTTGCAAAATAAACATAAAATACTAAAAACTAAAAATATTTTAATTCTTAAAAAAATTCAAAATATGTCAAAAATGTAATCATATTAGAAAAAAATAAATAGATGATGAATTGCTAAAAGTATCAAATGCATTGTGGTATGAAATATAGAGAAGACTTAAAATATTATTAAAGCATTTATCGTACTAACAAAACTATGAAAATGATTTTGTATCAAATAAAAAGTCAGAAAGATATTTTAAATTAATGAAAATAAAGCATTTATCTATCTGTTCACTATTATTAGTGATCCAATTTGAATAGCTAAAATTAATCCCTAAAAATTAATAATAATTTAAAGGGAAAAAAATCTATGTCGTTTTATACATAGTATGTGAGTTATGCACATTATTATAAAAGTTTTACTTATTTTTTTATCATAATAATTTGTTTTATATTTTTAATTCTTTAGAAGTTTTTTAAATCAACAAGATGCCTTATAATGTTTTTTAGAGAAGAATAACGTTAGTGTATTTTGTAATTATATATATATTCTCTCCTTTTTAATATTATTTTAAAGTTTTTTTAGACAATATCATTTTTAAAAATTGTCTTTTATTATGTCAGCATTTCTCATTATATGATAATTGCATATAATATAGTTTTTCTACATTTCATACTTTGCATAAAAACATTTACATTTTTTTAAAAAAGGTATGAATATTTGTTATTTCGTTTGTTAATCAGTTTATTCTTTTTATCAATTTTGTTGTTCTATTTTTCAACCAATAACTTTTGCATAATTATGAACCTTTTTGAAAAAAAAATTAAATTTGTTAATTATGATTGGTTTAACTATTTTAGTATTTTGTGGTTCCTTATTTGCACTTCATAAGGTCATTTATTTCTA
The DNA here is from genome assembly GCA_023846275.1 of Vanilla planifolia. Lineage (NCBI taxonomy): Eukaryota > Viridiplantae > Streptophyta > Magnoliopsida > Asparagales > Orchidaceae > Vanilla > Vanilla planifolia. Next base: position 1,647,733 of record JAIUJO010000032.1, on the reverse strand, counting down.
TTACTTTGAACTTTTTGTAGATATATCATACATTTCCAAAAGTATTTAATGTATAATTTTATTAATATATTATGTAAGTCATTTTTTAATATGTTAAATGTCTTCATACAGAAATATTTTAATTTTTCTGATTAATATAATTGATGATATACAATGACAAAATGATTTTAAATTTTTTTGACATAAAATATTTATTTTTTTAGAACTTTTAGTATAATTTTTTTTGTGAAATAAACAATATGCAAATTTTTATTTTTAATGCGACTTCTTGTGAATGTAATAATCACATAATCTATGCATTTGTATGTTTTATTATTTATGTGGTTTTGTTTGTTATGAAACTTTTATTCTACATTAATATCTTTTATGAATGTATTTTTTGAATATTAAATTTTTTATATTTTATGCATATTACTTATAATATTTTTTAATTTTTAAATTTTCTTTCTTAATAATTATGCTTGCACTAAAGTTTTTCACTACGTTATTTTGTTATATTTTCTACTTTTTAAAATTTGTTTCAATGTAATATTTAACACTAATTGTCTAAGTTAATTATTAATGTAATCCTTCATTAGAATAAATTTCATCTTCTTCATTTACTAATTTCATCAAAAATAATTCTCAATAATTAAAAGTCGTGAGTTTTGATATTTATTTTAAATAATTTAACAACAAAACCACATTTCAATATTACATCTATCTCGTGGTTCAAGAAGGATGAATCGTTCTCAAAAATAATTTATTGATTCTCTCTCATATGTTTAGATTGTTGACATCATTTTGATTGATTCAATTAAAGTGTCGAATATGATAGAACTTGCAATTTGTCTGTTATGATCATTATTGGAATCTTTTCGCAAGTCATTGGACAGACATTATTTCACCCCCACCATGGGCTTCTGGGAATTGAACCCCCCATCAAGTTAGCATGAAGAGAACAAATTACACTAGCTCTATCATTTTTATGGGCTGAGAGTTAACAAAATGTAGACAAATAGGAACCAAGTGCTTGACCATACCAAAATGAACTTGAAGGCCACTTTCTTTTAAGAAAAAGAACAAAAAACATAGAAGCCCACTAGAATATCCTTCAGATGCTTAAACCCAACTCGATGAGAAGAAAGAAAAGCATCTTATTGGGCAAAACATATTTGGCACCTTCCTCAATGACTCTTTATTAAACCTTATGATGATTTGATTTTTCCAAGTGCTTTGGTACACCTTTTAAACTCCCTTAAAAGTGAAATTTGAATGAAATTTGTAGTAGCTCCCACAATTCTTTACCTTCCACCATCAATTGACTGCAATCCTAACCTTCCAATATGAATTTATTAACAAAAAAGACTATGATTTATTGGAAGATTCACGTTCAACAAAATTTACTAAAGTGTCAATTTAAGTCATTATTCTCTCTCAAGATTTTCTTGTCACTAGAAATGGGCATTATTTTGATGCTAGGTGGAGTGTGGTTTAGCAAAATAGAAGAATTTTTAGGAATAAAAACATAGACTTGTGAAAAAAAAGCTTTTTTAAAATTTATTTTTGTGTAACTATTTTAGGTTTACTATTAAGCTCCAATAAATCTTTGTTAATTATTTTATTCAAATTTCAAATTTTTATAATAAATTAACTTTATTTAATCCTAAAAGAAAAGATTAATATAAAAAAATTTTGAAATAAGAAAAACATGCTACAACTTTTGATGATTTAGCTGAAATTGAAGCTTACATCAACACCAAACAAATGACAAACAAAAAATCAATCTAACTAGTACAAGCCATCCACAAATTGGCAACTCTCACAAAAATAAAATAGAACAAAATGGCAAAAATAGTCTTTCAATGAAATAAAAATGGAAAAAAATGCAACAGCACAATTCAATCTACGCTTAAAGTAATCTTATGTTTGATAAAAAAATTAAAACGAATACAAATGTTTTGTGCTTTTAGTTGATTGAAGTAGGAGTAAACAAATAAAAAAAATTTCCTTATTGGAGAAGATGAAAGAGTTGAGAGTTTAAAGGATTAAGGACACAATGAATGGAAATATTAATTAATAGTAGTTGTTAAGACTTATATTTTGTAAGTTGAACAAATTCCTTATTCTTTCAACAATTTTTTTATAGTTAAAAAATATACAATATAAAAACATATTATCACTAAAAATACTTACCAAACATTACTATAAGTTTTTATGGGTAAAATAGCTCAAATTATATAATTATTCAAAAATTTGTAGTTTACAATAAATAATGAGTTAGGGTGGCCCAATGGTGTTTATAAAACAACTACAACAATCCATCGAATGTCATTAGGACCTTCCAAATGTAGGATAGATTAAGGTTAATAAGAGCCGATTCATTTTGTTGTAGATTGTTAGATTAGAAAGTTGTTTTGCCATTAAAAAGTAAATGATAGCCATGTGATAGATTTTAATTTAAAAATTAAATCAAAAAATTATTTGATTGAATCAAGGTAAATGATTGATGCATGCTCGATTTTAATCTACACCATTATAATATAAAAATATAAAAATTTTGTAGATTTAAAACTGCATAGTTTAGAAATAGCACAAAATTTCGATCATTCAATCTTGAAAATTGTACGACTAAACAATTTGATTTAAATTTATACATTTTTGAAAGATTAATGAGTATTTGAATGTTTAATCGCCAAAATTATGCGATTAAGCAACTTATTTGGATCAGCATGTCTTAGAGAGGCAAATGAATATTAGATTATTTATTGTTATCACAAAATCAAATATTGAACATCTTCTTTCACATTTTTTAAGTGATATATGCAAAATGAATTGCGAATTTTTACACACATTGTTTATTTGCATATGAGAAAGTTGTATATATGCTTTACTTATGCATATACAATTAGTCAAAAATATGAGTTTGGCTACCCCTTGGTTCACTTCGAAAATCATGACCCTTGCTTACTAATAACCAAATAATAGGTTTAAGACTGATTCTGTAACAAGATTGTGTAACATATGGGTTCAAGAGTCACACATTAACTCAATACTTAGGAAAGCTTTGGCTTAGTTATAATAAGGCCTTTTTTCTTAATTTACTTTTCTCATATTTGGAAAGAGGTTATCAAAGATGTGATGATGGTAAGATTATTTATTAAAAAAAGTCAAAATTTGGAGTCCTCTATTTCTTAAGATAATTTTTTAAATAAAAATTATAGTGATGATGAAGTTTAATTTTACGCCTTATTAAAAATGATTTAAATAATGCCAAATATTTTAATAAAAATAAAAGCAAAACTTTTAAAAATAAATTAAAATTGAATCTCTTTATAATCAATCATTCTAATGAAAAGAATCCTCATAAGATCTACCTTTTTCTCTTATGTAGATTCTTTGATTAACATAAACATCTGCTACCCAAAATTATGAAGTTCACCACATAAACTTTGTTATATATAATTAGAAGTTATCATCAAATAAAGTATAATAATGGGTGTTCAACTCCATAATTATTATGTTAAAGGGCCATGTAATTATTTGATTTATAATCATATTTTATTCAATATTTTGTGACAGCATGATTTCATTTCTCATTGGTGTAATATTAAAACTATGGTGATTAAACTATTTAAATTTTATGTATTCACTATTATTTATCCATATGTTTCACTCTCTACTCCTGCAAATAGAGATTGACATTTTATCCTACATAATCATTGTGGAAGGCGATGCCCCCTATCATGAGTAAGATGAAAATGAACCTATGTGTCATATGAGTATCAAGTGAATGGTTTAACAATTCTAACCCAAAGTACTATGTAAAAGACTTGCTTTTAATGGGAACTTACTACATTAGAAGCTTTAGATTGGTTAATTTTTATTAACCCAGGAATCAATTGATTAAACTCTATAATAGATTGATCGACTAGATTTTGATATACAAGATTTGAAAAATTAAATAGAAAAATTAATAAATAGTATATTGATTTTTTATCACCAAAATATTGTGTAAGAATCAAGTATTCAACATAACTAATATAAGAAATAATAAAAATTCTAAATAATTAAAATTTTATACATAAAAAGTCATCTCGATTCTTTTACTTTATTATATCACCTGCTATGATCCATTATTGTATGCTTATGTTTTTCCTAATACGTATGCACACTGTAACTATTTAAATCATCTTCTTGCTCAATCTATATTTTTAAAAATACTTTTCACTCTTGCAAATCATGTACTATTAGTTTTCAAACATCTCTTTGTATACTAATTAGTCTTGACAAGATTCATATGCATTATCTATGTCCAACTAAATAAATTTTATAAGGGAAGTAACGATCTTCCTTTGTTTCCCATTTACACTATTTATTTAAAGTTTCGTGTAGTCATATTACCGAATTTTATTGTTTAAAATAAAGAAATAGTTCACATTATTTTCTTAAAAATTTATTATGCTTTATATGATGAAAATATTTTATGTAAATAAGTTGTACGTAGCTTTTAATATTTTAATTACACAATTATCATGATTGTTTTATTTATGTTTGTAATTTTGAGCATTTGTTATTTGTAACATTAAGCATGTTTAATTTGTAATATCATGAAAAAAATTATTGTATGTTGTGTTAATAATTTATTAATTTTGTTATAATAATTATCTCTTTTTCATATATCTACATTTTTAAGGTTGGTAAAATTTGTCATTTTCACTTAATTATTTATTTTAATTTTTTTTTAAACCCAAGATATTTTTAATTTTGTTTTAACTAATTTGTGATACTATAATTAATGTATAAGTAGTTTCATTATACATAGTATTTAATATTTATCTTTGTGAAGTAATCAAATTTGTATTTTATATTTTCATTCATGGTCAATGTCTTGTGATTTTTTATTTAGTTATTTAGTTATATCTTTTAAATTAAATTGTATTATGCTTTTACAATTTTTATAAAAATTATGCTTCTTTTGTTTGTTAATTAGTTGTTAAAATTAATTTTTAAAATACAAACCCTTTTATGGTTTAGTCGATATTTGATATTACTATCCTTCTCTTAAAAATTCTTTCATTGTACATGTTATTTTAATATCCACCAAACTTATATAAACAAAATCACTATTTCACTATTTTTAAATAGTTGTAAGAGTTTTGTATTTTTTTTCACTACCATGCTAGCATTAAATATATATTGTTTTAATGCTATTTTAAATTCTTTTGAAATGATTTCGCCTAGGAATGAACGTTTTAAATTTTTATTATAAAAAATACTTTAGCAATTGAAAAGTTTTTTCTTTTTTTACTTATATTAGTATTATGCTTTTCGGCGATTGCTAAGATCAAATGTCGAACAGAATATAAATTTGGAATGATAAATTTGAAATGCAAACATTTTAACTCATTATATATTTTCTCTTATGTTACAAACCATTGTTTTCATTAATTATGATGATGTTTTGCATTTATATGTTATAAATTGGAAATGTTTAGCTGCAAAAAAAAGAAATTCTTGATATATAATGTAAATCATTTGGAACATTGAAATGTTCTATCATGAAGAATGTTTTTTTGAAAAAGTTTAAAGATTTATTTTGCCATAAAAATATTAACTGTTAATTACATGTATCTTTTGTTAATTAATTAAAACTTGAAAAAGATTTTTAAAAATAGTTATTAATTTGATATATTTTCTTTTTTACATTCATTAAAAACTTTATAAAAACTTTTTAAAAGTTTGTTGTGCACTTAAATTTGAAAAGTTTTACAAGAATGTTAGTTAGTTTTATAGTATCTAAACATCATTTTATTTTCGTTACTTCAATAACGTTAAATTTAATTCTTGCACCAGAAAGGAAGCTATATAATTACATGTAATTGTTAAGATATAAACTTTTTTATTTTCCAATTTTTTTTATGTTTTTGAACTGTTAAATTACAGCTCTAGAAGTGAACCTATAATGACAAATTACATAAATATTTAAAATGCATTAATTTTTACTATTTCAATGGTTGTTGTAATTATAAATGTTTTAGTACATACAAGTCATTTTTGTGATTGTAATCTTCGTTAAAGTGTTGCAAGTATTTTGTGAACATTGACTTAAATATTTAAAATATTTAGAATTAAAAATAATTCTATGTTTAATTATGTTTTAAAATATGTTTTAAAGCACAAATAATTTAACAAAGCAATATGTTTTTATATTCATTGTCTATTTTGTTGCTTCATTTTGAAAATTGATATTTGTTATTGTTATACTTTTAAGGTCGATTTTTACAGGTAAGACACATTGTTCTTTTATTATAAATTTTTTGTAGGTTAGGTTTTGACATCTCTCAAGCCAATTTTGTAAAGTGAAGGCTTTCAATGACATAATGTTCAAACAAAGTTCAGTATAAAAGAAATTAAACATTTAAATACTTAAAGTTTTTTTTATAATTCTAAAACAAAAGATATTTTCTTAATTAAACATATTAAATGTAAAATGTAAAATACTAAAGAATTTTAAGATAATTAAAATGTTTCTCATAACTAATGGTATAACTATTAAAAAGTCTTTTCATAATAATGTGTCCTTTGAAAGTATTTTAATATAAAAAAAATGAAAATGTGAAGATTTAAAGTAAAAAAGAAAACATTCATATTAACAAAAATGGTGAAAGAACTTTTAGCAAAAAAAGTTTCATGACATATGAATAAGAGATAGAGATTATCGATAATTGAAAATGTTCACAATATACATATAATATATGAAAAATAGGTGGCCATAACTTTCAAAATTAGTGAAATATGAAAACATAAAAAAATCAAAGTAATATAAAAAATAAAAAAATTGAAATTATGAAAAAAATTGTCATATATTGAAAAAATGTACAAAATATTGTTCAATTATTTTTTGTAAGAAGGTCTATTTTATAAAATGCTTCAAATAAAGTATTTTGCTGGATAGAAAAGGAAAGTAACAAATGTTATCGAAAAAATTAAATTGTTAAGTTATAAAAAAGAAATGTTTACAGTAATAAGAAATATAGAATTATGCAAAATATTTAAAAATTTTAAATAATTTTAGGTAATGTCAACTAAGAAAAATTTATAATTAATATATATCATTACAAATAAAAGAGGAAAAAAACTTAAAAGAGTTTAAAGTGTTATGCAAATGTGGTTAGTTATCTACGACCATGCAAACAAAAGATGAATGTAAAATTTGTTACCACAAATCATTATTGAGTGATAAAGTTCTGAATTATTTAGGACAATTTAGTCATATTAGTTATCTGAAAACCCAAAAATGTAGTTGTAATGGTCATAATCATTTTTCAAACTACTAAAAATTTTATTAAGGATGAGCTTAGCATCCTCTTATTTGATGCTTACACAACTTATTCACATGCTATGTTAGAAAATTTTAACTTTTTTTTAAATAAATTAGTTAGATAGTTTAGTTTTGTGTAAATCTATTGTGCCTATTATGAAAAAATTATTTAATAATCAAGATATAGTTTTGAACATATAAAATTCCTATAATGATTATGGATATCGAACACTATGAAAATCTATATTCTAGAATTAGAAGCATTGTAGAATTGTATGACTAGAATTATAACACATGAATCTTAATCATGCTTATTGCATAAAAATGAGCTTGCATGTTTATTTATATTATTAATTTTTTCTCTTATCCCTATTTCTCTTTTACAATGAATGCTTGATAAGATATGAAAAGGATTTTTAAATTTTAGGTGTTGGTTGTTGAAGATAGAAGGATTCAAAAAACTTTTGGATATGATGCATTTTGGAATATCATAAGAAAATCTAAATATAAGATAGAGAAATTCTATTACCATATCTCACATAGATTCTTAAATTTAAGGAGCTTGATATAGAACAACAAAAAGGGTACATAGATTCTTAAATTTAAGGAGCTTCATATAGAAGACCAAAAGAGGTGTAATCAGAAGAGAGTAAATTTAAAATAGTTAATTATGGCTATTCCAGCCCAAAACTAGTTGGTCATAAAGTAAATTCAAGTTTAAGTTGGTGTGGATAGTGCTGCATAAGCCATTAAAATGTGCTTCAAATTCAAGAAAACTGAACTATAAAAGGAGAGCTTGGAGGGGCCAATTTACAAGATTCCAAGTAAACAAATAAGATAAAATATGAGGAAGAAGGAGGGTTAAAGCTTTCAAGAATGGAAAGATCTTACAAAAAAAGTCATCTACACAACTTTTTGAGGTAAGATAACATCTAAGTTTATGTAATAAATTAAGTAATATCTAAGCCAAGATAAAAGGGCATTCCTTTGTAAAAATGTCAATGGAACCATGGAAATTGATTGTGAGAATAATTAGTTATTGTTTTTCTTGAAGTGTGTTAAAAAAGGAGGAAATTCCTTTTGTCTAGATTAAGGGAAATATATTTAGTAAATGAATCATTCAATTTCAAGTTTTTCTTATGTAGTGATTCTAGTTTAGCTATCCAAATGCACATTACATTTTTTTTCCTATGAATGCAAAGAAAATTACATGTTCACATATTACATGTTTAGCTTTTGTTATAGAAATATATGGAATGTGACATTAGAATAGCAATTTATTGATGTAAAGCACTTCTTATCATAGACATCACCATGTAAAATAAGTGACAATCTTGCAAAATGTTATGGCTTGTTGGTTATCTATGTTGGTTGTTTAAGCATTTATGCATTAAGCATGGATTATCATGATAATTATTAAAAATGGAAAAATCATAAAGAACAAAATTTTATAGAATATAACCTTCATAACCTAGACATAATGGTTTGTTTATTATATGTTGATAAGAGTTAGGATCCTTAGTGGAATTCTTCTTCTTTGGAAGTACTCACAAGTTTAGTTGATAACATGGCATGATATAAATGGTTAATTTATTACTAAAGTAATGGATAAAAAATCTAAAATGTAATGTGGTATACGTTATACCTTAGATTAAGTAATTAAAATTTTAAAGGCACTCTGAAATAAATGAAAAAACTCTAGATAATGTTACAGCTAGCCAATTCTTTATTTAGGGTATACTTCTATGGCATGGAACCATGGCCTTAGCTAAGTTAAAAGAAACATTGGTTCAACCCTCAGGAGAACCTAAATAAATTTTAAGGTGTGAGGGTTCTTGGTTACTGGTTTGAAAGTCTTAGAGGGTTTAGTTTAAGGCCTTAAAAGAAAGCTGGGTTAAGTAAAGATATGATTAGCAACTAAAGAGTTTGGTTATAGTAGAAACTGCTAAGGTTATGGTTACATATTATGGTAAAAGTTTTATGGATAATTCATAAACTTTAGTATAGTAAAATTATAGCTTTAAGGTTCATGGATGTGAAAATGTAATGTAAGTGTAGCCTTGGGATTACGTCATAAGGCACTGAAAATTCATTAGAATAGGAAGCCATACCTAAATGTTGTTATGACAAGCTCACGACCATTAGTGAACCTTTATGCACAATGTAAACTAAGCTTTAATTAGGTAGACTCTCAGCCAATACCTTGCAAGAACGATGAAGAGTTTGGAATAAAATATAAGGCTATGCTAGATTTGGCCAAGTAATATGGGAAAGATGGTGGCTAGTTCTTGGATTGAATAGGTTATTTCGATAAGACCACATGTATTTCGTTTTAGGCTTCTGAAGTCACAAGATGACACTCTCGATGGTGATATGGGGAATATCTCAAGGCTTAAGAGAGGTATGTTTTTATTCAGAAAAAGTAGTTATATGATCGAATGAATATAAATAATGGAAGTTTATTTTACTTTTAAAGGTTTATTTTTGCTGTATTATAAAATGGTGAATGTTGTTATCCTGATGGCCTCATGGACGATCAAGGATATTTTGATGATAATAAACTAATTATGTGATGTTTTAACATAATCATAAAGCTTGTATATATTTTGTCTACATAAGTGATGAAGAGGACCTTCAAAATGATGTTAGAAAGTTCTATAACCTTGATTTTATGTTGTTGACACAAAATATTTTTGATGAATTTTGTTGAGTAAATTTTTAAATTTAAGATAGCTAACGTGATTTGTTATGGAAGATGTTAAAAAGAAGAGAAGTAAATATCAAATATTATTAAATTCATCTTGTTTGTAGTGCAGGGCCACCAAAAAAATGCTTTGAATAAAATTTTAGATACCTTCAATTTTTTAGAATGTTAGCTTAATTTGATACATCGATGCAAGCTATAAAAATTAAAACTAAATTTAAATTTACAAACTTAAAAAATATATTTTTAATTTTAGTAAATTTGATAATAATATCGTGGTCATCTTAAGAACCCTTTTTCTTAACTTTTTTAATTTTTGTTTCTATAATAATTAATTATATTTAAAAATTTAAAAACTTATTATGCTAAAATTAACAATCTAAATCTATGTGACAATTTTTAGGCATGGAGCATTAATGTCACACCCATTCGCTACAACAATCAGATTGAGGCATTAGTCCTAAACATAAATGGAAGTATCTTGAATCATGGCACAACTCACTACATTCATAAACCAATTGATCATGATATTGGAGGTGTAGTTACATGATCATGAATAAACTCGATAACATTAATCATGAAATCAAAATACCTCTGGAGCAAACAAAGTGTCTTATAAGGACTAAAAAATAAGAGCAAATGCACCATTTAGGACTAAACTTTAAAACTTTTTCCTCATTGCTAACTTCTAAATTACTATAGTTGTGTTAGCATTCTAATCATGTAATTTTACAATTAAATTATCATTACCATAACGGCCTTTTTTAAGCGATAACTCTACTAATTGTCTAATCTCTCCATTAAACATTGCATGGTCCACATTTAATTTACAAGTAAAATTAAATCTAGTCATTTTACCATAATTCAAAATTATCGATTCATATGAAATCAAAATTTCTAATCTAGTCTAGTTTAATCTTAACAGTTCATTTTTACAATTTTCACAATCAAATGTTCCAAGATTCTGAACAAATCTTAACATGATGAAAAGAACTTATTTGCTCAAGATGAAAGTACAAAACTCAGATGAACAATAATGAGTAAATTAAAAGGAAGAAACTTAATGATGCATAAGCAGAACAAGTTGATATTTGAAATGAAGAGTTAATAACATAGAGGATAAGTGGCAAGCTTAAAAAATAAAAAAAAAAGAACAATTTTGAGCAAAAGTTTTTATTTAATAAAATTTAAAAATAATCATTCATAAGGATTCATTGCATTCTTTTAGCAAACTTTATTTTTAAAATCATAAAAAGGTGCATTTTGACATAAGTTTAAAAAGAACTTTACAAACAAACATCAAAGGGAAAGTTAGGTGATAGCATTTTTCAAGTTTATGTTTTAATGATGACACTTCCAACATTATTGTAGGAACACTTTCTTGTAAGTATGCTCCTCTCCATTACTTGTTATATATCTCATGTGTGCATATGCCTCGTGGTCTTTCGTTTATATTGAATATAGGAAAGTTTTTTATCCTCACTAATCATCATAATGCTAATCTATTTTTCAAAGTGTGAACAAAAGGTCACGTTTAATGATGATGATGTGTCTAAAAGGTTGCTCTCCTCAAAATCACTATGATAGGTAACATTTTCATTTTGATGACCCACCATGGAATTTCAAAGAATATGAATTTAAAACAAAAGGCATCTTTGAATCTTTAGCGAAGTGGTAAGCATGTGCTCCTAAGAGTTTCACTAGAATTGAAAAAATATTTGATATCAGATGTACAATATTTTGATAATTGTAGTCTTTTAGAAGAAGGCCTTCAAATGGTTCGAAATGTTTAGCTCAATACTAAACCTTTGTAAGCTCTAGTGTGGATCTCATAAGAGCACCTTCCAAATCAACTTGGTTAATAAGTGCGTCCTATTCTCACTCATGTTAATAGTTTGCATGTTATTAAAAAGTAATGCTATGGTAATAAACTTAACAAGGCCTTTGGGGCTCTGGTCTTCATTTTGGTCAATCTTGCTAAAAGTATTTCTTTATATACTAGAATCTATAAAAAGATTGGGTGCAACAATGAATTTTAGAAAAAATTAAAGTAATGAAAATTCCCCCAAATGCTGTTGAAGCAACTATAAGCGGGGATTTTCGAAGGTCTAATGCAAGCAAAAAAAAGTTCTAAATTCTTTTACATCATAAATGAAGTAGATGAGACATTTCCAATTAGTGATGTAATAAGCAATGTGAAATATCAAATTTTTGTGGCCATCAATGTAGAAAACTATATGAATGCCCCACTACATTAGACAACATCAACACAACCAAAAAACATAAATGTATCATGAATAATCTATTCAATGACTGCATGGTCAATTACAATTAGCAATTGTAAGGTTAAAGTAAAAAATATTAGTCTAATTTAAAACATAGGAAGGACATGTAACCTAAACATCAAGTAGACTTGCAATCTCACAAATGCTCAAATAAAGATCTCTATGAAAAAGCAAAGACTCTTAAGCTCTCTAGAATAGACTCAAATAGCTACATAGTTGTTAACAGTAACAAGTCAATAAGAAACGTCACTAAATTGAATGTCAAAAAAATGATTTCCAGAAAGATGAGTAGAAGAAGCATTCAAGAATCTAAAAATATAAGAGTTGTAGATTGTAATTACTAATGCCCTACTTTTAAACATAAAGGATTTAATAAGTTCTATAGTAGCTTGATGCTTAATAACAAGACTATATTACACAAAATAAAGTTAATTGTGATGATGGAATTCTTTGCAAGTAATAGACAAATGGACATTATTTGTAGGATACCAAATTTTAACTATTATGAAGCAACATTTGTAATAAAGTATAAGTGTTTTAGTTACAATAGTTGCAATGTTAAAACTTGAAAATTTAGAATACTTTCTTCACATGGTGATATGTAAATGATGTGATTCCATTTATGCATGCCAAGAACTCTTTTATCAATAGAATAGATCTTTGGAGGGATTTAAGATTTATGATGGAGGCTAATTGTCATTTGGGAGTAAAAAGGACACTCAAATGTTTTTACTATGTTTAAAAAATTTAAAGGTCATTCTTGTTGGCAAAAACCCTATTAAATCATGATTTTCTCAAAGCTTTCCTAACATAGTGGCTCAACATATGAACATGTTCTTATTATACTAATAACTACTGAATAATTCTCCATCTACAATTAAATCTAAACAACTTAGATTCCAAAGCACTTGGATTGAAAGTATAAAATGCTATCTAGTGGTTGCGTAGCATTGGAGACTTCCAATTGCTAGGTAAGGAAGGAGGGCCGTAGCTTGCATGTTGAAGACAACTAAAGCCCACATTTAAGATTTGAGTAAAAGTTAATTTGTTCATATATTGCTGAGGATTAAAGAAGAAGTATAACATGTTATGGAGAAGGTAAGGAACATCAAAGAGTTAGAGATCAGTTATCAAAATTAGAACTAACAAATGTTAGGATGAACTAAACATGGTTACTAAAATGGAGGAGATGTATGGAGGAGAAATATGGGAATACTAAGGGTTACTTTTTTGGAATTATAAATGAAATTTTAGAATTTTGATTGCCACCAAAAATTACAAAATAAATAAGTAAAATTCTTTAAAAAAACTAAAAAAAAATTGACTTAAAAGCGCTACAAAATTAATTACCATAATTTGGTTAAAAATTGGCACTTGAATTTTAAGTGGTCGTAATGGTGAATGGTTAGGTAACAAACAATGCACGATGCCACATGTGTCAATTTGTGCATCACTTTGGGTTCGAATTTCAATGAGTAGCATCAGTAGAGAAGCATTGACATTTCGAGTCTGCTTTGGGTTCAACAAGGAACGAAGAGAGTTAGCACGAGTTTATGAGTAGGCACTGATAGTGGTGGTAATGACTACTGTCAAAGGTGGATGATAGCAAAAAACACCAAAACTAAATTTTTATACTAACAAACATGAGAGATGGCAAAAGGGAAGGTCTATACTGAATATAAAGTTGAAAATCTCTAAAAGTTTTTAATTATCCTATAAATAACCTAAAATTACTATAGATACAAATAAATTGATGCACTAATAAAAAGAAATAGAAACATATAATAAATTATGGTCTACCATAATTGATCCCCACAATGACAACGATAACTAATACATCTTCCATTTGAGCTTCTACATAATTTACTGGATTCAATGACATTAGATATATAAGAGGAAAACGATAGGTACTATGTAGCTTAAGAATGGTGATAATAACACAAATGTCTTCTACATAATATTCAATAATAAGCAAATGAAGTGCAATATATAAAGACATGAAGATCGAATTGGGAGTTGGCAATAGAGGAGGATTTAATTGCAAAAAATGTTGTCGATTGCTGAACATCTCTCTATTCCTTGCTAAAAAAATGAGTGGAGCTTTGGTTTATGATTCATAGACTAACTAAAATGTAAGGTGATGCTAATTCAGCAAGATAATAAGGAGAAAATACAACAAATTATTTTTTTGGACTCTTCATGTGCTTACAAATGTGACCAATTTCTTATTAATTTTACGGGCATTGTTAGTCCATATTTTAGGATGACATTTATAATGCTATCAATGATTTTCTTATTGGTAGCCCATCTCAAAAGAATGTAGTACTGCTAATTTTATTTTTCCTCTAACGATTAATTGCAAAACATCTTTTAAAGACTTTATGACAATTGGATGTATAGTTTCTAAAAAATACTCTAACAATTGGATGTATTGTTTCTAAAAAATACTCTAGTTTGTTAGTAGTTAGTCTATACTGTTTCCTACCCACCATCATCTCCATGGAGCAATCAACTTTACTAAGGAAAGGTAAATCACTAAAAATGTCTTCCCAACATACGAAATCGTACTTTCATAATAACAAACTAATGATTTAAATGAGAAGATCGAAGCTAACAACTCTATTATCAAGCTAGACATTAAGAATGTGTTCACTAATATATCATGAGGAAAAGAAATGCTACAAAAGTTTAACTTCAATAGTTAATTTTTTAATACAATCATGAGTATTTATAATATAAGATGGTTGATAGTCATTATTAACAAAAAAGGAATTGGTTCCTTCTAACTCTCTTATTAGCTAAATTATGGCAACCCTTTATCCAAATTTCTTCTTCATATATTATTAAAGCACTATGATGAGGTTTAAACAGTCTACATATGCAAGGTAAATTGAAGCACTAGGCCTCTCAAAGTGGTTGTCCACCAAAGTCCCATTTATGCTTTGTAGATTACCTTATTCTCTTCTAAAGAGGTGACAAATGCTCAACCAAAAATATCAAGCTATTCCTTACTGATCGCAAAAACACATCAACTTTATAAATTAAGGTATATAGGATTATCTTTTTGGGATGTTCAAACATGAAACAATAGTAAGGGAAGATCGACAAGGTGCTCCTCCTTCAAAAAAGATACTACCTTCCATTCCCTCAACTCAAAAGCACATTATTCAAAGGTAGGAAATAAAAGGACCACTTCAAACACTAGATTGACAAAAAAGGTAAAAAGAAATTACTCTAAATGTGAGGCAGTACTTGTTAGTCATGTACTCTATCTAATAACACTTTATAATCTATTGAAATCTCATCTTCTCAATAATATTATTTATTTTCTGAAAGTGTGATAAATGATTTCCTTTAGGGTGATAATGTTTTGGAGAGCAAGCACCATTTGGCTAGCAAGAAAATGATTAGCTTCCCTATGAAATGTATGGTTTATTAGTTAGGAAAATAAAGGATGTTAATGATACATATAATGTAGAACTTTTTTAGAAGGTCTACACCTCAAACATTACATATTCTAGATACATGAGATGTAATTTCCTTAATAAAAAATGTTATGGAGCATGCAAAATGACTTGGAATCAAATAAAGAGGATCATTCTCATTGTTTTATATTTTGCAATACTTGGAACAAAATTGATAAGGATCACAACAATTACTAGACCCTCGCAAAGGACGGTAAATTCACTATTGATTTAGAAAAAGAAGAGCTTATAGGTGATTAGGTACCTTTAAATCACAAAAAATAAAGTAGAATAATTGTCAACATTTCAAAATTTTTCTACTTATGTGGGGACTCCTCAATAACTTACTACCTTTTGATAACAAATAGGAGGAGTTGAAGTTGAATTTGTAAAAAAATGCTCTTTTTGTGTATATAGGGACTCTCAAATGAATCTTGTGGAATCAATTTGTGATTAATCTTGGCATTAAATAAACCCAACATCAACATTCATGAAATGCTTCCACAGTGGTTGAGGTGTAGTCACCTAAACTCATTAGCTATTAAGGAATTTAGTATTCTACCATCTCTAATATGCTAAAATATCTAGAAGATATAAATTCAAATCAATTCAATGAGCAAATTTTCCATATTCCCTGATTGAGTTCAACATAATACTTACGCAATTTTCAAATGTTGTCTAATTATGTAAAGAAGTTCAATAGATCCTCGAATGGTAAAATATGCATTGCTTCCTTGACATTTTGAGATCAATCAAACAATAAAAAAGTTTCTTAATGGACTCTCTTATTAGTGGATTTAGTCAAATTTAATTCTAACAGATTGACTAGAAGGAGCCAAGGCCTTATTGATTGTGCTTGTGTGATTGGAGACCTCTCAGTAGAGCTATTAAAGCACTCTCAAAACATAGTATCTTAATAAATATATAAGTTGAAGCCATTGAAATTCTATTTGTTTTAAACTTATGTATTAATTTGGGGTTACGTAAACAATATTATAGAATCAAATAATTAATCAATCCGTATAATGTTGCATAAAAGCATTCGAATCCCTTATTGGATCTTAATTATATTAAATAGATTGAATCAATTTCATTGAAAAGTAGTTTAATTCTAACACACATTTTGGGAAGGAAATTTAGTAACAAACTAAATAGCTTCAATAGCTAATAGTTGTATTCATTTAAAGGTTTTAAGTTCAAAACAAATTCCAAAAGTTTGCAATGCTTTAATTAAGCTTGAAGAGGACGGATGTCAATGTGGGGATCATAAGGAAAGTAATCCATCTAACTACTCCATAATAAAATGTATGAAATGCAATGACATGATCATTTAGGTTGACTTGGATTTGTTCTTGTGGGAATTGCTAAGCATTTGGGGCTAAAAAGAATGAATTAAATTCATAGAAAACCACTCAATTTTATCATATAACTTTTATTCTAGCTTAACAAATCAATTTTGATAAACTACTTTTGGTTCATATAACTCATGTCAAGTTAATCATATTCTCAAAAAAAATTAGTGAACCTATTTGTTGTGGTTTATTTCATGATAGGGAAACCAATATTGATAGAATCTCTTAATTTTAGTAAATGATAACTATTCTTCTTAAAAAATGCTAAAATCCAACCCATTCCAATATATTCCAATCAAACATGAACTTAATTCTAGCAAAAATATAAAGGAAAGGTTCATAAATCTACTTTTGCTAAAATTAAGAGATTTGGAATAAATTGAGTACATCCTATATTACTATCACAATAAAAAGGTTGTTGTAGTGTTAATACAATAGTAGATTTATGAATTAGGAAGCTACCTAACAAATTTATTGTTGTTTTTAGGAATATGTTATGCAAAGAATGAAATAAAAGCCATCTCTTTCTTAATAATTTCTTTGTCAATTGATCTAATAGCTAATGTAATTATTCATCAATTTTCATTGCACATGTTTCTACATCCTCGTCATCTAGTACTTCATTCATCAGCGAGCACGTCCTCCAAATCAACCATATGTAAAGACTAGTTCAATGGAATTAGTTAAGTATGATGGAATTAATTAGACAATACATTAGACTCACTACTTATTTGGAATCATTACAGACTTTGTTTGGATTCTTTGCACATTTACATTGTCTTTGAATCATATTATTATGGACATTATTGACTAAACAAATAGATGAAACATATCGAGTATTTCAACATGTATGTTTATAGATTTCATAACTTTATTGAGTTATATCTCACTTCATAACAATACAATCACCAACTAAGTAGCTAAACTAATACAAACCTTTTAAATTGATCCAAAAAAATTAATAATGCTTCAATACCAAGTTTGAATTACTCTAATGCTAAACAAATTCTTAGCATACATAATATCATTCCATAATTAGCCTAGCATTATATTTCACATCAAGACTATAATCTTCAATAAACATTTGTTAATGCTAATCAATCAGATCTATCATTTATGTTTCCTATGTGTGTTAAGGACATTATACTACCACTCATTTGAAAGGATTAAACAAATTTGTTGATTCTAATTTGTTTTTGTAAATCTTACAATCATGAAATCTATAAATGTACTACATTATATCATACTGCATAGCAAGATTGTCATCACTTAAATATGTGGCATGGAAGGAACCATTTGAATTTCACTAAAATCCGTTTGATTTGTTTCAAATTTTTTGTTTACAATAACACACAAATATGTTAATCAAACTTGTCCATTAAGGCACATTGTCTCAATTTTCATTATTAGTTCCTCAGTTAACTTCCTTTACTATTCATTAATCTTTTCATAAAAACTTTATCAACATAGTTCTCATCAAACAATATGATAGTTCCTTAGACCAAGGTCAATCATTATACTCTTATGTATTTTTATACAATTTCAATGCATAACTATTGTGTAATCAATCATTGTCACTATAGATACCTGTATGCATTAGACTCATTCCAACTAATAAATTGAATTTGTAATGTTGATACTTCAATGAGACACTCCAAATCACTTAATGGTAATGAGTTATCATATGACATTCACGTGCATCAAAAAAACAAAAGCTTATGGATGGTCATCCTCACATGCACATGTCAACAATAGCTTTTAGAAATCTTGATAATATTAATAATACATTTTAAGTAGTAAATTATAACTATTGTAACTTTCAATATGTAGTAAAATTTTTTTCATAGTTGAAAAGGTTGAGAAATGGTCCATATAGCCTTGAAATGGTGGAAAAGTTGATTAAATGACTTTAAGAGTTATTAAATACATCTAATAAATATAAATAGACTTAAATAACTTTTTATTAATATAATCATCCACTAATGAAATTACATATCATCATTGAATTATTCAAAATTTTGAAAACATCAATTTCTATCATTATCACAAATAAAGCCATGTAATTATTAAAGAAGTTATGACGATCATTTATATCATCAACATAGCTTAGAAAAAGTTATATAAGCTTTCAATATCTGCATTCATGTCATGCTAAACATCATGTGTGATAAAATTACATTATTTATTCTTTGAAGAGAAAATTGCAAAAATTATTTTTACTTTAGAATTTTGCAATAGGTTAGACTTCACCCTTTAAAAAAGTCGTTGCATTGTTATCTCCTACATTGAAAAACCATTAGTTAGGTATTCACATAGTAGCACTCCATATATCACACAACTATTCCACTTGGATACATACTAGTCTACTAAGATTTAAGGCCACTCCAAGTTTGGAACCTCTATTTTTTTAGTTCTTGATATTTATTCCTATTGTGGGAGCAATTTACAATTAACCCTTGTTAATTACACTATTTAATTTTTTTTAGAAAATTTTAAACTATTTTTATTTATCATTTAGCTCAAGTCATTTAGAGATTGATTAGTAGCTTTCCAAATACTTATAGCTTTAAATTCTATCCAGGATATCTTTGTAGTAGTACGATAATTTTGTTAGCAAAAACTATTTCAAAATGACTTTAAAAGGTCTTAAAATTGAATGTTGGGTTCCTTTTCACTACTACTCATTGGCGTTCTTCACCTTTATCACTACTAGTGTCGATTTGCGTGGCCTGCTTGACTAACCGTAACTCTTTGAACATATTAATCGGCACAGCACGCACTCACCAGTGATGATCTACAATCCATCAAATTTCCTAACCTATCACCACATGTTGACTTGTTAGCTCATGCTAACCTACAAAATTAGACTTGTGGGGTAACTATTTCTATTTACCTCTATTGCACTAATCATGTAAGCCACCTCCTTGCCTCTCACTACACTGATGCTCAAAATACACATTCCAATTTGGCAGTTTCTTATGGCAAATTAATTTTTCTTCATTTCATTGAAAAGTTTTGGCTCAATTAAAATAATGTTTCTTTATAATTTTTTAGGATAATTTGAATTTTTGAAATGTACTTTAAAATTCTAATATATGATCCATAGTATCCTAACAATATCCTTTTATTTCTTAAGCAACCAAATTATAATTGTATCTTTTACATCTCTATAAATAGTGATGCTTACAACATTGTAAGTAATCTAATTTGAATGAAATGATAAAGTGCTACCACTAAGCTAGTTTAATAGAAGCGTGTTGTGTATATTCAATATAATATTGTGATTCTAGAGATAACCTAGGAAGGAGAGTTAAATGCTCAGAAAAGAGTGATTCAAACATATTATTTAATATTCACAACAACATCAAATCTCTAAGAAGGCACTTAATCACATAATCTAAACTTTTTCAAAATTAATCATCTAATCTAAATTTTTAGTTTGCCTTAATGAACAAGTGATTTTCTTATTTAGCATTCTAAGAATTCTAGTTGTGCACCTTGATACTTTGCCACTAACTTGATTTTTTTTATGTTGACTATTAAAACCAATTTTTCCTTAGGTTAGAGTCCTATATGTTAATGAACAGTGTATATTTTAAGTTTATAAGAAAGTTTTTACTTGTATAATGATACTAGGATTTGTTATTGTAAACCAATGTCACCATTGGGTATGCCTTTATAAGGATATGTTTCATGAACCTAAGAACTTTTCAATTATCGATGACCTAAAAATAGGTTTTGACATATCATCATATATTAACTTGGTATCCCTTAATAGCAAAAATTTATTAAAACATTTATGAAAAAACATAAAAAAATAAAAAATAAATCTTATTTTCAATTCTGAAGCTGGAACATATGTTAATTTATATGTTCTTTTGCTATTATATTTCATGATTTGTTTTGTTTTCTTTGTCTTTCTGATCTCAAATTAAAAATTTTTTTCAAAGGTAATAATTTATAACTACTAAGACAATAGAGTAACGTAAAAGTCTAATTCTAAATGAGTTACCTTTTGTAGGCTTGATAATGTAACATGTAATTAGAGAACTAATTCATTTTATGTAACCGCTAAGTGGAACCTTAGTAACATGAGTAGACCAAACGAAACAATGCAATAAAAATAGATGTGGTGAAACCCATATATTAAGTTGGTCTATGATAAGTGACTCTAAAGTATCGAAAATATCTTTTGAAAATGAACCTAACAAAATGGATTGTCAACCTAGGTATCAAGCTACCACAAATACCCGTGATAGCTGACATATAACGATAATGATCACTAGGTTTAACATGCCTAAAAAAAGAGTTGCAGCATTTGATGGTAGTTTAGACCCTTAAGCATATCGAATTTGGAGAATGACAATGCAACTTTATTTAAAATGATATGATCTTAGTCAGCATCAAAAGAACTAATTTGTAAAAACTTAGGGTCATATCATATGCTAAATTATTTATTCACACATTAAAAAAGTAATTTTTTGATAAGCGAGGATTACCTTGATCATTGAAAGAAATTAAAATTTGGCCTACAAACTAAATATTTAATCACTTCTTATTTTTGCAAACTTTTGGATAAATAACAAAATTTATCTTAAGGTTTGAAGAGTTCTAACAAATACAATGCTAAATTTTGGCATTATATGCTTTAATCTGGTATTTAAGAGCTAGTTCAACATTATTTTGATTTTGAGTTAGGCTTAAAGTCTCTATTAAATTGAGTTATACTTGGGAAATGTTATTAGTTTAGAAAAGACATATAAAGTACCATATGATTTAAAATATTAATTATGTGCAAGATTTAGATTCTTTTGATGTCTTCCTACCCTAAAATGCATATCACTACTTCCACTCTTCTACCACTTGTGCTCTATAAACAAATTGTTTCTCTTCACCAATAGTACTAACTCATTGAAGTCAACCCTTGGACAAACAATCTACTGCTTCTAGAGTAGAGCCTTAACATTATCACAAGAAAGGGCATGTCATAACCTAATATCTTAAGAAAGCCCTACACATAAACCTAAAACAAGGAATGAGAAAAGGCATTAAAGTTAAAGGAAATGAGGTTATAGAACTAGGTGAGGATGTTGAAAAAGAATTACAAGCACAAGCTTCAAAAATTTAATATATTGCATCACTTATAACTATTGTGAGATGCAGTTTGATTACGCTAGGAATAAGAATAAGTAAAAGTTGTTGACAAACTAAAATCATTTGTACATTCATTAGAATTAAAGATTGACCTAATAAGATCGTTATAGATAACAACAGTTGTATCATTGTCATATCAGAGAATACTATTGAAAAGATAGGTTTAACATTGATAGACCATCTTCATCCATGCAAAGTGTCGTCAATTAACAAAACATCAATTTCTAAAAGTACATTTTTGCATTCCTTTCAAGTCTAGTCAATATTATACGGAATTATGGTGAAATGTTATCACAATGTGAGTAGATGGTCTTATTTTTGAAAAACCATGGCTATTTGATTTAGATGTTACCTAAATGCAAGACCAAATACTAGTACTTTCGAATAAGATGGAACAAAGATCACACAATGCATTTACCTCCCCCAAAAAGAATTTCTAACCCAAATAATCCAAAAAAAAGATAAAGAGAAAGAAGAAGTAGTGTCATTTCACTAATTAAGATTGTGAGGGATGTAACCAACAGTAAGGTATCTAGTTTGTAACAATTCGAGCAGCCCTTACTAGTATAACCACCCCACCCCCCATGTTCTAACCCTAATTAAAAGAATTTGTTAAGGTGATTCCTATGACTTGCAAAGCACACTCCATTTATTGAGATAAATTTGGGATGTTATTGATCTAGTTCCTAACACTTCACTATCACATTTAATAAATTATTGATTAAAACTATTCTCTCAAGTAGAGCTTATTTGATAAGTAAATGAGCCCATTCAAAAGAAAATTATTATGAAAAGTATTGAAACATGTGCTGACCTCGCTTTGTTTTCTCCAATAAATGATGAAACTTGGTGCATTTACATAGATAATCATGTCATTAACAAAATAATGGAAAAGTATAGATTTCCAATACATATGCTATACGATTTGTTAGTTCAAATAGCTGAAGCCACAATATTTTGTAAAATACATTGCAAAAGTGGATATTATTATGTTAGAATCTGCCTAGTGATGAGTTTTACTTATAGTAAGGGTTTTTGTTTAGTACTATTCGTATTTTTTTAGAAATCATGACAATAATGTACGTGTTACCTTTTTCTTCAATGTGTCCACCACATTTGCTGTTAGTGACATTCCAATGTGCTTATCTAGCTTTATTTATATTACTTAGAACATTCTTCACCCATCAGATTGTGCTAAAAAATATTTTATCAAATACGTTATTAACCCATTCAACTACTTGATCTGATATTTTGAACCATTCAACGGGTGAGTAACGACAATCACAAGCATATAGCATCAATTTCATCAATATTCTATTTCCACTCCATATTCAAATTTTACTATCTAGTCCAATATCAAGCTGACTCAAATTCTTTAAATGATCATTAGTTCATTTCTTTGTATTATAGTAAAGAAATAAAACAAATATGCTAAATGATTTCTATAGTTCTATATGCACTCTTTGTTGTGTATCTTAGAAAGATGCACATGAGTTTCTTTGAATAAAGATTTTGATTCCTTAATGATTATTTAAAGAAATGCTTTAAACTAATTTCTTAATAAACTTGAGTACATCTTTAAAAGTGATTATTAACAAATGATAATTCTCTTTTAAAACAAATTAATTTTATTACAAAACAAACTAGTTTTGCAATAATAAATCTTAGTTAAAATTATGAAAAATAATAAATAAAAATAAAAAACATACATAAATGACGATTATGTATTTTTGATTTAAAATCAAGCGTATACATACCCCTGATAAAAATCAAGTAAAAATATAATAATAAATATAAGTCTTTCACTATAAATTGATTACGTTAAACTCTTACAATAAAGAAATAATAAAAATAAGATACTATGGTCTTATAACATAACAAATATTAAAAAATAAAACGATTCAGTAAAGAAAAATGAAATTAATACAAATAAAAAACCAATGATTTAAGAAAACATAATAAGATAAAAGTGTTCTATATCAATCCACTAAAAATAAATAAAATTGAGAACTTTATTGATTTAAAAAAAAGTTGAGATTAAGTGTTTCATGAATGAAAGACATATGAAAAGGAAGTGAGAATGAGCACTAGATGCTAATTTCTTAAATGTGATGATATGAAAATTTTTCTTCAAGTTTTGTAATTCTTTTAATAGTTAATTTTGTTCAATAATTCAACTATTTATACATGTGTTTAATGATTAAAAATATTTTCCAAATTGATTAATTAGTGATAACAATAAATTATAAAAATCTCAATAACTCAAAATAACTGTTAAAAGAGCTGTTACATTTGAGTTGGGATCTAATGTTTGGATGACTAACATAATTATGTGTTTAAAGGTGGATGTGAATACATTTATTTGAACACATAATTGTGCAAGTAGATGGCAAAATAACTACTACAATTCTAATTACTATCATGTGAAACAGATACAAGTTTTAGTCCCATATTACATTAATAATGGATCATTATGGCTTTATAAGAGTTTTCTTTCACTACATAATAAGTGCATTGTTTGGAGTTAGCTGCCACTGTTTCGCTCTAAAGTACTTCCTCTATTGCTAGAACACATTCATGTTTACATAAATTTAAATTATTGAGTTATATGTTGAACAAGAATTGTTTGAAGTGTTTTGGTGTCATTTTCTTTATCCAATAAGTTCATTTAGACATATTTTGTTTTGTTAATCTTGTGTTTAAAGTGTCAAGCCATAAATGCTATTCTTTTTAAAATAATAGACTTAATTAGAGTGAATAAGATTTCGTTTCCAAAAAATAAGTCATGCATTTTTAAGATATTAAATTAAGGGTCTTCAAAGTACATTAGAGTATTCAATAAGATTTAAAGATAGAAGACGTATGCATCCAGTTTGTAAAGATTTTCTTTTTTACTATAAAATAGAATATTAGCTTATTGATTATAATGTGCATCTTTATTCACTTTGAAATCCTAACTTAAGTATCTAACTTATTCAACCTTTCAATGATTTAAGAAACTTATAAGATCATATTTTTTTGCTCAATCCATTTTTTTATCAAATCCATCAAACAAATATTTGCCAAGTTTCATGTCAAATGATAACTTTTGGTAAACTAAAAAATTAATTTTATTAAATTTTTCTTATTAAAAATAAATAAGCATCACCTTAAGCACACCAAGTAGAAAGCACTCAATCTGACTACGCCCAAGCGAGCCTAGAAGCATCATGATAGGAAGCTTAGTTAGGCCTAAAATTTGTTAGAGGTGCATTCATGAACTTTGTCAACATAAAATAGAGGATTTTTTGGGGCTGAACATTAATTAAATATGCTAATAAGGATCAAGTTAGATCCATAATAATGAAATTATGTATAAATATATGAGTTGGCAATGAGATGACATCCCAAGCACACTTACATTATGCACCCATGAAAGGTATTGTATGGAGAAAATGACTTTTCTTTTTGACAATATGAGACTAACATTAGTCCTACTACTCAACACCAAAAGCATGTGCTATTTCTTACCATTAATATTTTGAACAGATTGTAATTGTTTCAGCAAATATAAGCACTCGATCTTGGTGCAAAATTGAATGACCAAGATCACTCTGACTTCATTTGGTTGCTTTAACTATTTCTACCTTTTGAAAACTTGTTCTCATGATTTATATGGCCCAACACTTTCCACGATTATATCCTTTAGCTAAGATGAATTTTGCCTTTGCAAATGATGAATTGAATTATCCATATCTCACCTACTTAATTGGATGGCCAAGTTCTAATCCATCTTGATACAATCATCTAAAACTAATCTACTTTTATAATATTTGATCTAATGGTCTACAAAATCTCTAATAAGAGCCAATGATGCTTGTCGATCTGACCTAATGGCTAATTCCTTAGTCGTTATTTGAGCCATTGTGTTAACCAATTCAAAGAAATATTTTAAGTTGTTTGGAAGAGCTATTTAAACTATTTGGA
This sequence comes from Vanilla planifolia, assembly GCA_023846275.1. Lineage (NCBI taxonomy): Eukaryota > Viridiplantae > Streptophyta > Magnoliopsida > Asparagales > Orchidaceae > Vanilla > Vanilla planifolia. The sequence goes on along the minus strand of JAIUJO010000032.1, from coordinate 1,621,505 downwards.
AGCACTTTTTGAAAAAACCTTTCCTTAACTTTCTAATAACTTTAAGCAAACTTTTGTATATAAACTTAACAATTATTCATGAAATGACTAGTAAATATGAAGAAACATTTGAGTTCTCTCCAAAGCATAACATGACATTCTACTATCATAAAATCTTTTGAAATCGACTACAAATTAGTTCTTCACAAAATGTAAAATTCTTTCAACAAATCTTATTGCTTCTAAGTTTTCAACTGTTTTCTTGTTAAAGTAATTTGAAGCTCATCATGCCTTTTTCTATTAATCAACAAGCATCAAAAGTTCTACAAATTTATCATAATTTGTCCCTCTTAATTTATTTTTCCATTTTCTTTTGGGTTGGGTGGCCTAGCATTTATAAAAGCATTAGTTTAGTATGATGTCAAAAAAAACCAAGTTCATGTTAAGCTTGTAAACTCTCGTGTTATAAATGAACCCACACAAGCTAGTAAGTTAGATGCAAGTCGTAAGAGAAAACCTCAAGTTGTAAACCACTTAATTGTGGAAAGATTTTTAACCTTAGTTGCTTATGGACATAAGATCTAATTTGAACAAAACAATTTAGAAATTTCTTTGTATTATTTTACTTTATTATTATTTTGGTTATTAAATAAGTTTAATTTCTACCTTACCATTTTTCTATGCTCTCTAAACAATGTGTTTATAGTTTTCTCCTTAAATTAAGTTTTTAATATATCATCATTAACGATTAATATTGGTGCAAATCTAGATGAAGGACTTCTTCAATCATTCTATCATTATTTAAGATAACTTTTATTAATATTTGAAGGATTGATTTTGAGTTTTTATCTAATCAATTGACATGAGACATTAGAAAGTGCAAACAAAAATATATGATTTACTTAGAAGATTCATGTAGAAAAGAAATCTTGTTATTTAGTGTACTTAATAATGATCAATGGAGAATGATATAATTAAATGCCATAACACTAAACTACCTCCACCATGTAATATCTCCAAGTGAATTTAATCAAGTTATGAATTTTTATATCACACATAAGTTTGAAAAAATTTTGAACTAATTTATGAAGGCACTTAGTAAGTTTAAAAAGTCAAGAGAAATCTTCACAACCATGATTTTAAGCTCTTTAGAATAAATTTGAGATTAACAATAAATAAGATGCTTATGTGATTTAATAATATTGCTAATAGATTAGAAAATCTTGGAGAAGCACTTCTTAATATGGATCTTGTAAGAAAAGTAACAAAGATTCTATACAATGAGTATGATCCTCTTGTTACAGTAATAAAGACAACCAAATGCATAACAAGCTCATATTTGATGACGTATTTGGAGAATTATTAATAATAGAGATTGAGAGGAATATAGGACTTGAAAAGGAGGCCTTAACATGCAAGAAAATCATAGAGCAAGGTACAAGGAGCTATTATCTTTTAAATCTAACAAAGATAACATAGATGTAATATCTATCTTTTCTATGGACTTGGAGGAAAGGTAAATTTTCATGCTAAGGGTTTAGATAAAAATTTTGAGAAAAAGTTTTATAAATAAGAATTGGCAAAAAAAAAGAGAATGGAGGAGATGGACACACCAAGGCTCCATGATTGTGGTCCAATCAGCTATATTATACCAAATTATCAGCAACTCAAATACACCAAAAAAAGAAATGGAAAAAAAAAGATTTTCAAGCTACTTGGTTACTTAAGAAGAATTAGACTCCACAACTTCAAGTAGTGAGGAGGAAGGAATGACTTGCTTCATGGCAAATGATAATGAATTAAGAACATCAAGTGAAGAATAAAAGATTAAGATAATCTCTAGGCCTCATGAACTTTTTGAAAATAATTACATAGAAGTTATTAATAATTAGTTTCTTTAATATTTATACATAAAACATTAAAAATGTTTTGCAAAGAAACAATAATTATTTTTATTTTTTTAGTAAAGGACATTGACAAAAAATTATGTGATGAAAATGATTCCACGATGACAGAGAATACTTCCTTGAAAAAAGAAATTACGAGCTTGAAAACAAAAATTTATGCTATTCAACATGTAAAATTTTCCAATGTTTCACATGATGTTTATTTTTTTAAAAATAAATATATGTTTTCTTTTGAATATGCCTAATATTTCAAATATTGCATACTTTTGTAGTTGTAGAAAAGGTCATTCTTTTAAGGATTGTCAAAGTGAGAAAAATATTATGAGTTCGAAATGCTGTTTCAAATGACTATGCCAAGCTTGTTTGGCTTTCTAAGGTTAGAGAATATAGAATTTAAAATAAGTTGTCTTCATAACCATTCTATAGCGATATAGTATTTTCAGACATTCATAAGTTAGAAGAAAGACACTTTGGAATTGTGCATAGAAATTAGAAAAACAAAAGTTATATTTTATGAATATTTACTAAAAGTTCTATAATTTATGTAGCCATATTTAGAGAAAAAAAATCTTGCTTTTGGGAGTTGGATAATAGATGCTCAAGATGTTTGACTAGACAACTATTAAAATTTATCTCAATAAGGCATTGTCTAAATAGATAGGTAACACTTGAAGACAAGTCTAAGAGGTAGATAATTAGAATTGGTAACATAGGATATTCTACATTAAAGAAAACAAGCAAGCTACATGTAGTTAGAGATCCAGTTAAGCCAAACAAAACTAGTTCAAAAATGTATGAATCGTGCAAAAAAGGAAGGCAAGCTAGATATTTCTTTTAAACCTTGAAATGACTTAACTACTAGCTTAGGGATAGTTTATTTAGGCTTTTTAAACAAACATTGATCTAGAGTTTAATAAGAAAAATTAGATTTGTGAATAATAATCATTCTTCTTGAAATAATTAGGTTTTATTCAATGTTATAGAAGAGAAAAGCTATCTCTAATTAAGTTGTATTCAATGTGATAATATTAATGAGTTTAAAATGAGGGCATCAACTTACATGTCCTTTTCACATCAACAAAATGACATTGTAAAAAGAAAAAATGAGACCTTAGTAGTGATGGATAGAACTATGTTAATTGAATACAACCTACCAATATATGCTTGGGGAAAGGAAATTAAAAAAACTTATTATACAATAAATAGAATTAACTTAAGACCAATATTTAAGAAAATATACTTAAGAGTTATTTAAAAATAAGAAATTGAATGTTAACTATTGTCATGTTTTTGGGTATAAATGCATCATTGTTAATAATTAAAGAATCAACTTTAACAAGTTTGATGAAATGTATGCCTATAAATTTTTATAGGATACTCTTCTTTTAGAAAAACATACGAAGTTTACAACTTGGATACTCCAAATCCATGCTTCACATTAAATAAAATCAATTATAAGAGATGTTAATTAAGCAATTAGGACTAGAGCCGTTATGGGAGAAGTTAATCATAGTGAAATTATTTCTTTCATAAAACTAGTATCTAGAGAACAAGCCCATATGGTTGACAATTAGTTTTAAGTAATAAAAGTAGATTCAATTTAGTTTGAGGGAAACAAAATGTAAGAACAAGTTCTTTGGCTTAGTGATAAACAAGTGATTAGAACCAAATGGATATTTAAAAATAAATTGGATAAAAAAAGATTGATCATTGATGGTATACCAATTCTTAAAGGTTATAGCAATATTGAAGGTATATATTTTGAGGAGGCATTTCTGTTAGTAAAAAGATTAGAAATTATTAGACTTATCTTAGCATATTCATGCCATAAGAATTTTAGATTATTTCAAATGGATGCAAAATATCAACTTTAAAATATGATAACAAAAGAAGATATGTGTGTTGAACAACCCCCAAGCTTTGAGACACATGCATATGATGATTATATATATATGCTTAAGAGGGAAATTTATGGCCGTAAGTAAACTCGTTATTCATTATATCATAGACTGAGTAATTATCTAGTAGATAGTTGCTTTAGGAAAGGAAAAATGGATAACCCATTATTCTTAAAATCATTAAATAATCATTTTGCTACTTGTACAAGTTTATGTTGATGACAAAACTTTTGGAAGCATAAATCAAAGTAAGTTTATGGAATTTAGTGATTTAATCATGTTGGATTTTGAGATTTGTATAATGAGTGAAATGAATTTCTTCTTCGGATTACAAATTATGTAACTAAAAGGTCAGATTTTTATTTTATAAAAGAATTATTTAAAATATTTATTCAAGAAATTTGTGTATGAAAATATAAAACAGAAGAAGATACTAATGTATCAATCGATGTATTTAGATTTAAATAAAAATTCAGAACACATTGATAAAAACTTTACGAAGAACTTGTTAGCTCTTTATTATGTTTTATAGTTAATAAACTGAACATCTTATTTTTTGTTAGCTTTTGTGCTAGATTCTAATAAAATCCTAAGAAACACCATCTAAAGGTGACAAAATTAATCTTCAAATATGTAGAAAGTATAATCAACAAAGGTTTATAGCAAGCTAAAAATACATATTCATGAGATCTTATAAGTTTTATAGATTCAGACTTTGTAAGCTCTAAGTTTGATAAGAAGGAACCTTAGGTGCATGTTAATTACTGGGAAATATTTTTTAATTTCCTAGTTAACTAAGAAGAAAAAATTTCATAGCCATATTGACCATAGAAGTCGAGTATGTACTTATTAAATGTTGTGTTGCTCAAGTGTTAAGTTTGAGAAAACAGTTTCAAGATTATTGTTTAGATCTCTTACATATTCTCATTATAATTGATAATACTAATTCTTTGGCTTTAGCAAACAACTAAGTTCATCATTTCAAGAGCAAACATATTGTATAATATACAACTTTATTAGTGATCAAGTAGCTAAATCCTTAGTGAAATTCACATATGCTCCTACTAAAAAAAAATTGGTAGGCATATTTACAAAATTTCTTCTGATCGATCAATTTAAAGCCATAAGACAACAATTAGGTGTAATAAAAAATTTATAAATTATACCTCTGTTTTCATAATATGAAAATGGGAGAATTATAATGATTTAAATAAGTGAGAAATGAAAATGTAGTAAGTGAGAGCATGAATTAAGTGGGAGGAAAAACTTTTCAATTTTAGTATCACTTATAATAATAATATATGTTTTGTACTTACTATAATTTTATCTAAACATTAACATCTTATAGCCATCAAAAGGAAGATATTGTTAAATTACTCTTATGTTTGATAAGTGAAACCATAAATGTTTAACATTTTATTACAATGATTTTGTTTAGTGTGAGTTAGGTTTAAGTTTAGTGATCAAGCCTAACACTTTGATTATTGTGAGTTAATCGTCACCAAAAATAACTTGATGTGTTTAATAAGCTTCAAGGATTAACGATATATGCATCAACTTTGAAATGCTTTTTATTTTTGTTATAAAATAGAATGTTGACTCATTGATTATAAGTTACAACTCCATTCATCTCACTTTTTGATCCTTTTATTGATTTAAGAAACTTATAGAATTTTAATTTTAATTCAATCCTTTTTTCTATTTAAATCTATGTTACATCATTGCCAAATTTTATGTCAATTTCTAAACTTTCAACAAAGCACTTGGGCCAACCAAGTCCAACTTGGCCATGTAGCATCGAGTTAGGAGACCAGTTGCAAAAAAGTCAACAATTTAGTTAGGTTGCATCCTAAACAAGATTGGGCCAAGAATTTATTTATGCACCCATGAAGGTATTACAAAGATCAAACTACTTTTCCTTTCAACAATATGGGACTAACTTAAATATAGCAACTTAGTGCTAAAAATGTGCTCTATTTCTCACCATTTGTTCATTTATTTGAAAATAAATGTTTAATCCAATATGAATACTTGATCCTAGCTTGAAATTTGATAGCCAAGATCATGTTTGACTTCACTAAATTTTTTTATTTTTGCACTTTGAAAATAATTTATCCTTAAATTAGATAACTCATATTTAACAGTGTTTGAATCTTACAAATAAGATCTTTCTCATCTTTTCTAATGATAAATTAAATGATTCTGATCTCTTCCTTTCTGATTAGTAAGCCAACATCTAATCCACTTTGATTTAACCATCCATAACACATCCACATTTATAGTGTTTGATATGATAGTTTAGAACCTCTAAGATTGTAGTTAATGGCACCAGTTAATCCCACTTAACTACTAATTCCCTAGTAGTTAATTGAGCCATTGCAATAATCATCTTTGAAAAAGTATTTTATGCTATTTCAATGCAGTCTTTCAAAAAAATTTTTGTTGAATTTCTAATTGCTATCATCAAATTTTTTCTGTAAAAATCTATCCCTTGTTCATGAAATGACTAGTAAATATGAACGAATGTTCGAGATCTTAACCAAACATTACACATTATTCTACCAAAAAATTCATAAGTAAAACTTAAGTTTTTTATCATAAAAAAATAATATAACTAGGGGTAAAATACACAACAAAATTACCATCAAATAAACCTTGAAATGATCATGAAATTATTGACTATCTTTTGATAGTGCCATTATCTCCATCCTATAATATTTTTTAACCATTCCATTTATTTATGGAATGAATTAGTCTCAATTTACAATAATAGGTATCAACTTTCTTAATGGCACTTTCATAATTATTTTATTTATGTCACTTTTTCTAACATAGACAATAATTTTCTATTTCACTCCTACCTATAGTATCTTTGTTATCGATTGCATTCGTCTTGATATTCTCCTCTTTTTGTAGATTTATTTTTTTATTAGACAACCCTTGGAATAAAAACCTTATAAAGATTTGAATTTCTTAAACGTTCTATCGCTAATGACATCCAAAAATCCTTTGACCAATTTCCTAAATGCCTACTCCAAGAGCTATTTTTTGGACTAAAAAAGTCAAATTTTTCTAGTTTGGTACTTTTATTATTTTTCTTCAAAAATTACATTAGAATTAATTTAATGTTATTTTTAATATATTTTGGTATTTTTTTATGACATTTCCTCTTCTAATTCATGTTGAATTATTATTTGAGGTTCCTTTTTATTTTTTCTTTGATATTTGACTTCCCCTTCCTATTATTAGTTCTTTCAAATAATATTCTTTATGATCTTATACAAAACTATCCATATGGAAATTCATTTCATGATGCTCAAAATAAATTTTAAAATGCACTTAAATTATTTCAACAAATAATAAAAAATATTATATACTTTTGGTTATTTTGTAAATATAACTCCATGTAAGAATTTAATCGTTCAAATTTAAAGAATGTTGGATGACTCAAAAGCATCTCCTCCTTTACTTTCCAAGTAGCTACTAGTTCGTATCACTTGTCCACAAGATGCTCTTTTTCCTAATTTTGTTGATTTCTATTTTTAAGAGTGCCATTGTCATTTCATTATAAAATAATTTATGATACACCACCTTGTCACTTTGATAATATTTACATATAAAACTACCATTAGCAAAAAATTTTACAAGGACTGAAAGAAAAATACATACTGTACTATGACAATGACAATGACAATTGCCTTGTAAGTAATAGAGCAATTTATTTCATTTAAGTATGAAAGCACAAAATTCTTGTCTTTAGTTATCCTTTTTTTCCAAACATTATAATGCCTTTCATAGGTTTTGCCTTTAAAAAATAGTTGATGCTCTTCCTGAAAGCCCACTTTCTTAATATTGTTATCGTATTTTTTGTGGAGTAAATCTACTCCTTTTGAATTCATATTTTGATTATTCAGATGTTCTTAATATAATATAAAATCATATATATATATATATATATATATATATATATATATATATATATATATATATATATATATATATATATATATATATATACATACGTATATATCAAGTAGAGTATTGTTAATTTTTTTATACAAAAATAATGATAATTAATGCTTCGTATTATATAATATTTGGTATGATATCATCTCTATGCTAGACTAATAATTGTTGTCTTAAGAAAACTAATTAATAGTGAAATACTTATTCTAGTTGTTTTAGAAACATAAAGTTCATAGTCCTAACATATTCTTAAGTGTTTTAAATATTCTCTTTCACTGACTTTTAGTTTGGGCCCAGAATGTTTTGTTAGATGTTAGTTCTATATAACATGGATTAAGAAATTTTTTTCAAAAGTATGATAAAAGTTTGGAACCCTTATGTAATATAACTATATGTTCTATACCACATAAGCCATACTATTAATCAACAAATATTTGACTTATTCTTTTTTCAGAAATGTTTCTTTGATAAGTAAAACTAAATTCTTGGGGTTCAGAATCTCATTTTCAAACTTACAAAAATTTTCTTTTTAATCTTCCACACATCATCATGTTCGTTTAAGACAACATCTTATTGATAATATGCCACAATGGCCAATAGTAAATATCTATTTGAGCTTCATCTAAGCTACACATCGTAAATGTTTTGGCTGCTTACAGAATTGGCATCTACTTTTACTTTTTTGCTATTGATATAGTCTCTAAAGCATAATGCCTAAATAATTCAAGTTGTTTTATTTATGTTAATGTTTGAGTAGATTTATCATCAAACTAATTATAAATAAGATGTTTTATATACTAGGAATAATAAGAACACCAAAAATAAAAAATTTAAAATTTTTGGATGTAAGTGTTACATCAATAAGTAGGATAAGAATTGTAGACTAAAACCCAAGTTAATGGATGGATGTTATTTCTTTATGTATTCTACAAATAAATAGACCTATAAACCGTCTAAGAAGGGAACCTTAGTTGTAAAGGAACCTACTAAAGAGATATTTGATGGAATTATGCATTAAAAAAGTGGTAGATTCAACCCATGGAAGATTTTGGAAAAATAAAATTTGAAGAAAAAAATAGAAAATAAGGATATAATTACATCATTATCAACATATATTTGACCTACTATTTTGCATAAAATGTGGTCATAGTAGTGAAAATATGTATTTTTCTGGTAGATAATATCATTCTCATTTAGTTTAAATGAGCTTCTCTACAACAAATATTTTTGTTTTTATCTTACACATTATCATCCTAGTCTAGGGCAATAATGTCTGCTTATCAGTATGTAATAACTACCAATATAATAATATTCATTCCATTAGTTATAGATATAACATTAATCCCCTAATTGTGTATCCAAATACTTAGTTGGGCTTCTTCAATTTTGTGGAACAAATGATGCCGCTATCCTGTTAAAGCATTGATAGCTTCTATTACTTTTCTTTTGATGGTACGGGATATCCAATCCATAATGTCATAATAATTCAAGACATTCTATTTATCTCAATTTCTAAATATATTTACAATCAAACAAAAAAGGAATAAGATAATATATTACTTTGGAATAACAGTAAGGTTAAAATTAAAAATTAAGCATTTTAGATGGAAGTTTTACGTCAAAATGTATGATAAATTTTGGAGATTAAAAGCCAAGTTAATGGAGACTACCTATTTACAATATTTTTGAAATAGACAGACAAATAAGCAGTTTAATAAGGATGCCTTAGTTGTAATGAAATCTACTCTAGTTGTGTTTGATGAAACTATGCATAAAAAACCTGAAGATTTGGAAGTGTTGGAAGAATTTAAAAAAACAAATTAGAAGACCAAAAATGATTGTGGTATGACAAACTTAGTAAATTTCTACTTAAATATTATTTTATGATGGGAATTTATATAGGATTTTGTTCAAAAAGATCAGCACAGATGAACGTCTTCAATTAAAAGATAATGTAGATGATATAATATTTGGATCAATTATCTTCAATTTATGAACGAATTAGTAAGCTTATGTTTGTCGGATTTAGATTGATTTAATGAATGAGTTTGCTTATTTCTTGGATACGAAGTTTAGAAAGATGAGAAATGCATCCTTGTATCTTACATAATGCTTATAAATGATATGTTAAAATTTCGAAAGCAAGGATATGGTTTCCTCAAAGGAGCTAGCATACAATAAGAATCATCTTTGTGATTTAATTCTAAGTGACCAATCTTTTTTAGTACAAAAGCAAGCCTCTATTTAAAAAGAAATTATGTATTTTTCATCAACTTAAAATTTTATTCCTCAAAATAGAAGTGAAGCCTCGAAGAATGAATTTTATTATGTAGGCTACTGGATGATTTTAAGTTGTTTGTTAGAACGAATGCTTTGGACATATGATGTAGGATATGTCACCATAATATAGTCATAAAAAATGGGTATTAAAAACTAAAAACAAATCAGCATGTTGTTATCATCTAAAATATGGGAAGGCTATTGAAAAAGGGTTATAATCAATTGGAAAGGTAAACTTAGATTGAACACTTGAACTAATCATAAAGTTGATCGAAACATGGTCATTATTTGCTTTTTCTTACAACAAGGTATTTAAACTATACCAAATGAACGTTAGGAGCACATTCATAAATGTAATTGTTTAGGAGGAAGTGTATGTAGAATAATTATATTGCTTTCAACATTGTCCTCATCAAAATCATCTGCATAAGCTAGCTAAATACTTATATGATTTACATTTGGAACAACGAACTTGTTATGAAAAACTGAATATATTTCTACTCAAACATTATTTCATGATGGTAATATAATTTGAACTTTGTTCAGCAAGCATTGCACTAATGAACTTCTTCTAGCCCATGCTTTTATAAACAATGCATTTTTTGGATCAACCAAAAGAGCGTTATGTGAGTGATTTAGTAGGCTTATGGGTGTTGGATTTGAAATTAATTAATGGCTTAAGTTATTTATTTTCTTAGATTGAAAGTTATACAATACGAGAAAGGTATCCTTGTTTCTTAACTAAAGGATATAAATGTGATGTTATAAATGCTTGACCTTGAGAATCTCAAACCTATTTCTGCTTTTAAGAGTTTCTACCAAAGTATTAAACAAAGAAATGAATGGATAACAAATAAATTTCATGGTATACCAAGGGATGTAATGTTCTTTACTTAACTACAAGAAAACTTAAGAAAGTTTTTAGTGTGGGACTCTTGTAATAAGCAAAGCTCCACAACTTTGATTTAGAATCTAAAAAAAGAATCTCCTAGTACTCGCTTGGCACAAAGGTATTAGTGTTTTAATATCACAATTTTAGTTTATGTTATTATCTCATAAGATAAAGCTAAAAAGATTATGAAGGTTCAAGAGTTCATGAGAAAAGCATTGTAGGTATTTAATCATTTTTTGGACATACCTTAATCTCATGATCTATTAAAATGCAAATTTAGGGGTTAAGTTGGTAACTAGAACATATGGGATTATGTTTACAAAAAAAATACTCTTAAAATATGACACAATGTGTGCCATTTTCATAACACAAAATCTTATCTAGTGCTCTAATGATAAACTAATTGATTTTAGGAGCAAAGTCATCATGAACCTTGCAGAATGATATATGGCAGACATTTAATTAGTTGCTAACAACATGAAACTAGTCGATGTCTTAATGAAGTTGCTTGGGAGAGATTTATTCTATAGCACCAGAAGACTTTTTTATGATGACAAAAGTATGAGACATTAACGTTGGTTTTAATAGTAGTTCCTTGAGTGAAGGGGACTTCATCCATGTGCTTTTATTACAAATAAATCTAGCTCCACTTGATAATATTTAGTAAATGCCTTATTGCACTACATTCAATTTGTTTATAATAAACTTAGAACATAAGTAATAAAAAAAGAGGTTATCGATCAAATATATAATACTCTAAAATATTTTGATAATAACATAATATTTCAGTAGCAGACTAATTGATAATTTAATTTTTCTTCTAAGTGTGATAGTGAACAAAATTAGAAGGAAGATAATGTTAAAAGACAATGTCAATTGATTAAATATGTAGATGTAACCATTTGTCAAATAACAATAGAAAAGATAACTCTATGATCATGAAACTAAGTGTTCCTTTTGAGTAAGACATTTTTCCCACCGTATAAATTAAACTTATGGTTCATTAACACTATGCATGATTTTTCAAATTTGAAAAGAAAACATTTGCTTTGACTAGACGCACCACATGACCATGTTTCATAAAATATGATTAGCCATTGGAGAAAATAGATGATTTTAGTAGTACACTCATGGATCTGGCCTAACAAGTCGACCTAATAAAATTTGTTGGAACAATTGCCTACTAATTTTAAAACAATATGATCAAATTATTCAATTAAGGAAAAGCGATTCCATAAAAATGACATAAGAAAAACTTAATCAGACTAAATAATATAGTTAAACTATACCATATAGTAAAATCACTCACATTGAAATTAAACTTCTTAAAATGTTATATAACACCATCAAATAATTTGCAATGATATAATGAATATTAAGCTTTTCATTGACATAAAAATTATAGATTTTAGTGGTGTTATAATATTTAAGTTTAGATGAATGAGAGTACTTTTCAATTATTATAAACTATTTTTGTTCTTATTTTACTCTTATAGTTTTGAAAATTTTAAGAAAATTATGATATTAACTAATTTATATTTCTTAAATAATTTATATTTTTAATTAGCTAATTGTGCATAAATCATAGAAAAGTCTTGATTTATAGATATTCCACTTTTTTTGTAAAGTATTTGTTCTATTTTTAATTTTAATTAAGACATCATCTATTCTTAAAAAATTAAAAGAGCTAACTAATTAGAAGTGTGATGGAATAATTTTAATATTTGTTGCATTAAAATTTTTTATCCTTTATAAATTAAATTTGAACTACATGTGAATGTTTGATAAATCGATATCATAGAAAAGATTTATTATCACTTTGTTGTCCATATGTTAGATGTTATTATCAAGTTGTTTTTATAATTTTGTAGTTTTGCAATACATTTTATGTTAATGTGGATAATTTATGTTATTTTGCATTTCCAGATAATTAATTGCTTAAATTTTTAAGCATTGTTTCGAATATTTTTAATATTTTATTGTAATAGTAATTTTGCAATTTGTAAATCTTTTACGCATTTTTAACTATGAAGAATTTTATTTTATGTGATAATTATCATTTTATAGTATAAATATTTTCGTTAAAGATTTCCTTTATCTTTTTTTACTACTTGTCTTAACCCATTATTTTTAAAGATTTTATCAAGCTTGCATTATTAGAAATGTTTTTTATTGGCGTCAACTAGAAATACAATAAAAAATTTTAAATAAGTTAATAAATCATTTACGGGATGATTTTTTTTGTATTTTGACATAATTTTTAGTTAGCGTTAGATATTTGTCTTTGATATGTTCTAATTAAATATTTCAATAATAAAAGTTTTTTAACTTTGTATTTAATAATGTTTTCAGGTAGAATTATTAATTTTAACTTCTTTTTTTTTTTAAATCTTTTTGGTTGATTAATACGTTTGAAAATTTGGCCTCTCAAGTTTTATTTTATTCAGTTAGCATTTTTATCAATTATACATTTGCATATTATGGTATGCATGTTCATTTGTTTGTTTAATATGTTTGTACTACGTACCATGATTTCTAATATTTAATTAGCTTAGTAACTGTAATTATTTTCGAAAGTGTTTCCACAAAAACATTTTCATAATTATGTCACTAAATGAATTCATTTAATATAAAATGTCTGCTCTATTTAGTTTTTAAAAATATTTTATTACTTCAATAATTCAGATTTTTACTTTTCTTCATTAATTTCAATTTTACATTTGCACAAACAAATTTAAATTATATTCCATTTTCTATTATTTTTTATTTGAAATTTTCAATAATTTTCTTTCTCATTTTATTCTTTATTTTGTCAGAATAATGTTACGCAACAATTATTGGTGTAATACATTTGAGTTATTTTACAATAAATCGTAAATGTAATGAGTACTATTTTTTCACATGAAAATTATCAAGTCTTATTTTTTTTTTTGATATTATTTTGAATTATTTTAATGTATTTTAAAATTTTAATTATCATAACAACATCGTACATTTTTTCACTTTTCTTTTCTCATTCTGTAATTAATGAAACAAAATAATTAATGTGCTCAAGAATTATTTTACACCTCCTCTATCCAATCCAAAATTGATTAAATATCGATGTAGAAAGAATTTGAACGTGTTAAGCCTTTCATAAGCTCATTACATAGGAGTTGATTGTACCAATTTGTTGCATTTGTACATTAAATTTGAAGTTGTAAAAAGAATTTTTTTTAACAATTTAATTATAAATCAAATTTTGTTCACTTTTTTCAAGGAGGTTAATTTTTATAATTAAGTTATAAGTAGATTCTAATATATTAAGTATTCAATTATCATAATTGATTTTATATATTTTAAAACATATTATCGTTTAATTTCAGTAACATTATTTTTTAATATGTTAATGTACAACTTTGTAATGTATCATGTTAATATATCAAATATTTTTAGAAATATTTTTAAAATTGTGATATGACTTTTTTCGTTTTTTATTTAAACTTATCATTTTTTATTTGGCTAAAAACTATTTAATTTACAAAATGTTTTAAATATTTTAATATTTTTCATAGTAATGGCATCTTTATTAGCTGTGGCGATAGGAAAACTCTTTGTTGAAATATTATTGTCATTGCTTATCCTTTTTATATATAAAATAATCTTGTTCTAAAAAGTTTTTCAAACAATAGAAATTCTTTCAAAATTAAGTTGTCCCAATAATTGACATATTTTTAGCTTTTATTATAGTTTTATAATAACTGACACGATTCCAGATAGCTTTGAACTATTTAATTTATGAATTAAAATTTATGCTGACATGTTTAATTTCTTAAATTGCTTTGCTTCAATCACACAATCTAAATTTTTTAAATAAATAAATCTTTTTCTATTTATATATTTAATATTAATTTCTTTAAATATTCAATTCAAAAAATAATGCCAGTGATTTTTGAATTTGAAAATTTTAAAAAATTATCAATTTTTTATTTATTTTAATTTTTTTAAAAATACTTTTTTAATATTATAATTACTTATATTATTTTTTAATCTTCATAATTATCTTTTTAAATGTTTTTATATTTTCACATTTAAAATTATTTTATTAAATAATTATTTTTAACGTGGCAAATCGCTTTAACTTCTATGATTTTCTTATTTGTAAAATGTCATTTATGGCACTTGCATTAATAGAAAATCTTTATGACAACAAGTAATATTTTTAATATTTCATAGTTATAAGTAAAGAAAAAGTAGCCCTTTACAACATATATAATACATGTGTAAATATTTTATATTTTTACTATTTTGATATCTTAGAAATTACTAGAAAGTAAATTATAAATTTATGATATAAAGCTATATTTTAGTATATCATTTTATTAACATAATGTCAATATTGTTTCAAATTCATAGAAATTATTTACAAAGAAATTTTTTTCTTTATTCTTTTATATAATAAATGGGAAACTAAATTGTAGCAAATTGAACAATTTTCATTACATTTCATTGACATTATTTTATTTTTTTATAAATTTCTATTAATCAATTAGCGTGTAGTTTTGTAACTTTATTTTTTTAATATTATTTTTGCAAATATTATATTTTAGTTGGCTTGTAATTTATTGACTTTTTGGTGTAACTACTTGACATATTTAATGCAATGAATAAACATTTATATATTAAATTATTTTGACAATCCTCTATCCTTTAATTGTTTCAAAATTTTATATTAAGAAGTTTGAAACCATTACATTCATAGGGCAATTTGTGATCATTTATAATGCTTTTGTTATAAATATTTAAGTCATTTTTAGTGGTTTTGTTATTTAGAATTTTTTTATATTATCAAATTTGTCTTGATTTAATTACCTTAATATTCTTTTAATATGTTAAACATGTTTTAAAGTTGTTATTTAGAATTTCATTAAAATTTAACATTTTCTTGTCTTCCAACATTCTTATTTAAATGATATTTTTATAATATTTACATTGTGATATTCAATTTATTGCTTTCCATACATTTCCCTTGCTCAATATGACTAGCATTGTTTTTCTTATTTTTTATAGATTTATCTTCTTTTATTATTGAGCAAATTTTTAATTTGTTCCATCTCCCAATATTTTTAAAATTTTTAAGAATTCTATTGCTTTTACTTTCTTTCTATTAATTTTATTTTAATTTATATTTTAAAATTATAGGAACTTACAAAATTCTTTTTAATTTAATGATTGCAAAATTTTTTAAATGCATAGTATTTTCATCGTTATTCTTTAATACACAAATATTTTAGCAAATATAGGGTACCTATTTTTTATTTTTTCATCAATTTCACTTTAATGCAAATATTATAAATAATATGATTTATTATTCCTTAATTTTATTATCAATGTTATGTGCATCCTTGATTGTATTAGCATATTTTCCATTAATGTACTATTAAAAAAATCTTTTTTCCCAGTTATTAATAATTAATTTGAATATTTTAAAAATTTTCATATCAAAATTTTCATGAAAATTATATGTTTTAGTTTAAATTGAAATATCATTTATTTTTAATTTTTAAGAAGAGTTTGATCTTTAAAACACAAAAAACCCTAATAATATATCGATAAATAATATTTCTTTTATTTAATATATTACAAAAATTTGACTAAAATGAAAATTTGACTTAAATATAATTAATAGAGTAACATTTAAATAATAAAAATAATTTTAGTATTTGATCTATTTACTTATTTGTTTTGTGATATGTTTTGGTAGACACGTCTTTGAATGTACTAATATAAATGGATTTGTCAAGCTAGGAAACGAAAATGATTTTTATATTGAAAAATCCAACAAATCAAAATTGTGATAGAAAAGGAACAAAATAATTTACATAAATCAAGCCAAAGAAAAGCTACTTTACTTTTTGAATAGTGAAAACTAAAAAACATCTAATTTTTAGACATATATAGCACACAAATTGAAAAGATATAAAGAACTAATTTGCATATCATTACAAATAAAAAACAAGATTAAAAAAAAGAAAAGTATTGAACAAAACATAAGCAAATGAGAACACAAAACATATAATATTACAATTAAATTCACAGCACAATATTATTACAATGAGACAAGAAAACATGATTTACCAAATAAAAATATGACTAAAGTTCTTTTATGTCAAAGAATGAAAATAGCAGACACTACAAAATATCTATAAAAACATCAAAATATTAAGTACAACTTGTCATCAGACATTGCACATGTATTGAAAAAAATTAAAAAAGAAAGAAAAATTAATAAAAATAACTAAACATATAGTTTATCATTAATAATTGAATATTTCATTAATAAATAATATATAAAATGCATAAAAGTATGACAAATATTTTATTATAGATAAATATGAAATCAAGAATTATGAAGAAAAAGGTAGGATGAGATAATGTTTAATAGTTTTATTATAGCAATATGAATTAGAATTGAGAGGGCATTATTAAGATTTGATGGGTTTCACTGAGAGTTAACTTAAGTGGGCAAATTTTAGAAAGTTCTTTAGGTTTGTATTTATATTAAAGAAATTCAAAACATCACATTAGAATTTATCATTAATGAAATGTAAAAAAGAAGAATTAAATAATAAGATAGATATTTAAAGTGATAGAACTAACATGACCAAAATGCCAAGAGCTTACTTAGCATAGTTAAGTTCTTTAAAAGTATAATATAATTGTAGCCATTTAAATCCATCACAAAAAGTATTATGCATACAATTTCCATAGTTAATAGCAATACGATATTTTTAAATTTTTAAACTTGAATGGCTTCATCAAGGTTCTTTGAAATAGGTCTAAGAAGTACAATTAGATTAATATTTGTTAGTTTACTTAAGATAATCTTAAATAAAAAGTAATGTTCTATTTAATAAAAACTATACCTTCTAAAAAAATTAATCTTAAATAGATTAAGAGATTTAACGTAATAATCAAATGATTTTTGATAGTGAATTAAGTAATTTTATAGATAAATGTGTAATATGAATTATTTTATAATTTGGGTATAAGAAAAACCAATGAAACTTAGGCATAATTTGAGATGCTCATTATTAGAATATTGAACGCAATGGTTCACATCTTTCAGTGCTAATGTTTTCATAAGAGAACTCTAAAATGGTCAAATATTTTATAATTTAATTTCTTATAAGATAAAATTTAATCTTGCAAAAAATATACCTTATGTAAAAATTTTAGGCCATAAGTGCTAGGAGAACAACATCAAAATTTAGTAAAATTTTAATGAAAATGTTTTTAAAACATTGCTTTAAAAATAAGTTACAAATAGTTTAAGGAAAGGATTTGACCCTTCGTAAGCCATTTTGAATTTCAACTAATGTCGAAGTAGTTAAGATGCAATTACTTTGCTATCTTAATTATTAGTTTGGAGGCGAAGGAGAGAAGTCTCTTGAAACTTTAACTCTTATGGGAGCTACTAGGCCAATATGAAGCATAATAAAGTTTACATGTACATGATAGTGAGGCCATGAGAGGAGTCACTAAAACACTATTGCTCAAGAATAATTTTAAAAAACACATAGAAAATGCGCTAACATCATTTCCTGCATACAAAGTACAATAATGTGAAGACATAATGTGGGTTTCAAAAAATGTTAAAAATGATAGGAGAAAAATCAAATGTAGCAATGCTACAAGCAGTTGTTTTGAATCATAATGGTTATTTCAATAACTCAAAATAAGCTTCGATAGAAAAAATTGACTTTTTGAAAAGATTTTTAATTATTATTTTTCCCACCTGTTATGTAATGTTAATTTCGTTGTTTTGCATGATCATAAGACAAATGCTATGTTTGGTGAACATTTACTTAACACACTACATGACAAAGTTTCTCTTAATAGTCATCACTGATGCAAGACAACTTAAATTACGACAATAATTTAGTTGAACTATTGTATTTTATTTATTGTTATTAGTGTATTATATTGTTTATTAAATGTGATTTTTATTATTTCATATAATTTCCTTATTGTTTTTTTATCCTTTCTTACAAATGGCATAATTTTTGCATGTTTTCATTAAGAGTCGCAGTTTAGGTATTTTTCTTTTGAATTTATGTTAAAAATTACAATCTATTTAAAGCCATAAGATGGAATGAATATAAAGACCTCTTTTTCATGTTGGCATTATATATCTAGAAATAATGTTTTCTTTGTCCAAATGAATGCAGGACCTTTGTTTGTTATGCAGGTATTTAAGATGATTATAGGACAAATTATGATTAGAATTTATCTCCTCCATTGTTGTCATTCTTTTCAACCTTATCTTTCATCATAAATCAAAACAGTCCCTAATACCTATATTATATTAATAATTTTTGGCCATATCCTTAATCCCTTAAGTCCTAAAACTCATAAATCATTTGGCTTTATAATGATTTTAGTAATGCCACCACAAAAAATGGTTCAAGTTATGAAGTTAAGTGCAACGATAATCCCCACTATGACCATGTCACCACTAAGAGTGCTTATATGGCAACCCTTAAACACTACCTTAATAATAAATACCCTTCTAACAATAAACTAGTATTTTGGTAGCCTGAGCGACATCTTTGTTCATCATTTTTCTTATAATATGGCTTTATTCCTCATTTTTAGGATTTTCTAGTTATAAGTGATTATAAAAAATATAAAACATCTATGTCTCATTTTTAAATAGGTAGAAATCATTTTCATTCATATCATTGACATTCTCTTAGTATACATTTTTTACTCATTTAGTATATGTGTTATACATTACCCTATAGGCTATTCAATTTGCTTCTAACTATCTAGTAAGACATGTGAAACATAAGTTCTTAATGTTGTCAACCAAAAAGGTGAAAAATCCATTATGATTATGGAAGTGGGTATGCTTTGTGTGTGTCATTGCAATATGGAAACAAAGTTCTTCTAACGCTTTTCCCAGTTTTCATATGTCTGATGTTCATGTCCATATCATTTTGAACGTATGTTTGCATTGAACAATGCCAATCATATTTGTCCAAAGAAAACAATGTTTTAGTATATTTAGTATAATAGTTCAGATGCTTTTCCTATGCTCATATTTGAATTTGTATTGAGGAAATCATTGACTAAGATGAATAATACTTACACCTATTGTAATTCAACTTTTTTTATGTTATGATTCTCAATGCACAAGAAATATTAGCTCCGAAAAGTAGAAGTATCTATTGTACAAACATAATATTTGTATTATACAAAATAGAAAAAAATCTCAAATAGCTTAATTCCAACCCCATGTAATATAAAAGTTAATCCATATTTTAAATGTCATGCCCTCTATGTTGGCAAAATGTATGGAAGCTATAATTTCTCTATATCAATAACAACTTTGCATTTATCTATAATTGATATTCCATCCCTATGTGAGTTGAATTTTTTATTGTAATTTTTTAGCAAGAGATATGGCCACATTATTATTTTCTTTCTATACTAAGCACCACTTTAAGTTTAGCAAATTAGTTTTTGTATTCACAACATTCAATTTGCTAATGTATAAATTGAATGCATCACAACAATCCACTAAAATTTATAAATTGCTAATTTGCAATTGGTTGCATAATTAAAGACCCTTAAATATTGCCATTACATTGAATTTGGGTGTTATTTGATTTATTTAAGTATTAAAAAATCTAAACTTGTTTCCTCAGAATTGTTCTAATAAATCTAACCACAATAGCACCTCAATTGATGAATAACTTCTCATCAATGTTGCTTAAATACATCCAGATCATCAATTATAACCACCTAATCACTTCCATGACTTTTCCTAAGTTCTTGCAAATTAATCTATGATTCCCAAAATCATTTGTTTTAGATCTTCCTAAAAAGCTTGAATGATTAAAAAAACTAAATTAAAAACCAATAATTCTCTTTAATATTGCATACATAATGTTTGTTACTATTTGAATTAATTTCTCAAATTTCCTAATTATGTTAGCTTTATGAATATTCTATGATATTAAAGTGGGCAGTGTGATTATGACCTCTCTATTACAAATTTCATATTACCTTTCTTCTTACACAATGTAATTCATTTTATGATTTTATAGGTATTAAGTTTCATAATAGGTAATTTATATTCAAAAGTATCCCTTGCTTATTCAACTTCTTTATAATAAAAAAACATGAACAATTGAATCTTCTTTTCGACATAGTTAGCACAATAAAGCAAGTTGCAACATTACGTTCATTATGTTATTTAGCAATGGCACATGTTTTTGAATATCATCCATATAAAATAAATTCATTGAGTTAGACCAATTTGCATTCTTTGTAATCAAAAGTTTCATCCTTTGCATGCTATCCCATGTGTTTGATTTCATTCTTGATGCATCTAAGGATTTGTATTTTGTTGACATGTAGTTAGACCACAAAGTGTTGTTGTTGGGCATCTGCCAATTAAGTTTTACATAAAAAGTTACATCATCTTTTTTATTTCTAAAGAAATTAATTTTTTCCTCTAATAAGAAATTAATTTTTTCCCAAGAAGTCAAGTGATGCTTAAGATTTTCTTCATTGTCTCCTGCAGAAGTCAATTCATTCCTTTTTTAATCTATTATAAAATTGCATTAGCAGTTTACTTGTCATTATAATATATATTAGAATTGAGGAAATGGCATGCTTGATGAGAATGAATCCACGTTTTATAGATAACAACTTGATTTTCAACCTAAGGAAAATATATTTTTTATTTTATCAATCAAATTTTGGAAGTAAACTACTTTCTTCTAACTTATATATAATGTGTATCACAAATAAGCCAAAGGAAGATTTATTTATTGCAATCCTGAGCCCTTACGAATTTGATTTACCTAGTATGTACTATTTCTATTTCTATGGATATCCTCGCTTTTAATTTTTAAATTAAAGAACCTTGTAGAGCACTAGATGAGTTGTAAAAATTTACTAAGATTAACAATAATTTTTAGATGTTCTCTAATAATGATAACTATGTTGGTTGCATAGGCTAGGAGAGTGATACATATAGATGGACTATGTTGTCCATATAATATCATTCTATCATAAGCAAAAATGTTATTATGGCTTCTTTTGAAGAACTCCATGAATGAGATGAAAACAATGGATGATAGAGGATTCCCTTGATTAAGACTGATTGAATGTTGAAAAAAGTTACTTGGTGATTCACTAATGATTGTTGAAATCCTTGTATTGAAAAGATAATTGGTGAACACCTTAATAAGTTGTTACACCCCATTTTTTTCCTAGGCTGATTTTTGGCATATTTTTTTTTTTTTTACATATAGACAGCTCAGATCATCCCATACCAACCTGAGTAGCCTACGAAAAACATAGGATATAACACATCATTACACACCTACTTTCCTTAACAATGTGGATCCCATCTCCCGGGTACATCGTTAAATCAGGTTCATGACTCCTGAATTAACAGATGGACTCGCGCAATGTTACTCCTACTAGACCCCATACTCCTAACCCATACCGGTAGGAGAACCGATCTAATAGAAGTCTGAATCCCCACGGTTAAGTTCCATAGTCATGTAATGACCTCACCATCAAAAATAAAATACATAACATCCTCAGATAAAATATGGCACTCCGCACACTATACCACCAAGACAATAAAGTAAAACAGTGAATGGAAACTACATCACAAGAATAAAATCCAAGTCAAACAAATACAATATCATCCAACTAGATACATAAGTCAGAATCACCCTCACATATTACATGACATAAGAATAACAGTCTCCCTGAATACATCCAATAGTATCAATCACACTAACCAAAATGTCTCAGAAAATCACAGATCAGATATCCTCCACTAGCCTGCTGACCACGATCCCACCTAATCTGGGTGGCGTCAAGGCTGTCGAGCCGCTGGAAAAATATAGATAATAAAGGAGTGAGCTACGCCCAGTAGGAAAGACAGCTAGTAAAAACTCACATGCAAGAGAAGGATAATAGCAAGAGTATAGGAATATAGCATAACAATGTAGGGTGGAAAGGCACTCTCAGTCCCAGACTCTGACCAACCACAGTCACCCCCAGTCACACCAGAGTAGCTCTCCTCTGTGCTCCCAGGCAGCATACCAGCGGGACACGCCCATCTCTGCGCACGCATGGCGCCTAGGCAAAGCATGCCAGCGGGACACGCCCATCTCTGTGCACGCATCACAACGCCTAGCACCCGACACCGCAGCGTCTCTCGTCAATCAATCTTCTGGAGACTATAGACAGAACCAATCACATAGATCTCTAGCCAACGTGAGACACCCCTGCCACCCTCAGGCACACAGGCCTACACACTTGACTAGCCACGGCGAGTCACCCCTGCCACTGCCACTCTCAGGCGCGCAGGCCTACACTCCTGGACCAGAAGAGATCGACTCAGCCACCGTCACAAGAAGTCCTCTCCCAACAATTTCCATAGAGGCCACGCCCCTACAGTCATTGCCAAGCTCTAACTCCAAGATTCGGCAACATGTGTCCAGATACAACAAGGCGCATACCAGTCCACATGTATACTGTGAAAGCTAAGTCTGTACCGCACAGTTACCTACCACAACTACCCTAAAACATCATATAGGGCCTATAGTAGTCCGGTCCAATATGCCAATCCATGAAATATGCCAACACTGAGTAAACTGACTCAATCCATGTCATTGTCATCCAAGCAACACAAACTGTACCAAAATTCTGACTATTCTGGTAGCACCCAAGTGTCACACTTCCTTCCAACTAATCCAGCTGCACTGAATTTATGAGTAATTTCCAACAGTCAATTTCAACTTGGCTACGTGATTTCCAAAAATCACCTCTTCCTCACTTCAGGAAGTTTTAATTTCCAAAATCAATTTCTGCCCTTTATCCATTTTCCGAAATTCGGAATAAATTTCCGAATTTAAAATTTAAATTCCACATATATCCTTTTTCCAAAAATTCGGATTAATTTCCGAATTAAATTTTCCTCCGCGCCGTTCGTCCGCGCCAAATCCCGCTGAACCGGTTTTCGCTGCCGGTTCGGAACCCTCGCGCTGAACCGCGACACCGCCGAACCAAATTCTTTAATAATCCGTAAATCGGTCGATGCTTAAATAAATATAATTACTAATAAATATTATATAAATAACATTAATTACTTAAATAAATTCGAAATTAATCTAAACCCTTCTCCTTCCTCGGTCCGACGCCCGCGAACCCTAAATGAAGCAATCGCCGACCCATCCAATTCCTTCCGTCGATTTCCGGCGAACGCGAACAAGGAGAAACAAAATTCGATGTTCGTACTATCCTAATGTTTCAATAATGCCACTAATTTAAAATTTCTGCCGAAGGAGTTCGCCCGTACGCCATTGCCGTAAGATTAATCCAACAATTAATTAACTAATTCAATGGCAAACTGATAATACAAATCCCTAACATGTTCCTAAGCATTAACTAAATTTTCCGGCGAAATGGGAAATTTTCCAGAAATCCAAAAATTGTAAAAGACACAGATTAGCATTCATCTAAGTCCGATTTTTCATCCACATGCTTGTGTTCATTAAGCAAAATATTCCATGCTTTTAATTTCTACTAATTAACTAATTTAAAACTGAATTTCCTACCTTTGCTCGTCGCCGGCGACGGTGAAGCTCTCACACAATCAACCGCAGCTCCTCGCCGAACGAAACCGGTACCAAAATGCTCGCCTCTGTCCAACGAACCTCCGGTTACCAAAAGCCCCATGGAAGGCTGCCGGAAATTACCGCCGTTCGTCGCGAACACCTCGCCTCTAGCAGCCGTTCGAATCCCTAACAGCCGAACAAATCAGGTTAAATACCCAGCTTAAACCGGTAATAACCCGTTAAGACCCATTAAGCGCCGGTTGACTTTCCAAAAATGCCGCTTAACACCCGATCAGCCGGTTAATCTCCACCGCTGATCTCATCCGTCCGATCCGCTTATCAGCGGCTTATCCAAACGCACGCGCAAATGCACCTCGGCGAACCGCCCCGCCTTCGCTGAACCGCTCCGGTCCGGTTCACACGCGGTAAAAGAAAAAATCCAATTTTCGGTTTTTTTTTAAAAAAATCTCGATGCTCCGAAAAATCCCCAGAAAATTTCAGAAATTCTAATAGCCTCCAATTGAGCTCCTGGCTCATCCTACTGTCGATTTGAAATCATCCAAGCCACAATTGAATTATTGAAAATTAAACCTATAATATTTTACCGGGTATAACATAAGTTTTCTTTATTAACGTTAAATTTAGAAGGTGCCTTACAAATAAATTTCCATGATATGCGTAATTCACATTCCAAAAATCCAAGTTAACAACAAAATTGTCACTTTATTTTTATTGATAAGAGAATATACTAATTACCAAACTTATAATATTTTATTTAGAATATCTCTACATTTAAAAAAGTAGTTTGCTTCACAGTAATCACCCTATCAAAATAATGTTATTTTTAATAAAAAATGAGCATTATGAATGTTATTTTCTTGATGTTTTGAAGAATATTTGGTCTAAAATTAACAAAGATTTCTAGGTTATGACATTTATGAATATATATAATTTTTCTTCTTAAAATCCCCTAAAGAATTAGGGATCTTATAAAAATTCTTTAGCTCAATTTAACACAACCTGTGAGTTTAAATCCAAACAATTAGTGAAGAATTTTCCATTAAAACAATCTAGGCTTAGAGTGCTATCTAAATTCATATTAAAATTTATCTTTTTATTTCATCCTTGGTGATATCTTGCATTATTTTGTTGTTTGTTTGCTTTTTTATCAAGGAACTGATGAAGTTAATCATATTTTCACCTTTAATTACTTAAGAAGACTTAAAAAGATTCTATAAGTCGTTGATTACAACTGTTATTAATTTGTCCTCTTTTTTTGCTTCTTCACTTCATCATTATTGTATAAAAGAGTATTCAATTTCTTTCCAAATCTTGTGAATAACAAGAATTAACAAGATAAAACACTTTTCAATAATTCTCTTTTGATTTTTTTAAGAAAATTATGTATTTGTGATTCATCTCTTCCTTTTCTAATTTAATAAGATAAAAGATTTTTGAAAATGTTTAGTTTTTCAAACTTAATGGCTTGTTTTATGTCCATTTTATTTTAAAGCTAGGGCCATTATCCCAAAGTAGTTTAAAGAAGAATTCTAATTATTCTACATTATTTATGCAAATGTAAGGTAATTCAGAAAACATTTTTTAAAATTTAAATTATTTGAGAGATGAAGGATGAATTTTGATGACATTTTGTACAAAAGGAATATGACTTGTTCCTGTTCTAATTAGGTGAAGAATTATTAAAGTTGAAAGTAGTTCTATTTATTTCTCATTAACAATCACCTTATATAATCTTTTTCAAACACATATTTTATTACCTTTTCTTGACTACAAAATAATTGTTGCTTCTGGTGAAATGGAATTATTCAATCAACAAACCCTTGCATTAGTTTTACCTTAGGAGTAAATTGCATATTGTAATCATTTGAAGATGTGATTTCGTTAAAATACCTATCCACCATCCATGGATTTGTAGTGTCATTGACAATTTCAAATGACTCACTATTAATAGGCTTCTCCTAGATACCTTGCTTTTATCATAGGTGAAATCATACCTAGCTTTAAAAACCTAGCCTTGATGCTTGATGTTGATATAGATAAACTAGTTTTCATTAAGGTCAACATTACATGTGACATCCTTGAAAAGAATTCGCCTTGTCTGATTGATTGTAATATTAATTCTAAAAATTGAGTTTAATAGCAAATTTTTATGTCACATCCATAGAATACATAGGTTTCAACAAGGGAACTTATTTAACTATATAAATTTTAATAAATTGACTAATCACTTGGCCAAACTATTTTTAGTAGCAATGTAAATATTTGATAATAACAATTTATTCATTAAGACAAGCATTATCTAAACTTTGGATAGCTGAAAGCATCCTACAATACTTTCTAGGCAAATTGAATTTTTCTGAATCTTTTACAACTTTTTTCTTATCTTTTGACATTTCAGTGGATTAAACTCCTTAGTTTGAATTTCAAACACAGAGGTTGTTGATATCTTCGAAGTTCACTAAAACTTTTAAGATCTAAATTATCATATCAATGTTAATTTTTTTTATATAAATTTTTTGAATGAAAACCTTAATCATTGTCTTTTCATTTTTTAGAATTTTTAAAGCAAATATAGTCATCCAATAATTAGCTTGCCAAATAGTTGCACTCTCTTGTATATATCAGTTGTCTTTCACTAGCATCAAGTATGTGCTCAATTGTTTTTGTTTTTATTAAGCCGTGTAGTTGATCATGCATAATGGATTTCTTGGGCAAAGTGTTAACAAGTAAAGTAGTAATTTTGGTGGCTTCAATCTTTTGCTATTGGTGGTTATTTTTCTTGATATCTTTATTGATATTTTGTATATTAATTACATGACACTATTCCTTGATACAGACAATAAAATGATCCTAGAAGTAATCTAATTATTTTTAAGACAATAAAATGATCTTAAAAAAGCCATTGTTTGAAATACCTTTAATTAAATTCCAATTTGGTTTAACTCTATTGCTAACTCCACGTCCATACATACTCAAGAAATTTTAGGGTGTGTGAGATTTAAAGTAGCCACATCTACCTTCAAAGGGCCTAGTCTATCACTTTATTATGTGAAGTACTAAAACAATGAATTGGTAGGTGCTTTGTTGCATTCCAATATAGGCGATTTTTCCAAATTCAATTGAAAGAATTGGTAGAGGCCATACATAAATGAGATGTATTATTAATAGTCTGAAAGCATTCACTGAAATTCATATCTGAATAGCTTGTGCATGAAGAAACATGTTAAGTGACATTTAAAAAGTTTTCCATCAATTTAATAAGTTCCTTATGCAACAAAAGTGAATAATTTTTTTTATTTCTACATTTTTTGTCTTAATCAATTATTCTATTAATTCAAAGAATCGATGCAAGAATTACTGACAAATAGTTGTTTTCACAATAAAAATATTTGTTTTATAAATCATTTAGAAAATAGGTATGTGACTACAAGGCCTCTTAAAGTGGTTCATTACTTAAAAATTTTCATGCGTCTTATAACTCATGATTATGTTGTTCATGCTTGTTGCTTTTAACTTCTAAATTAGCATAATATTTATTATCTTAACTTTTTATTCACTAATTAATTAAAGCATTTAGATAAATTATCATCACATTCAACAAGTAACATATCATCAACACATCAATTAAACATCGCACCTTTGATTGACAAGCTTAGTTTGAGAGTACTTGATGTTGCTTTCCTTTTCTATTTGTTTTCTTTCTTCTCTTTCTAGTATAAAATAGTGATTTAAAACAATTTACCAAACAACTTTCCAAAATCTTGCATTCTTCATAATAAGAAGAAAAGTTGTATGCTTTTAGACGAAGTAAAGTGCAAAAAGTTTTGTCCTCTTGTGTTAAGTTGAATAATTGTACATGCCTATGACATCTATCATCAAGAATAATTATAGGAAGGACAAAAACATTAAGAAAATTATAGCTTACAATTCAAAAAAAATTAAAAGATTTTTTGAATAATACTTAATGTTTCTAGAAAGAATAAAAAATGATAATCCATAATTTTAATAGATATTGGAAAAAATTCACCTTAAAAAATAAAAGAGAATGATCTTATATTAGAAACTTCTACTTTTCATACAACCCATTACGACAATTGTTGAAAGGACTACAGTTGCGACAAGAGGCGGGGAATGATGCCTTTTTGAATTATTAACATGAATGATTTTTTTATGTAACAATTATTTTGATCATTTGAAATCCATCCTTACATTTATAAACATCCTATTATAAAATAAACAATGATTAAAAGAAATAGAAAAAATACGTAAAGCACATAAAGATTTAAAATTTTTTTACCATGAGAACAAAGCCTTCATTAAACTACAGTAGACTAAGCCAGGCTTCCACTAAACTATCAACTTTTTCCTTATTATGGGCATACTAGAAATCCTTGAAACAACTTCATCAATCATTGATTCATCAATCATTGACCATAACACAACAACAATTATGACGATTGAAAGATCAAAATTTATAACATAGAAAACTTTTTACAGCTTTAACTTTGATCACCTTTTGACAATAGTGACATAATATCTAAATGTATGACAACGATATTATTATGGTTAGAATCAACTAAACAAAGATAAAAGAATGAAATGTATTCAACCATTTATTCTAACATAAACAAATAATGCTATTTATATTGTTGATTAATCACTCATTTTTAAATGAAAGTCTAATAGCTTTATTTACCTTCCTAAAGTGAATAAACTACCCATTATGAATATAGCAATTTTCTATAAACTTACAATTTTTAGAGGATTCTAGGGCAATAGGTTGATAGAGCTGATTTCCTTAATAAACTAGCTATCTCATATTTACATATTTGTAGCATAAGTTTATCATGCAAGTATGACATAAATGAACAGACAATACAATAAAAAGCTTTATTGTTTTTTTATATTTTCAATTTTTGTTCCAAATGATCACTCAAATTATATAGGCATGACAAATTTATTACATTAAGATAAAGTGATTGTACAAGTTTAAAAAGGGGATGCTAATATAAACAACTTTTTTCATAATATGTAGATCTATTGGGCTTATTTTGTACCATATATGCTCATAATAATATGATAATGTTTTTGTTAACAAATTTTAACTTAACAAAAAAGTCATACACATGAAGTGAATATGATATTGTTATAACAACATTGTAATATTTATTTAGTCATCTATGCAATGAATGACAAGAATTAAATCACACAAGTAGAACATTCTACTTCATACAATTTCATATTAAAGTTATGAAAAACACAAAAAAAAATGCCTTCTCTTATATGAAAGATACAACTTAATAAGAAGAAGAGGCTTGTCAATACTTGTTAAAGGAAGAATCATATTAATATGACAAATTATATCATACATGTTCAACTAAATTATAGTTTAATCAAGACTGGAGACTCTCATAGGAAGTATGAATTTTACACATATTAAAAAGAGTTTGTATAAGTATTATATGTAGGGGAACTCAACTATTATAACATTAAAAGAATATGACAAGATAAATAACTTGTAAATCAATGTTCATACTTTATATTTCTATCTCAAAATGATAGTCATGCATACATGATGAGATCATTCTAAATATATGACCCATTTATAATTCTAATTTTTATTTGTAAATTAACACAAAAACTAGATCATACATATGCAACATTAGTCATCAAATTTGATGACCATAAACAAGAGAAATATGATTTATTTTAAACTTATTTTCTTAATTTATATAACATATTTTGAATCAATGATATATTCTATTGAATATCATGTGTTCGAGAGCAAAACAAGTCAAATGAAACTCAAGAAGAATGGTTTAATTGGAATGATTGTTTCATTTTTTTTAACGTAATTACAACTTATCTATAAAGGAAAGGTTTAATGGATTTACTAATTAAAATGTAATGAACAAAAGATCTTGAAATGGTTTGGCAACAACATTTGAAGCAAACCCACTATACCCTAGAACAAAGAGTTAATCAAGCCATTAAGCGAAGCCATCAAATCTTAAATAAAACTTCAGGTGTATTTAAGCCATGCTTCATCACAATTTCTCACTTTCAATAGTTATTACGTCATATTCATCATAGCTCAATAAACAATTACTGCATATTATCTTTATAGAGTTATTCTCAAATAGTTTTTTTAGCTTACTCCACAACATGGGATTTAAAATTGAAATGCAAATGTTTCCATGTCATTTTATATTTTTTTAGTCTATTCTTGCATTGATGTAATTTTTGTACAATTCTTTAAGATTTCAATATTTTCAACTTAATTATGTTTTATACAAAATATTTGTATTTATTTATTGTGATAATATTTTGTGTCCATTAGAACAAAAATAATTTTTAAGATTTTAAATTTCCTTTAGATGGCTAAAGTTTTTATTTTTATGGAATTTGATTATTTTTTTTTTAATTTTCTTGTTAGAATTAGAAACTTTTTGTAGACAACATATGTACATTGTTTTTAACATTTTTTAGTGTGAGTAACAACAATGACATATTTATATGTTAAAATTCATAATAACTTTTATTTATAAAATTAAGTTTATTTGGCTTATGTTAATAAAAAAAGTACATGCTGATGTGTTTTAAGGATATTTAAATCTTTTGTTTAATTAATTTTTTATATCTTTTTAGAATAAAATAATCATATTTTTTTAAATGGGTTTATTATTTCTTAAAATAATGTAATTTAAGCATTTAAATGTTTTCTAATTGTAATAATAAGAAAACTCTTTTTTTGGATGCACAATTCTGAATATTGTCTCATAAATATATTAAAAAAATAAATTTTACATGTCTATTATCTACTTCTAAAAATTTTATATTATTATTATATTTTTATATTTTGTGAGATTTTTAATCCATTATTGTTTTGAATGTCATGTTTTATATCATTCATTTGTATCACATAACATGCCTACTTCTAATTAAATAATTAATAAATTCATATATCATATAATAGATATGTGAACTTTTTCAAACTATTTTATTGGTATATCATCTAAATTATTTTAACTTTTTTATAACATTTCGCATTGTTTGCATAAACATTTCTTGATTTAAAATAATTTATTTTTAGTTGTTTGTTATTTTTATATAACATCTTTTGACTTTGGACATTTGTTAAGACTTAAATATTTTGAGTGTTATTTCGTAAAGCTATGTACAGTTTATTTATTTAGTTATTTCATTAGTCATTTTTTCTACTTTTCAACATTATAAATTTCTTGATTTATAACATTATTTTTATTTTTCTTACATTTTTAGCAAAACCTTTTGTTAATATACTATGTAGATACTTTGATGACTTTCAATTTTTTAATATTTATCATATATATTTTATTGATATTTTAAATTTCTTTTTTAATCTAGTATTAAAGATATTCTTTACACAAAAGCTATACAAATGTATTATATTCTTGTAATACAACAACTAAATTTTTGTGTATAGTTTCTTAAGTTTTTCATTTCTTAAATTTCTTAAAGATAATTATCACCTTTAATTTTTCATTGCTAAAAATTAACAGATCGAAATATTGCTTTTCTAATAAAATTTCATTGCATGTTAGTAATTTATTTAAGTGTTGTGTCATAATTTCGATTATATTAGCATTTTTGTTTTCTGTCTCTAATAAACAACTTTTAATTCTTATGCTAGTAAAAATATATTTTGATGACACACATTTTATTAAATATACCAAATAAATTATTTTTTAAAACATCTTTTACTTGTTTAATTTTTTTGAGATATATTTAATTAGATGATTATACATTTTCCTTTTTTTCATACTTTAAATTTATTCTAGAACATTTGGTTTGTACAGTTTTTATGTGACGTTGTATTCTTGCAAATCTCAAATTTTATCCTTTGTATTTTATGTATCTCATTTGGCTTACTTCAAATTTTCTTTTTTATTTACTGATAATTTTTAATGACAGTTATTTGATTTTATATATTATATACGATTAACTAATGTTTTATTTTTGTGGGGCATTTTATTTTAAAATGCTTCTTTGCTTTCAATAACATTTTTCAAATTGGATTTGCGCACAGCTTTTATCAAAATGCTTATTTTTCCATTTCCTTTTTAAAAATTATTTTTTCTAATATATTAATTTTTTTTTTTACTATTTGAAGACCATGTTATTATTGATATAATGTTGATATAAACTGAGTTTTAGTAAAATATCAAACAATTATTAAATATAGGTAATCGTTGACATTTAGATTTTTGTTATTAATATAACTCGTAACTTCTTTATATTTTTTAATTTTTTCTTCCAATATTTTAAAGTTTTCTTCAAAAAACATGGTGTTCTTGTTATATTTTGTACATGTTAATTGATGAGGATGTATCATAATTACATGATTAAATTCACTTTTTATTTAATTAATACGATAAGTGCTTAAAAATATTTTTCGTAAATATTTAGTAATTCATATGATATTAGATATAATTATTTGGCATTATATATGAATTTTAGATTTTTAAATATTTTATTTAATTTTATCAATTTAAAAAAAGATGTAATTTTTTCTTTAATTTTCAAGCTCTCTGTACAGCAAAATTTTTTAAATTTACTGTAATCATGTGTTTTTAAATTGTGATACCTATAAATTGTACATTTTTTATTCTGTAGCACGCTTTCTTTACTCACTAAAATATTATTTATATTAGTATGCAAGAAAAATTATATAGTGGCACTTTGTAATCATATTTTCAATATTATCGAGTTTTAAATTGTAACTGAATTTTTATTTTTTTTTATATGTAAATTACTATTTTTATGACATTTTTATAAAACATATTGTTGATAAATTATGCGCATTGTTTTTAATGTTTTAAGGTTTAAATATTTCAATATTTTTAAAATTTTTTATTTCTTTAACCATTTCCACGTTTCTTGAAAATGTTTTATTTTTAAATATGTTTGGTATTGTTTTCCTGAAATAAGCCTTTATTAAACATAAGCATGCGGCGTCCCCTAAGGGGGATCGAACAGGAAATCCAAATACATTAACTTGCAAAGCGGCTCAGGGAGAGGCACACCCCGTCCCCAGCTGAAGCTGGACCAGCACGCAGCACGCGCCACCCAGTCCGCCGGCGCGTTACCTTCTCTATAAATTCATTGATTAATTAATCATGTTATTGGAAGTGTTGTGACTATGTCTTGAATAAACTTGGTGGCATTAACCTTGAAATCAAACTACTTCTAAAGCAAACAAAATGTCTTATAAAGGGAAAAAGTAATAGCAAATACATCATGTAGGAGATAAATTTAAAGCCTTTTTCCTCATAGCTCAATTATAAATATTGGTAGTGATGTAAGTTGTCTAATCATGTAATTTTACAATAATTTGATCATTGTCATAATCATCTTTTTTAAATGATAACTCACTAACTGCCTGATTGCCCCATTAAATGATCACATAGTCTGTATTTAATCCAAAAGTAAAATGAAATATAGTCATTAAATCATAATTCAGATTTAACAGTTCATATGAAATCCAAATATCTAAAGTGCTCTAGTTTATTTCTAACTGACCATTTGTGTAAGTTTTGCAATCAAGCATTCCAAGATTCTTTTAATTATGTTGCACATACGCTATGACTACTTTAACAAATATTTACTAGTTGTTATAAATTTTACTGAAATAATATCAAGTTTTTAATTAAAAAAATATCTACCAATTAAAAACATCAAATAGTTTGGTAAAACAAATTTATCCTTTAGAAAATCTTTGTAAATTTGGGTAATTATTGATCAAAATAAATTGATGAAATTTTTAAAAATATTCTAAAGAAATATTTGAAGTAATGACATTAAAGCAATTAGCAGCAAGTGCTCATCATTACCTTTACACGTTGTGTTCTTCAACAACTCAATATTCTTCCTTAAAAACAACAAAGATCTCATTTCCTTCTTTTTCTATTTTATTTAATTAAAATACTTTTACATTGTTGTGCATTTCTCGAGTGTTGGAATTACTTTGCACAAACTTTAATCGCTGCTTTTTTTTGCTTTTTGGTAAATCTTCAATATAAGGCCGTTATACCCCTTTTTTCCATTTAATTTTCTGATAGTTTAGCATACCCATTTTTTTGGTAAAAGATTTATATACATTATTTTTTATGCCTTGTTTTTTTGGGAGTGCACATAGGTTTGATTTTAGACCAAATCATCTAAAAAATGTTTAAGTGTACTATAAAATTTTTGTTGACCTTCTTATATCATAATTTCCTTAAAAATTTATTATTAAATAGAAATTAACATATATTAAATAAAAATTAAAATTTTTATAAAATTACTTTTAGTTATTTTTTAAGCTTGTTATAACTATTTTAAACATTTTTTAAAGTATTTTTGTGTGAAAGAAATAATTTGTTTCTTAATAATTCACTCACTCTCTTGCTGAAACACTCTCTACATGATCCAAGGAGCTTATTTGCATAGGATTAATCTACAAAACTCAAATGTACTACTAAGATTAAATTAAAAGGAAGGAAATTAATGAAGCATAAGAAAACAAGTTCATATTTCAAATGAAGAGTTAATACCATAGGGGACATGTGACCAAGCTTAAACAATAAACAATGAAAAGGAACAAATTTGAGTAAAAGTTTCTATTTTTTAAATTTTAAATTAATCATTCATAAGAATTAATTGCATTATTTTAAGCATTCTTTATTTTTTAATTATAAAAAGGTACTTTTTGACTCAAGTTTCAAAGGAACATCACAAACAAACGTCAAAGCAACAGTGAGGTGATATAATTCTTCCGGTTTTCTATCAGCAAGATGACACTTCCAAGATGATTTTATGGTCATCCTCTTGTAAGTATGCTCCTCTCCCTGATTGGATATATCTTATGTGCATTAGGCTCGTAGCCCTTCTTTTATAGTGAATATGAGAAAGTTTTTTATCCTCCCAATCATGATAATGCTAATGTCTTTCTGGAGGTGTGAAGAAAAGGTCATGTTTGATGAGGATGACGTCTCTAAAAGGGTTACTCCCTTCAAACTCAGTTCAATAGATATCATTTTCAAGTGTATGACCCAATATGCATTTTCAAAGAGTAAGAATTAAAAATAATTGGCATCTTTGGATCTATCCTGAAGTTGTAAGCATGTGCTTCTAAGATTTTCACAAGAATTGGAAATCATTTGATGTTGGATGCACAACATTCAAAAAATTGTAGTCTTTTAAATGAAGGTCCTTGAACCTTTCTAACTTTTTAGCTCAGTACTAAACCTTTGTAAGCTCTACTGTGGATCTCAATGAAGCATCATCCAATCAACTTGGTCAAGAAGTATGCCACACTCTCAATCATTTTAACTATTAGCAAGTCATTAAAAGAATTTCTATGACAATACTAATCTTAACATGGCTCCATGGTGTTCTAACCAATGTTTTGGTCAATATTACTAAAAATATTCCTTTAGATATTAGAATCTCTAGAAAGATTTGGTGCAACCATGGGTTATTCAAAAAAATTAAGTAATTAAAATTCTCCCAAATATTATTGAAGTAACTATAGACAAGGATTCTCAACTATTCAATGCAAGCAAGAAAAAGGTTCTAAACTCTTTTATGTTGAAATGGAAAAGAAGAGACACTTCCAATTAGTGAAGTAATAAGTAATGTGAAACTTCAAGATTTTGTAGCCATCAATGCATAAAATAGTATTAGTACCCCATACATCACAAAAACATCAACACAAAATAACAAACCTTAATTATACTTTTTATCTTTTATTCAATAATACTATAATCAATTTCAATTAGCAATCATAAAGTAAGGATAAATAATATCAATCTAATTTGAACACATGAAGGACATGTAGCTTAAACAATAAGTAGAGATTCAATCTCTGAAATGCTCGAATAAAGATATTTAGGAAAAAGCAAAGACTCTCAAGCT
The DNA here is from genome assembly GCA_023846275.1 of Vanilla planifolia. Classification (NCBI taxonomy): domain Eukaryota; kingdom Viridiplantae; phylum Streptophyta; class Magnoliopsida; order Asparagales; family Orchidaceae; genus Vanilla; species Vanilla planifolia. The sequence goes on along the minus strand of JAIUJO010000032.1, from coordinate 1,584,991 downwards.
TTTGGGATATACTTGACTGGCTTCACTGTAGCTAATATGATATGTCAATAAGAAAAAACACTAAATGGAATGTCAAAAAGTTTTTTTTTTAAAAATCACTAGAAGAAGCATTCAAGAAAATCAAAATGTAGACATTATTGATCATAATTCATAATTTCTTACTTTCAACATTCAGGTTGTAGTTAGTTCTACAGTAGCTTCAGGCCATAATAACATATGTAGATTACACAAAATTAAGTTAATTACAATAATGGATGCTTTGCAAGTAATAGATAAATGGACATCCTTTGCAAGATACTAAATTTTCACTATTGTGAAGCAACATTTCTTACAAAGTATAGGTGTACTAATTGTAGTGCTTATAATGTTAAAATTTGAAAATTAAGAATGTTTTCTTGACATGGTGATATGCAAATGATGTACTACCTATTTATGTATGCCAACAACTTTTTTATTAATAGAAAAGATATTTAGAGGGATTTAAGGTTGTTCATGGACTCCACTTTATTTACCCTAAATAGAAAGGACAATCAAATATCTTTACTACGGTTGAAAAATATAAAGGTCATTTTTGTGGACAAAACCCTAATGAATCATGATTTTCTCAAAGCCTTCCTTAAAAAGTGGCTCAACATGTGAACAAGTTCTAGTTATACCAATCCATATTACTGATCATTTCTCTATTAGCAATTAAAACTAATCCTAGACAACTTACATTCCAAGGAACTTGGATTAAAAGCATAAAAGTCTCTCTAGTTGTTCTCAGAATTAGAGTCTTCCAATTTATAGTTCAAGAATGTAGTGCCTAGTTTATATGTTGAAGAGAGCTAAAGCCCACCTTAAAGAAGGTAATAAAATTTAAATTTGGTAATGCATATTTGAAGATTGGTGAAGATGAAGACCAGGTTATAGAGAAGGCAAATAACTTCAAAGAGTTAGAGATGAGTTATCATGATTAGAACTAACTAAGCTTAAGATGAACGAGCCATGGTTGCTAAAATGGAGGAAATGTAAGGAGAAGACATTGAAGAATACTATGGGATACTTTTTTCGAATTCTATTGGACATTTTAAAATTACAAAAGCCAGAACAAATTAAAAAATAAATTCTTTCAATTTATTTAAAAAAACACTTCTTCAAAAGGTACAAAATTAACAATTGTAAATAGTTCCTAAATGAGCACATGCATTTCGAGCAGTAGTAATGGAGAAAAGTGACGTAATAAGCAACTGATAATGTGACATGGATTGATCGATGCATCACTTTCGGCTCCAAATTTTGTGAGTGGCATCGAAAAAAGGCTTTGACACTTTTGGTTTGCTTTCGGGTTAATGCGGATTGAAGAGTGTTAGCACGAGTTGACAAGTCAGAGCTAATGGTGATGATAACAATTGTTGGTAGAGGTGGATGATAGCAAAAAAGCCCAAAACAAAATTTTAATCCCTTTTTAAATCAATTTTCAGGCAACGTTTCTATTGGACTTGTGAGATGGTTGAAGGGAATGTCTATAAAGAATATATGATGAAAATCTCCAAAAATAAGTGTAGTTAAATTTATGAGCTAATAAAAATAAACAAAAATATGCAATAAAGAAGGGTCTACCATAATTCATCCACACAACGATAATAATAACGGAGATTAATGAGAAGTATATTTACCAAACTTCAAAGGGCTCCAAGTCTAAATAGAACTAGTACAACTCCAAGTTTAATCTTTATGTAATGTACTGGATGCGATTGCAACAAATGTATAAGAGTTAAAAGATAGGTGTTATGTAGTTTAAGGATGGTGATGATAACAAAATGTAATCAACACAATGTTCAATAATAGGCAAATGAAGGGTAATATAAAAAGAGTTAAAGATCCATGCGAAAGTTTGGTCTTAAAGAAGTCTTTAGTTGCCAAATACGTTGTAGATTACTTGACGTCACACTATTCCCTACTAAGAAAAATGAGACGTGCTTTTATTTATAATTCTTAGAATCACTAAAATGAAATTTTATGCTAATTTAGCAAGTTAATAAGGAGAAAATAAACAAATATTTTTTCAATGGAGTCTTTATGTTCTTGTAGATTGTATGATCTTAATGTTTTATTTTGCAAGAATTGCTGGTCCATATTTCAAGATGACATTTATGATGCTATCACAAAAAGAATGTAGTATTGGTAATTTAATTTTCCTTTTGAAGACTAATTTCAATATGTCTTTTGAAGACTTTATGACATTTGGACTTATAGTTTTTGAGAAATATACCAAGTTGTTGGTAGTTAGCCTATAGAGTTTCCTACCCACCATCATCATAGTGGAGCAATCAGCTTTTGCTGAGGAAGAGGAAATCACTTAAACCATCTTACCTGCATATGAGTTCATACTATCATAAGAGCAACTTCATGATTTAAATGAGAAGATCAAACCTAATAGCTTCATCATCAAGCTAGTTTTTAAGAATGTTTTCAATAATATATTGTGAGCAGAACATGTATTGGACAAGTTTAACTTCAATAGTTAATTTGTTAATCTAGCCAAGAGTCTCTACAATATAAGCTAGTTGTTTGTCATTATTAATGAGAAAGGAAATGGTTCCATCTAACTCTCTTATTTACTAAGGCATTGTGACCCTCTATCACCATTTCTTCTCCACATTATAGCTAAGAAATTAAGAAGAGGTTTAAAAAATCAACATATAAAAAGAAGCACTAGGCTGCTCCAAGTAGTTGTCAACCAAAGTCCCATTTGTGCTTTGTAGATTGCCTTTTATTCTTCTTAAGAGGTGGTGAACACTTAATAAAAAATATCAAGTTGTTCTTCTCTAATCTCAAGGACACATCATGTTTGTAGATTAATGTACAAAGGATCTTCTTTATTAGATGAACAAAGAAAAAACACAAGCATGAGAACATTTACAAGGAGCTCTTACTTCGATAAAGATAAAACCTTGCAATCACTTAAATAAAAAGAAAATTATTCAAAGGTAAAAAATAAGTGGTCCACTTCGAACACTAGATTAACAAAATATGCAAAATAGCACTTCGAACACTAGATTAGTCATGTCCTCTAGTAAATAGCACTTTATAAATAAAATTATATCTTTTCTCTCAATATTATTATAAAATTTTTAGAAAGTGCGATAATGGTTTTTTTCTGTGTAATAGTGATTTGGTTAGCAAGCACCATTTGGTTAGCCAGAACAAGGTTTGCTTCCCCTATGAAAAATATGGATTATTGGTTAAACAATAAAAGGATGGTATGGATGTATATAATGTAAAGCTTTTTTGAAAGCTGTACAACTCAAACATTATCCATTTTAAATACTTGAGATGTAAGTTCCTTTTTAGAACATGATGTGGAGCAAGCATAATGACCTGGAATCGAATATAAAGAATCATCTCACTATTTTGTTTTTTGTCTCTTGGAACGAAATAGATAAGGATTGAAACATTTATTGCTCCCTCACTAAGAATGGTAAATTCACTATCGATTCAAGCTAGAATAAGGCTAGAGTTAATTAATTGCCTTATTCATAGTCACAAAAAATGAGGAATAATTGTTAACCTTCAAAAATATCTTTATTAATGTGGAGGCTCCTAAATAACTAATTACCTTTTGATAACAACTTGAGGATGTTGGATTTATATTTATACACAAATGTTCTTTTTTGTGCATATAGGGACTCTCAAATAAATCTTATGGAACCCCATTGTAATGAATCTTGGCATTAAACATACCCAGCATCATGATTCACAAAATAGTTGTACAAGGCTAGCAATGTAGTCACACAAACCCAATACTATTGAGAATTTTTTGTTCTACCATCTCTCATACTCTCTGATATCTACAAGTTAAAAATTCAAAAAAAATCAATGAGCAAATATTCCTAGTGATTTTCCTGAAGGAGTTAAACATAATACATATGAATTTTAAAATGTTGCTCAATTATTTAAAGAAGTTAATAGATCCTCAAATGGTAAAATATACATTGCATCCTTGATTTTTTGGGATTAATTGAATAAAAAAAATGATTCAATAGACTCTCCTAATAGTTGATTTTGAAAAATTAAATTCTAGTGGACTGACTAAAAAGAACAATGGCCTTATAGGTTGTGCTTGTGTGATTTGAGACTACTTCTTAGACCATTAAACCACTCTCAATTTACATAGAATATTAAAAATATATATGTCTAAGCCATTGAAATACTATTCAGTTTAAATTTATGTGATAATCTGGGGTCATAAAAACATCATTATAGAATTAAACAATTAGTCATTCCCTACTAAGATTCAAAACAAGATTGGTATCCACAACTGTAACTTAATCCAACGAAATCGAGTGAATCAATTTCTTTGCAAAGTAGTTAAATTATAATGCATATTTAAGGAAGGAAATGTATTAACAAATTAGAAAGCTAAAATCGCTGGTAACTATATTCATTTGAGGTTCTAAATTCATAACAAATTCCAAAAGTATGGAAAGCCTAAATTAAGCTTGACGAAAAGAAGTTTTCAAATATTATATATAGTGATCATGAGAAAACTCATCAAACTAATGCCTCCATAATAATATGTATGGAATGCATTCACACGGTCGTTATGGCTGACATCAATTTGTTGTTATGGAAATTCCTAAGCATTTGTTGCTAAACATAATGAACTAAAATCTTGGAAAACCACTAGATTTTATCATATATGTTTCATTTTAGTTTAAGAAATAAATTTTCACAAACTTCTTTGGTTGACATAACTATGTCAAGTTAATCATATTTTAGTAAAAAATAGATTCATATTGAAATTTTGCTATTTTGGGATACTTTTTTATTACTAGTGAGCCATTGTAATAATGTAGGAGTCAGTCTCTATGTTATGTGCATGCTATGAAGAATAAGTGAGGTAATTAGACAACTTTGACAATCAAAAATATATTTTCCCATCTCAAATGATCTAAAACACATGCAATAGTTTACAATATAGGAAGGGTCACTGTTGTCCTTCATCTAGCCAAGATGGGTTAAACATATATTATGAAATATTTTCTAGCCTATGTAGGCTGTGGTGGCTACAAAAGTTCTTAATAGGAAAACACCGACATTGCAAAACATACAGGGGATAGCTTTGATCATGGAAGTAGATAAGAGTATAAATTTCATGTGTAGTTTTTTATTCTTATCTTATTGTATTTGATAGAGGCACCATAATTGACTAATTCGTTGATTTTTGTTTCATTGGTTTTCATGTACATCTAGTCTAACAAATTCTTAAGATATGAAAATGCATCTAATAGTTAAGTATTGTGGTAATTTGGTATTCATCGAAGCAAAAGATTCAAAAGGGATTGTTAATATTTATGCACCATAAACTATGATTGATGGTTTCTTCATGAAGGTAACCAAAGGAACATGTTATCAATGTTTATTCCATTCAATTTAGTAAGCATTAAGTTGGCGTAATAGATAATAAATTTCACTAGATCAACATCCTTATCTTGCATAGAACCACAACTTATATTCCTAGTTTAACAGGATTTCTTGATTCTAATTTATAATAAAAAAACTTTAATGTAGATATGAGATAATTGATTTTTATTATCCATGTAATGTGAAACTAGTGAGTGTCATTTAATCTCCTTAAATCTATTAGTCTTGCTAATCTTTTATTTTCTTATGGTCGTAAAAACGAAACCAGAAATATTATGCCAATTCCTATCCATTTCTACTTAAGGTTCTAACCCTGTTTTCTCTCCTCAAAGAGACAAATTACTTAACACTTCAAATTCATGCAATGAATGCTAAGTGATTTAGATTATCCAAGAATTTTACTATATATGACTATAAATGTTATTTGACCATCCAATTGTTACCTTAAAATTGTAAACGTATTTGCTAATGATTATTTTCCTTTACTTTTGTCTATTCGTCTCTGACAAACTTACTCTCACCACAAAAAGACAAACAAGCTATGTAAACAAAGGCCTAGCACTTTAGCAAAACTAGTGCATGAATGAAACTACTACAATTCTCTCTACAACAATACTTGCTATTTGAGTCTATGACCTGAATTCAATCAATAAGTACTTGATCAAAAACAAAGACAATCTACTAACAAACGAACATATATTTTGTAAGAGCTCAAAGAAAAATAAACTAATAAAGAGCTTCTCCATTTTGTCATCCATGCACAACAAGCTTTGTTCTATGCTTTACAAGACTAAAAATAGACTACCAAAATGGTGCAAAAAAGTACCCAATACAATTTGATCAAGAAACAAAACTAGAATAGTTTCTTCAACTTATTTTTGAGTTAGGATGGTGATTTTTGTTCACAAGTTGTATATGCTACCTTTTGATAAGTTTTTAAATGATATTTTTATCCATCAACTATGTAATATTAATTTAGATGTTTGGCAAGATCGTAAAATCAATATTAAGCTTGATGAAGATTTACTTAAACCACAAAACCACAAGATAGATAAGATTTCCCTTAGTGGTTTGCATTGAAGTCAAACAACTTATCATATGATTATAACTCAGTTTAACAATTGAATTTTATTTAGTTTTCTTAGTTTACTAAATTTTATATTTTGATAGTTGTTTTAGAGGTTCACATAAGTTCCTTATGATATTTTCACCCTTACAAACACATTGTATGATTTATCCATGTTTTCAATAAGAATAGTATTTTTTATTTTTCAGTTGACTTTGGGTTTAGTTTTATGATCTATTTAAAGTCGTATTATGGATTACGAAGAAAAGTTATTTTATATTAGAATTAAACTTTTAGAAATAACATTTTCTTTATCTACGTGAGTGCACAATCGTAAGTAGCAAACTTTGTATTTTGGGAGATGATTAGATAACTAATTTATGATTTGAATTAATCTCCATTTTTTTTAAGTTTTCATCATCTCCTTCCTTCTTAAGTCCTACTATAGAAATTTCTCCTACCCATCCTAAATTATTAATTTTTGGTCATTACGGCCATTTGTGATGTCGTTATTCCTCTAAGCACTAAGCATCATAAAACTTTGGGCATTACATTACTCTCAAGTGAGCCACCCCCAAGTTATGCAATCAAGTTAAATGAAAATCGCCTTTAGGACCTTGTTGTCACTAAGAGTGTATAAGTAGTTGGCCTCAAATGCTACATTAATCCTAACAACCTTCCAGTAAAAGGCAAAAGATTCAATAGTCCAAACCACATCTTTGTTCATCATTTTCAATATAACAAACTTTAAATGTTCATGTTTAGGATTTCTTGTTAGAAGTGTTATCCCTTGACACATCATAAATTGGTTTCATCTCAAACCTAAAGGCATAAAAATTATTTTCAATCATAACTTTGATATTCTGTTACTAAACATTAAATTATATTTGGCACAATTCACTTTTTATAGTCATCTAATAAATTTATTATAGATTTCGGTATGGGCTATTCTATTTTGATTCTAACTATTTATTAGGATATTTGAAAGAAAAGTTGTTGAGGTTGTCAACCAAAATGGTGAATAAACCATTACACAAAGGAAGTTGGTAACCATCATATATCTAATTGCAATACAAAGACAACATTCTTCTTTCACTCTTGCCAATTTTTATATATGTCTGATGGGCATATTCATATCATTGAAAAGGTATGTTTGCACCATTGTGAATGGTGCCAATCGTATTTGTCTAATGTAAATATAAATTGAGTCCATTTAGTATAAGAGATGAGATGCATTGCCTACACTCATAATCAGATATTGTTACATTTATCTATACTTCTTAATAAATAAATTTTGACAGTACAGCTACACAACAAGATGAACAATATTAGTGACAACCAAGCACAAAAGGATGATAATATAACAAACATAGTCCATGTTAGTCTATTATGCACAACTCTTTGATGATGTTTGATCTAGTCTGAGTATGCAAAGATAGCATGTTACGGAGATGGCCGATTTTTTCTCATATAGTATTATGATTTCAAAAGATGTTGAATCATTATAGTATGGTAGTTTGGTAATACTTACTTTGATGTGCACATTTTTATCCATCAATTATTAAAGTTGTTCTAAGGAAATCATGCACTAAGATGTAAGGTGTTCACCACCCATAGCTATTCAACTTTTTTGAAGTTATGATTTTCGATGTACATGAATAGTAACTCTCAAAAGTATAAGTCTTTATCATGTGAAAAAAAAATTTTTATTGTATAAAATATGTAGAAACCTCAAAAAACTAGTTCTACCCCTATATAAGATCGGTAACAAGTTCAACATTTTAAATGTCATGTATGGAAGCTATATTTTACTCATATTAATAACAACTTTACTTTTATTTAAAATTGATTGTCCATTTCATATACAAGTTGAAATTTTTAATGTAGTTGATTTAGATGAGGATATGCCAACTTTATTGCTTTGTTTCTATATGAAGCTCTATTGTTTGTCTAACAAATGTTTTTCCTTACTTGCAACATACAATTTTCTAACTCCCATCATATATTTTTTGTACATTGGAATATAATAAATAAAAATAACAATCTATTAAAATGCATAAATTGCTAAATTGTAACTAGCTGCACAATTATAAACCTCTAATTATCACCATTACCTTCACTTCATGTATCATTTGATTTATTTGAATATGAAAAGTTGCTAAATAGATTCTTCTAAATAGTTCCAAATAATTGTACTACAACAACTCTACAATTGACATTCACATTCTCACCAGTGATGTTTAACTACATCTACATCATCAGTAGACGGAGCCACTTCACTACTTGCAATATTGTTTCTTTAGTTGTTTCAAGTTGAATGATGATTCCTAAAATAACATTTCTAAAATCTTCTTATAACAAAGTTTTAATGAGGAGATAATAGTTGTTTACGATGTGGCAATTTTTTTTAATATTACCTATAACATTTGCTTTTGTTTCATTTAATTTTGCAAAGTTATTAACACTACCAAGTTTCTTAATATTCTATGATGTTGAAGTGGGTAGCATGATTATGACCCGAATATTATTGATTTGATATAACCTAACTTGCCTTATTTTGTAATAAATTTCATGATCTTCTTGATATGTTTAAATTATTTTAAAAAGTAACCTATGTATAATTAGCATTTTATGATAAATAAAAGCATGATCAATTGAAGCTTAATTTTGAAAATACGATCATTTTGAAGCAAGTTAAAATTTTAGGATCATTATGGTTTTCAAGATTGGTAGAGGTTATTCAATATCGTCAATGTCAACATTAAAATATTTAAAGGATATTTGGTGTTCCATAAATGTAGTCTATAGTTTAGAATTGGCTATTTGGATCTCAAATAATCCCAAGTAACAGATTGCTTAATTATACATCATAAGTTAGTGACTATATCCAACAATTCATTGACTCAGATCACTTGCATCCTTGCAACCAAATGTTTTATCCATTGCACACTAGGCCATGTACTTAGAATTTGTGTTTAATTAACAAGGAGTTAGAGCACAAAAGTTGTTTGTATGTATCTTCTAATTAATTTTTATAGGAAATGTTTCTTAATATTCTTGGATATCTTAATATCAAAGCTATTTTCAATGAATAGGAAACTAATTTTATTCAAAGAAGTTTAATGATTCCTAAGATTTTACATTGTACAATCACAAAAATCAATTCATTCCCTTTTCAATATATTATAAAACTACATTGGATAGTTTGTTTTCCTTTACAATACATATCTTTATTTGTATTAGACTTTATTATTTTACTTAATTATTATGATACATTGCACTAATAAATTACAAATTAAAAAACACTAGATCATGATGCATTATTAGATATTATCTTTAATTAATATTTTACAAAGAAAGATTTAAAGATTCTTACTATTTAGTATATTAATTATTCAAAATTTATTAAAAAAATGTTAATATCATTATAAAAGCTAAAGTGTACTTGAATTTCAGAATTTTAAAAAAATAATTATTTTTAAATTGTGTAATCTTCAATTCATTTTTATTGCTTTGATCAAGTTTTTTTTAATTCTCACATCACCAACGAAGCTTTCAATTCCATGTATTTAAAAGGATTTTAATTTTTTTCTTTTATAATTTTATTCTATTTTTTTCTTAATTTAAAGATATTTTCACTAAATTTCATGTTTAGTAAATTTGCATTCTAGAAATGATTTTATAATTAGAAATTGCGTGCATATTTGCATTTTTATTAATTTTTTATTGTCTCTATGGTTTCTGTAGTTATAAACTTTTTTGGCGCATAAGTTTTTTTTAATGATTGCATATTTAGTTGAAATACATATAATTATGTGAAAAATGATTTAAATATTTGAAATATTTATCATTCTAAGTAATTTTATGTTTTATTATATTACGACCATTTTTTAATTTATAGGCAACTTCACATTGCCTAATGATTTTATGCTCTTTTTCTATTTTCATTATTCTTTTCTGAAAACTGATATTTATGATTGCTAAAAATTTAGTGTTTATATATTACCTGAACATTGTTTTCAAGCTGATTTTACATACTAGAGATTTAGAGTTAAATATTTTAAATGAGAAATAATGTTCACGATTTCTCATTTTCATATCCTGTCATATCTTCCCATTTACGTTATATAGATGTGATTAATGTTTCACACGTATTTCAAATAATTTGGATAGAAAATCAAATGAAATATTTTAATATTTTAAATTTTATCAATAATTTGTAAAAAATAATTATTTTCATAATAAAATAAAAATTATTTTTTAATGTAAAGAAAAATATCACATAAAAAAAATAATAAACGTTTTGAAAAAAATATGTCATTTATCAAAAAAAAACTTGATATAATCTTCAAAACAAATGAACTGTACATATGCGAACAAATAAAAAATTATACAAACAAATAAATAAATAATACGAAAAGAATAAAATATAAAAAAATAAACAAAAAAATATTGATGTTAGATTTTGGAAGAAAGTATATGTTACAAAATAATTAAAATAAAAATGATGAGCAGATAAAGGAAAAATGATAATAAACATTAGAATAAAATATAAAAAAATAAACAAAAAAATATTGATGTTAGATTTTGGAAGAAAGTATATGTTACAAAATAATTAAAATAACAATGATGAGCAGATAAAGGAAAAATGATAATAAACATTAGAAAAATGAAATAAATACATAATATTAAAAAAAAATAAAAACATGGTAATATAAGAAGTATTGAATTGCATAAACTATTTGAAAATTGAAAATTATTTTATGTTGCGCTAATTAAAAACACGTCAGGATTAATATATATCTTTACAAATAGAATAAGAAAAAGCATATTAGAGCTTAAAATATTATAAAAACGCCGTTTCTTAGCTTTATCATGCAAACCAAATGATAAATATATTTTGTTACCATTAGTCCTCACTAATTACTATAAATCAAAAATATATCTGACAACTTAGTAATGTATGTTAGCTCAGCACCTTAAGATTTTAAATAAATTAGTTATAAACTTTTTTTTTTGGGTAAATTTATCCCGCTTATCATGGTGAAGTTATTTGCTAATTGGGACAGTTTTTAACATTTAAAAATTTTATATTATCGTGATGAATATCTCTCCATATCTTAAATTTATTTTTTCTATGCATGAAAGTATAATAAATTTTTATTTTGTTGCATCAAGGTCTATTTGTACTTTTAAGGAAGAATTTTTTGATAAACAAATGTACAGGTTGACATTTAAAATGTTTTATTTTATGTTTAGTATATCTTTTATTTATGTTTTATATTTTCTAACTTTTATGTCATTCTACCTTATACTAACTTGTCATATTTAGGATATTACCTTCAAACATTTTGTTATAGCAATTATTATTGTTTGATTTAATTATAATGTCTTATGTATGTAATATACAAAGAATTAACAATTTTAAAATTATTTTAATATGTATATTTTTAATTCAATTGAATGATAATTTATTTAAAATATTAATGTCATTCACTTCTAGCATTATCTCAACATAGTTTTTATTATTTTCAATATTTCATTATAATAATAAATTTCCCTAATAATTTTATGTTCTTTAAAAATTTTATCATTTTAAAAAATTTGCAATTTTGTTATATTTTGAATGTTTTTAGTTATGTTTTCAAATTAAATATTTTAAAATTAATTATTATACAAGAAACTTCAATTTTTTTTGTTATCTTTATCTTTTTTAAGACTTTTCTATTTATATATTATTTTAACTTTGGTATCTCGTCTATGAGAATAAATTATTATTATATCTTATACTTGAAATATCAACATATTAAATAAGATCTAAAAAATTTAATTTAAATAATAATTATTTTTTCCAATTATTTGAAAGGTTTTATAAACTAACAAATCTTTCCTAATTACAGTATTTACAAAATTTGAATACATGATTTATAGAGTATTGATTATTCAAAACATTTTTCTATGTAATGTTTCAATTTATGATTTTACGTTGCTGACATCTTTTCATGCTATATTTATTACTAATAATAGTAGATTTTCAATACTTACGATATTAAGAAAACAATTTTATACATAGTATGACATAATTTTTAAAATTTAAATCAATGTTTTGCATTAATGTTTTTTTTAGTTGTATAGTTTTGTTTAAGCTAAAGTAATTTCAAATTTCTTGTCCAAAAAATAATAAAATTTTGAAAATTCTTGTTTCTTTTTATATATTCATTTTAAAAATTTATTTTACAATTTAAATATAATAAATTTAAAATGTAATAAAAATTATAAGAAAAGTAAATAAAATCTTTGTCATAAAATTTCCAACATTAAACTTAGGGACATAACTTGCTATATGATTATTCAAATTATTGAATGAAGTGTAATTTATGTTGTTCTTATAAATCTAGATGATTAGAGTTGATTAAATTTACCTAATCAAAAGTAGTTGGTGAGCACATAAAATTTTTACTTTTGGCCATTTTTTATGTAAATATTTTTGTAATTTAAGTTAGAGTTTGACATCCTCCTAATGTTTGAGTTAAAAAAATTGTTTAGTAGGATCACTACTTAGTTTGATTAATTGATTTACATTATTAAATCAAATAGATAGGAGTCGAAGCCTTAGGCTACAAATGTCCTTGTGTCAGTAAGCTAGAAAAAAAAATTATGTTACAACTTAGAAGAATACATAATGTTGTACGAAAATTGGGGTAGGAATACTATTTTAGGATATATTTATAACTATGAACATCCTTAAACCTATATTATAAGTAAAACAATAATGAATGTAAATGTGATTCCCAACTATCATTATTAGTCTTAAATGGTAATGAGGAAATGCATTTATTATCCTTAGTTTCACGAAAAAATTGGGAATGATATGTAGCTGTAGAAATTATAGCTCTTTATTAATTTTATTTGATAAAGTGTGTTATACCTAATATATTTTGTCATATAATTGCAATTTATTTAATTAAGATATAAGATTCCTTTCACAATTAAATTTGTAATTTAATATAACTAAACATTCATTATGGATAAATTTAATTTTTAATTATGAAAGTCTAAATTCTAAAATTGAAGGCATTGTTGAGTTGCAAGACTTGAGTTGTAATACATGAATCTTTATTGGGCTTATTGCTTAAAAACAAGCTCATAAGTTTATTTATATTATTAACCTTTTTATCATGATTATTTCTATCGTACTATGAACGCTTGATAAGATATGGATAGGATTCTTAAATTTTAGGAGTTGGTGGTTAATGATAGAAGGATTAAAAGAAAAAGTTTTGGATACAATGCATTTAGGAATATCATAAGAAAAGATGAATATAGAAGAAAGAAGAGTTTGTTACCATATCTTACATAGATTCTAAAATTTTAGAAGCTTTTTATAGAAGACAAAAAAAGGATATATAATTCTTAAATATATAAGGAGCCTTGTCTAGAAGAGCAAAATAAGTGTAATTAAAAGAGGGATAATTTACAAAGAGTGAATTGTGGGTTACCTAACAAAAAACTAGCTTATCATAAAGTAAACTCTTTGCTTTGGGTGGTGTGGCAAGGCCTTTATAAGCCACTAAGTTGAGCTTGTAATTTAAGAAAACTTTAGTATAAAAGGGAACATGGACGTGCCAACTTAGAGGATATAAAAATGTGAGAAAAGATATGAGGAAGAAGGAGCACTGAAGCTTACAAGCAAGGAATGATCCTAGAAAAGAGAAGTTATCTACATGATTTTTTGGGAGATGATAACTCCTGAGTTTATATATTAAATTTAGCTAAGGTCTAAGCCAATATAAAAGGGAATTCCTTTGTGCAATTTTCTATAGAACCTTCTAGATTCTTTTGTGAAATTAACTATGGAGCCTTTGAAATTGATTGTGACAATAATTAGTCATTGGTTTTCATGAAATGTCTTAAAGAAGGAGGTAAAACCTTCTTCTTGAGACTAAGAGAGATTTATTTTAGTAAATGAATGTTCCATTTCTCATTATTTCTTATGTATTGTTTTTCTAGTTTGTCTATAAAACAAGCATATTACATTTTTTCTTACGAATGCAAAGAAAGTTACATGATCACATATTACATGTTTGACTTCAGATATAGATATATATGGAATATTCTATTAGAATAGTAATTTGTTGTTGCAAAGCACTTCTTAACATAGACATGTCCATGTAAAATAAGTGAAAATCAGGCTAAATTTTATGCCTTGTTGGTTATCTATATTGGTTGTCTTGGTGTTTAAGCAATAATCATTGATTATCATGATAACAGTTAAAAAATGAAAAATCATGAAGAACAAAGTTTTATTAAATATAACCCTCATAATGTAGACTTAATAGCCTTATTTTCTAATTATATGTCACTAAGAGTTAGGATCTTTTGTGTAATTTTTCATCTTTCTAAGAAGAATTAATATTTTATAATATAGATTGAACTTAATATGTACTTCTTCATTATTACATGAATAGACAAAGAGTTTTGTGCCATGATGCATAAAGAAATTTATAAAATGTAGATTTTACTGTATATTTTCAATATAAAGTTACTGTTTGAAATGTATTTTCGATGTGAGACACTACGATTGTGATAGAAAATACTCAAAGTTTAGTTGACAGAATGGAAATGTATAAATGGGTACTTTATTGGTAAAATAATGGATAAAAAAATATATGAAATATAATTTGATATCAGTTTACCATAAATTAAGTAATAAATAATTTAAAGGCACTATGAAATAAAAAAAAAATCTTTTAATAACACTGTAGCCAACCATTTCATTGTTTAGGGTCTACTTGTGAAGCATGAAATCATGGACTTAGCCAAGGTATTAGAGGCATTGTTTCAACACCAAAGAGAACCTAAACAAATTCTATGACATGTAAGGTTCTTGGTGGCTATTTAAAAAGCCTTAGAAGGCATAGTTTAAGGCCTTAGAAGAAAGCTATGTTAAGTAATGATACGATGAGCAACTAATGAGTTTGGTTACAACAAAAACTACTATGACTACAGTTAGACATTATGGTATAGGTTTTATGGATAACTCATAAACTTTAGCATAGTCTAATTGTAACTATAACGTGCTTGGATATGAACATGTAGGTTAAGTGAAGCCTTAGAATCACGCTCAAAGGCATAGAAAAAATAAATAGAAAAGAAACCTATGCCAAAAGGTTATTATGAAAAGCTCACGAAATACCATTTGTTAACCAATATGCACAATACATATTAAGCTTTAGTTAGCTAGGCTCTCAATGAAAATCTTACTAGAACATGGAAGAGCTTGAAATAAGATGTTAGGTTGTGTTAGGTTTGGCCAAGTAAGTAATATGAGAAAGTTGTTGGCTAGACATTGGGTTGAATAGGTTATTTGGGTAACTTCACAAGTAATTCTATTTACACTGTTAAGTCACATGATGACACTATTGATGGTGATTCAAGGAATGTGTCAAGGCTAAGAAGAGGCCTTAAGATTGTTACGATGATTATAAATTTCCTTTGGAATATAAGGATCACAGTAATATTTGTGTGAACCGAGACTTATTTGTACTAGTAATAATTTAAATATATAACCTAAGGGTAAAAGTTAATCCATTATGAATGCTATGGTTAGCTTAGATTGGGACGGTCTAAAACAAAATGTGAGCAAGATTAAATATAAGAAAAATGATATAAGAAAGTCTAGAAAGCTAAATTAGGATTTAAAGAGTACCCCTAAGTCATTTAGATATAATCGACTCTAAACTATTGACACTCACTACAGAGATACACATGTTATGTGTGCCACTCCCTTAGTTCAGTGTTAATTAAATGTTAATGGTTAAGTCTATAATTGGAGTGTCACATCATGGTATGAACCTCTAGAATTTTTAAGAAACCGTTATATGAATAGTCCAAGAAAGTAATAGTTGCACACTTTGTCCCTTATTAAATCCCACAGTATGTCTTATTATATTATGGACTACTTCTACTTCTTGAAGACTATTAGAATCCTATATGGATGCCCATGTGATCATCATTACCATGTCGAGTGCTGGATTAAATTATTTGAAAGAAGTGATAGGGCTTGTCATGGGATTTATATATGAGGAATTGTTTTATATCATGAAGTGGATGCAATGTATTTGGTTAGTCATAGAGTAAAAAAAAATATATTAAATTAGTTAGTAGAAGATGATTTTCTTTTGTTAGTTAGAAACTAATTTCATCGATTCATAAGATTTATTCCATTTTTAAATTCATAATTTATATTATTGTATAATAGTTTTGTTATATGGCTCAAAGATTACCTATTGAGCCACCTAGCTCTCCTCTTTATAGTAAGATTAAATTAAAATTTGAGTAAGAGTCAAGCTAGAGATTATGAGAGTTAGTGAATTAGTTGAATAATTTGTTTTACTTATTTGATCATCAATAAAAAAAGATTTTACACTTATTTCTTACAAATTACATTTTATTGGATATAAGGGCTGTATTTGATTATTTAATTAGACTTTGTCCTTACTAGTTATTTTTTATAGAACTTTGGTAGTTATTCATAATATTTCTTTAGATTTGATTAGAATTGATTGGTTCTATTGATTTTATAGATATTTTACAATGTTTTAGTCTTGTGGATGAGAAAAATTATTGCATTCCTAGCATGATATTATTTTTCTTGCAACTTAAAGTACAATAAGATAATATGATTCCTCATAATTTGGTTGCACTAATGGTTTTCTTAAACAATATTTAGGTTTCATAGTGTAAGATAATTTTGGAATTAAGCTAAGGCAAAATTATATATATATATATATATATATATATATATATATATATATATATATATATATATATATATATATATATATATATATATATATATCTCTCTTTGTGTGTGTGTGTGTGAGTGAGTATTTGTATGGAAGTGTGTGTAGAATTGAATCTCTTTTATTCATAAAAAGTAGTTATATGATCGATACAATATGAATAATGAAGTTTATTTTACATTTAAAGCTATAATTTTGCTATATTATAAAATGGTGAATGTTGTTATTTTGGTGGCCTTGTGGGCTATAGAAGTTATTTAGATGATAATAACTTAATTATGTGATGTTTCATAATAATTATAAAGATTGGATATGGTAAGTGATAAAGAGGACCATCAAAAAGAGGTTAGAATATAAGCTTCATATTATGTTCACTCCAAACCATGGTGCTTTATTTGATAACAACAAACTAAAATATTTTTACTAAATTTGGTTCAACAAATTTTTAAATTTTAGATAGCTAATATATTTCTTCAAGGTAGATGTTAGAGATAAATAGCAATGAATATCAAATTCTATGAAAATCATCTTGATTATAGTGGTAAGCCACCAAGAGAAATATTTTGAATAAAGTTTTAGGTACTTTCAATTTTTTTTAGAATGTTAGCTTAATTTTAATCATCTATGCATGCTATAAAAATCAAATTCAAATTTAAATTTATCAATTATTTTTTTTAATTTTTATTATCCTTGACAATAATATCATGTTCATCTTAATAATCAATTTCTTTACCATTATCTCTTTTGTTTGAATAATAATTAACTAAATTTAGAAATTTAGAAAAAAAATTCTAATAAAATTAACTAACTTAAACCTATTTAAAAAATTTTAGGCAAAAAACATTAATGTCAAACATGATTAGTTCTCCTTAAACATATATCGAAATATCTTGAATCAAAGCACAACTCACAACATTCATAAATCAATTAATCATATTTTTGGAAGTGTAATGACTAAGTCACTTATAAACATGTCAACACTAACCCTAAAATAAAATACTTTTGCAGCAAACAAAGTGTCTTATAAGGAGAAAATAAATAAGAGCAAATATACTGTTTGGGACTAAAATTTAAAGCTTTCTCCTCATAGCTAACTTCTAAATTACTACAGCGATGTTAATTATCTAATCATGCAGTTTTACAATGCAATCATCATTGCCAAATTGCCTTCTTCAAGTGATAATTCTACTAACTGGTTAAGTGCCCCATTAGATGATATCATGGTCCACATTTAATTTTCAAGTAAACCTAAATCTAGTAATTATATAAAAATTTAGAATTAGCCATCGATATGAAATCAAAATTACTAAACAACTCTAGTTTATTCTTAACTAGCCATTGGTGCAATTTTCACATTCAAACATTCCAAGAATATTTTAATATTGTCACTCTTACGCAATGACTATTTTAATCAACATTTACTAGTTGTTACAAATTTTAATTCAATAATATTAAGCTTTTTAATAAAAAACATCTATTTATTAAAAACATCAAATGGTTAGCATGTTAAATACTTTTGGCCATTAAGAAAAATTTATAAATTAAGTAATTATTGATAATAATAAATTGATGAAATTTTTACAAAATTCTAAAGAAACATTTTGAGTAATGGCATTAAAGCCATTAATAGCTAGTGCTCATTGTTGCCTCTATAAATTGTTTCCTTCTTCATCGATTCGATATTCCTTCTTAAAACAACAAAGCTCACATTTTTTTCTTTTTATTGAATTAAATTAAAAAACTGATGTCTTCTTGAGTGTTCAGCAATTGTAGGAATTGATTGGTGAGGATTTTAATCGCTACTTTTCGTTCCTCTTCTTGCAAATCTTACTCCGTTATAAGGCCTTTATACCTTGCTTTTTTTCTATTTAATTGTTGTGAGAGTTTAGCATGCCAAATTTTCAACGAAAGTCTTAAATATATTATTTTTATGCCTTATTTTATCTAAGAGTGGATGTAGTTTTAAATTTAGGCTAAATTACCTAAGCAATGCTTAAGTACACTTTAAAATGAAAATTAAATTTTAACAAAATAATTTTTATATATTTTTTAAAATTATTTCAAATTTTTTAAACCTTTTCTTAAAATATTTTTGTATGAAAAAAATATTTTTTCCTAATAATTCACCTATTCTCTAGTTAAGCTATTCTTGACAAGATGAAAGGAGCTCATTTGCTTAAGACAAAAGTACAAAACTCAAATGAACTACAATGAGAAAATTAAAAGGATGGAACTTAATGAAGCGTAAGCCAATTAAGTTGATGTTTGAAATGAAGAGTTAATAACATGGAGGACATTTGGCAACCTTAGACAACAAACAAAGAAACAGAACAATTTTAAGCAAAAGTTTTCATTTAATAAAGTTTGAAATTAATCATTCATAGTGATTAATTGCATTATTTTAGGCATTCTTTATTTTTAAAATAATAAAAAGGTACATTTTGGCACATGTTTTAGAAAAACTTCACAAGCAAACATCAGATTAAAAATGAGGTGATAGCATTTTTGAAGTTTGTGTTAACAAGATGACACTTCCAACATGATTTTAGGAACATTTTCTTGGTTCTATGCTACTCTCCCATACTGGATATATCTCATGTGTGCATTAGCCTCAGGGTTTACTATGAATTTGGGAAAGTTTTTTATCTCCACTAATCTTAATGTACTAATGTCTTTTTTAAAGTGTGAACAAGATGTCCTATTTGATTAGATGATGTCTCCAAAAAGGTTGTTCACTTCAAACTCACTCTAATAGGTAATGTTTTTAGTTGGATGACCCAAAATGAAATTTGAAAGAATAAGAATTCAAAACAATTGGCATCTTTGAATCAATGATGAAAAGGTAGGCTCGTGCTGCTAAGATTATTATTAAAATTGGGAAACATTTGATATTAGATGTACAATATTTGCATAATTGTAGTCTAATGAGGGTCCTCAATTGGTTACAACTTTTTGGCTCAATACTAAACCTCAGCAAGGTCTAATATGGATCTCATTAGGGCACCTTCCAATCAACTTAACCAACAAGAAGGCCGTATTCTCAATCATGTTAGTAGTTAGCAAATCATTAAAAGTATTGCTACGAAAATAAACTTAACAAGGCTCCATGTGTCTCTAGCTTCATTTTGGTTAATCTTGCTAAAACTCTTCCTTTATAAATTAGAAACTTTAGAAAGATACGGTGAAACAATTGATTATGGAAAAAATTTAAATAATAAAAATTTTAGGAAATACTACTTAAGCAACTATAAACAATGACTCCTAATTGTACAATGCAAGCATACAAAAAGTTCTAAACCCTCATATGTACGAACTTGAGAAGATGAGACAATTCCAATTAGTGAAGTAATAAGAAATATGAAATTTCAAACTTTGGTAGCCATCAATGTGGAAAACAATGACTACATGAATCATTTATTCAATGACTACATTACACAAGATCACCAAAATTTTAAAAACGTAATTGTACATGAATCATTTATTCAATGACTACATGATCAATTTCAATTAGCAATCGTAAAGTAAGATTTAAAAATATCAACCAAATTTTCAACTTTGGAAGGAGATTTATCTTAAACATCAAGTAGACATTCAATCTCTCAAACACTCGAATAAGGATCACTAGAAAAAAGCAAAGACTCCCAAGCTCTCTAAGATAGACTCGAGTGGTTTCACAGTGGCTAATATTGACAAATAAATAAGAAGAGTCACTTAATGGAATTTAAAAAAATGATTTATCAAAAACTGATAAGAGGAAGCTTTTTAGAATCTCTAAATATAAGCACTATTGATTGTAATTAATATTACCTTTCTTTTCAACATAAAGGTTGTTGTTAGATCTATAGTAATTTGATGCTTAATAACATGATCAGATTACACGGAATTAAGTTAATTGTGATAGCTTTTCAAGTAGTAGACAAAATGACATTCTTTGCAGAAGACTATATTTTCACTATTGTGAAGTAATATTTCTAACAAAGTATAGCTATTTTAGTTACAGTACTTACAATGTTAAAAAAATGAAAATTATGAATATTTTCTTCACATGGTGATAAGTAAATGATGTGTTACTATTTTTTTATTCCAAGAACTCTCTTACTAATTGAAGGGCCTTTGGAGAGATTTAAGATTGACGGGGCAGACCAATTGTGTTCCCCGAATGGAAAGGACACTCAAATGTCTTTGCTAAGGTTTAAGAATATAATGGTCACTCCTTTGCATAGAAACTTATTAAATCATGATTTGTTGAAAGCTTTTCTAACATTGTGGCTAAACATATGAACATGTTCATATTGTACCAATCCTTATTACTAATCATTTCTTCGTTGGCAATTTCATCTAAACAACTTAGATTCCAAAGCACTTGGATGTAAAGCATAGAGTTCTCTCCAATGGTTGCTTGGCATTGGAGTCTTCCAATTCCAAGGTAGGAAGGAGGGCCCTAGCTTAATGGCCACCTTAAAGATTTGAATGAAACTTAATTTGTTCACATATTTCTGAAAATTGAAGAAGAAGAATAACATGTTATAGAGAAGGTAAACAACTTCAAAGAGTTACAGATGAATCATCAAGGTTAGAACTAACAAATGTTGGGAAGAATTAAACATGGTTGTTAAAATAGAGGTGATGTATGGAGAAGACGTAAGGGAATACTAAGGGATACCTTTTTGAAATTCTAAGGAATAATTTAGAATTATGAAAAACCACCAAAACTTACAAACTAAATACCTAAAATTCTTAAACGAAACTAAAACTATTTAGTTAAAGTGATACATAATTACTTACCTTAATTTTTTCTCAAACTGGCACATGCATTTCGACTAGTAGCAATGGAAAAAGGTGAGGTAATAGGCAATACTACCCAATGCCACAAGGGTCAATCAGGGCATCACTTAGGGTTCCAATTTCATGAAGTAGCATCGGTAGAGAGGCATTAACACTTCAAGTCTACTATAGAGGCAATGCAGATCAAATGAGTTTTCATGAGTTGACGAGTAAGCATTATTAGTTGTTCTAACGATGGCTATCAAAGGCGGATGACAACCAAAAGACCCCAAAACTAAATTCAAAGCCCTTTTTAATCAATTTTTAAGTAAATTTTATATTGAGAAACTCATGAGATGGTTGAAGGGAAGGACAATACTAAATATATAGATGAAAAATCTCTAAAAACTTTTTAATTATTTATTAAATAACTTAAATGAAACTATAGATACAAATAAATTGATACTCTAATGAAAATAAATAGAAATATTCAATAAATGAGAGTTTATTGTAATTGATCCATACAACGACAATGATGATGAATACTAATGAGATGTACATTGGCGAATCCTTCTAGGGCTCCAAGTTCGAATAGAACTAACACATCTTCAAGTTGAACTTTTATGTGATCTATGAATTGCTACTACATTAGATGTGTAAGAGCTAAAAGATAGGTACGTTTTAGCTTACGAATGGTGATAAGAACACAAATGTCTTCCACATAATGTTCAATAATAAGGAAATGAAGGTTAATATATTAAGACTTAGAGTTGTATATGGGTGTTAGGGCATAGAGAAGGATTTAATTGCCCAAAATGTTGTGAATTGCTAAACATCTCTGTATTCTTTACTAAAAAAATTGAGAAGTGCTTTGCTTTATGTTGCTTAGACTAACTAAAAGTAATATGATGCTAATTTAGCTAGTTATTAATCAAAGAATACATCAAATTATTTTTTTGATGGATTCTTCATGTGCTTAAAGATTACATGACTTTCATGTTTTTTAGAAGCATTTTTGGTCCATATTATTGGATGGCATTTACGATGTTATCAATGATTTTCTTATTAGTAGCCAATCACCTAAAGAATGCAGTAATGTAAATTTAATTTTCCATCTGAAGATTAATTGTAATACATCTTTCAAATACTTTACTACAATTGGATGAATAATTTCTCAAAAATATACTAAGTTATTGGTAGTTAGCTTATAGTGTTTCCTACACAAGAAAATACTTTCATACGAGCAAACTAATGATTTAGATGAGAATATCAAAGCTAATAGCTCTATCATAAAGCTAGACTTTAAGAATGTGTTCAATCATGGGGAAAAAAAGTAATATGGAAGTTTAACTTCAATGGTTCATTTGTTAATCCAACCATGAGTATCTATATTATAAGCTGGTTGATAGTCATCATTAAGAAAAAAAGGAAATGGTTCCATCTAACTCTGCTACTAGCTAAAGCAAGCTGACCCGCTATCCTCATTTCTTCCCCATATTATAGCTAAAGAAATAAGAAGAGGTTAAAATAATCTGCATATAAAAGGTTAAGTGAAGCACTAGGACACTCCAAGCTGTTGTCAACCAAAGTCCCATTTGTGCTTTGAAGATTACCATATTATCTTCTCAAGTGGTGACAAACGCTCAATTAAGAATACCAAGTTATTCCTCTTTAATCTCTATGGCACATCAAGTTTGTAGATTAACACACAAAAGATCTTCTTCATTAGATGTACAAACATAAAACACAACTAGAAGAACATCGACAAGAATATCCTCCTTTAGAAAAGACACTACCTTCCAATCCCTTAACTCAAAATCACATTATTCAAAAGTAGGACATCAGAGGTCCACTTCAAACACTAGATTTACCAAACAAGAATAAGAAAATTACCCTCAATGAGAGGTAGTACTTGTTAGTCATGTCCTCTAACTAATAATAGTTTATAAATATTAACATCTTATGTTCTCAGTAATATTAATTATTTTTTAGAAAGTGTGATAAATGGTTTCCTTTGAGGTGATAATGATTTTGTGAGCAAGCATAATGTATCTAGCTAGAACAAGATTAGCTTCC
The DNA here is from genome assembly GCA_023846275.1 of Vanilla planifolia. Classification (NCBI taxonomy): domain Eukaryota; kingdom Viridiplantae; phylum Streptophyta; class Magnoliopsida; order Asparagales; family Orchidaceae; genus Vanilla; species Vanilla planifolia. The sequence continues at coordinate 1,560,871 of JAIUJO010000032.1, read as the reverse complement.
CCTATGAATGTATGGATTACTCGTCAAGAAAATGAAGGATTTTAATGATGCATATAATGTAAAGCTTTTTTGGAGGTCTGCATCTAAAAAATTATCTATTTTCAAAACATGAGATGTAATTTCCTTAATAAAAATTCTTCTGAGACATGCTCAATTACTTGGAATCAAATAAAGTGAATCATTCTCACTATTTTGTATTTTACAATACTTGGAACAATAAAAATAAGGATGGCAACAATTGCTAGACCCTCACCAAGGATGGTAAATTCACTATCAAATTAGGATAGGGTAAGCTTAGAGGTGATTAATTTCTTAACTCACAAGTCACAACAAGTAATGTAGAATTATTATCAACCTTCCAAAATTTTCTCTACTAATGTGAGGACTCCAAAATAACTAATTACCATTTCATAAAAATTTATTGAAGTTGAACTTCAAATTATAGAAAAAACCCCTTTTTTTATATAGGGACTCAAATGAATCTTATGGAACCTATTTTGCAATGAATCTTGGCATTAAATAAGCCCAACATCATGATTCATGAAATGCTTCAACAATGGTGGAAGCGACAGTCACACAAACTCAATAGCCATTGAGGGATTTAGTGTTCTACCATCTCTTATAGGCTAAAATATTTGAAAGATATAAATTCAAAAAATTCAATGAGCAAGCAAATATACCTTATTTTCTTGTAGGGTTCAACATAACACTTATGTAATTTTCAAATATTGCCTAACTATGTCAAAGAGTTGAATAGATCCATTAATGATAAAATATGCATTGCTTCCTTGATTTTTTGAGATGAATTGAATAATAAAAAAGTGGTTTAATTAACTCCCCTACTAGTGGATTTAATCAAATTTAATTCTAATGCCTTGACTAGAACGAGCCAATGCCTTACAGATTGTGTTTGTGTGATTGTGGACTACTTGATAAAGTTATTAAAACATATTCAATTAACAAAGTATCTAAAAAAATATATAAGTTGAAGCCATTAAAAAACTGTTTGGTTTAAACTTATGTGACAATTTGCATTTACATAGACATCATTATAGAAGAAACAATTAATCAATCCTTATAATGTTGCTTAAAAGCATTGGAATCTCTTGTTGTATCTTAATTCTATTAAATAGAATGAACAAATTTCATTGCTAAGTAGTTTAAATCTAACACATATTTAGGGAAGGAAGTGTAGTAACAAAGTAGTAGGCTTAAATAGCTAATTAGGCTTTAATTAAGCTAATGATGAGAGATGTTGATATGGTGATCATAAGAAAAGTCATCCAACTAACTCCCCTGTAATCAAAATTATGAACTACTTTCAAATGATCATTAAGATTGACTTTGATTTGTTTTAATGGAAATCACTAAGCATTTGGGGCTAAAAAGAATGAACTAAAATCTTGGAAAACCAATAAATTTTATCATTTAACTTTAATTTAGCTTAAGAAATTAATTTTGATAAACTACTTAGGGTTCACATAACTCGTGTCAACTTAATTATATTCTTGAAAAAATGAGTGAACCTATTTGATGTGGCTCGTTCCATAAGAGGGAAACAAATGTTGATAGAATTTCTTAACTTTAACAAATGATAACAATTCATCATATATCAAAGATCATGTTTTTTTATAAAAAATACACAAACCCGACCCATTCCAATATAATGCAGCAAAACTTGAACTTGATTTTAGCAAAAATGCAAAAAAAAGGTTCGTGCAGTTATGACTACCTTTGCGAAAGTAAATTGAGTTCATATCGTATTACTATTACAAGGAAAAGTTTTCTATATTTTTAATATAATAGCACATTTATGAATTAAGAAGCTACCTCACAAATTAAGTTTTCTTTTTTGGAATAATATATGCAAAGAATTACAAAAAAACCATATCTTTCTCAACAATTTCTCTATTATTTGATCGAATAGCTAAAGTAATTGTTCATCAATTTCAGTTACATAAGATGTTTCTACATCATCATCATCTAGTACTCCTTGATTCATTGGTTAGCACATCCACCCAATCAAACATATGTAAAGACTAGTTGAATGGCATTAGTTAACCATGATGGACTTAACTATACAATACATCAGACTCACAATTTATTTGGAATCATTGGGTACTTTGTTTGGATTCTTTGAGCCTTTGTCATCACTTTCATTCATACTAATATGGTCATCAATGACTAAACAAACAGATGACACTTATAAACTATTTCAACATCTATGGTTACATATTTCATCATTGTATCGAGTTATACCTTACTTCATAGCAATTCAATCACTAGCTAAGTAGCCACCTAACACAAACCTTTTAGATTGGTCCAAAAAATTTTACTAATACTTCATTAATCAGTTTGGATTACTCCAAAGCTAAACAATTTCTTAGCATGCACAATATGATTGATTAATTAGCCTAGTATAACCTTTTGCTTCAAGACTACCATCTTTTTTGAACATTTCCCAATGGTTATTAATCATATCAATCTTTCATGTTTCCTCCTAGTGTCAAGGTCATTCAAATACTGCCACTCATTTGAAAGGATTAGAAAAATATGTTGACTCTAACTTTATTTTCATACGTCATACAATCATGAAATCCATCAATGTAGTACACGATAGTTGACTTCATAGCGAGATCATCATCACCTAAATATCTTGCATGGTACAAACCATTTAGATTTCTCTAAAATCCCTTTGATTTGTGTTAGATTATTTATTTGCAATAATAGATTAATACGTCAATAAAACTTATCCATTATGGCACATTGCCTCAATTTACGTGGTTTAGTTCCTCAATTAACTTGGTGCACCACTTCATCAATCTATTCATAAAATGTTTATCAATCTTGTTTCGATCTTACAATATGATTGTTCATTATACCAGGGCCAATCGTTGCACTATTATGTGTGCTTATACAATTTCAATGCATAACTTATGATGTATCAATCATAGTCACTATACTTAGCACTATGTGTCGGACTCATTCCTACCAGGAAATTGAATTGGCAATACTGATTCTTTAATTAGACACTCCAAATCACTGAATAGTAACTAGTTAACATAGACATTCATGTGCATCAATAAATCAAAAGCTTATGGATCGTCATCATCACACAAACATATCAACATCCGCCTTTAGAAGTCTTAATAATAATAATAATAATGTATTTTAAGTGGTGTAACCTCCAATTTGTATTAATATTTTTTATAATAGAAAAGATTAAGAAATGGTTTACATGCCTTGAAATGGTGGAAAAGTTATTTAAAAGATTTTAGAAGACATTAAACACTTATAATAAATATAAATAGAACTATATAACTTCTGCTTAACATAATCATCCACTAATAAAATTATGTATAATCATTTAATTAATTAAAAATTTTTAAAACCTTAAATTTTCTCATTGTCACCAATAAAGCAATATATATTATTAAGGAAGCTATGCGGATCATTTATATCATCAACATAGCTTAAAAAATTATATAAGATTTTGGCATCTACATTCATATCATGTCCAATATCATGTATAATAAAATGAGACATTACTTCTTCTTTGAAGAGAAAATTGTGGAATTTTTTTCTTTATAATTACACAATAAGTTTGGCTTCATCATTTAAAATAGTCATTGAGTAGTTGTGCTCCATTATTTAAAAAACATTAGTAAGGTTGTGGCACAATAACATTCTATACATCACATAGATATTCTGCTTGGAGATGTACTGGTCTACTAATATTTAAGGCCATTCAAAGTTTGGCACTTCTGCTTTTACTTAATATCTGATATAATTCTTATTATGGGGGCCAATTACTATTAACCCTTGTTTATCATAGTTTTTAATTTTATTTCAATAAATCGTCAAGCTTTTTGTATTATAATTTTGTTTAAGTCATTTGAAGATCGATTGGTAGCCTTTTGGATATTTATAGTTTTAAATTCTATTTAGGATATTGTTATACTAGTATGGTAATTTGTTAGCAAAAAAGTGTTTCAAAATGACTTTAAAAAGGCTTAAAATAGAGCATTGGGTTTCTTTTTGCTACTACTCATTGTCATCTTTCACCTTTACCATGACTTGTGTTTATTTGTATGCCATACTTGACCCACCTTCACTCTACGAACTCATTTATTAGCTTAACACACATTAACCAGTGTTTATCTGTAATCCATCCAATTTCCTAATCTATCTACACATGTCAACTTATTTGCTCATGCTAACATAGACATTAGACTTGAGGTATCTCTATTTCTCTTTTTCTGTGCTACATTAATTATGTAAGCCACCTCCTTGCCTCTCACTGCACCAATGCTCAAAATGCACAGCCAATTTGGGAGTTTCTTCTGCAAAATTAATTTTGCTTCATTTCAAGGAAAATTTTTTACTGTATTCAATTACTTTCTAATTTGTGAGGACTTTTTGAATTGTAAAAATATACTTTATAATTGTAATATCTGTTCCACAATTCTCCAATAACATCTTTTTTTAGGATAACAAATTATCATTATTGCATTGATATCTCTATAAATATTGATGCTTATAATATCATAAGTAATCCAATTTGAATAAAGTAATAAAGTCCTACCACTAAGCTAATTTAATAGAAATGTGTGGTGTATACTCAATATAACAATGTGATTCTATAGGTAACCTAAGTAGGAAAGTGAAAGGCTTGAAAAACAGAGATGCCAACATATTATTCAATATTTGTAGGTGTATCAAATCTCTTAAAACACACTTAATCACTTAATCTCAACTATTTAAAAACTAATCATCTCATCAAAACTTCTGATGTATCTTAATGAAGAAGTGATTTTCTTATTTAGCATTCGAAGAACTCAACTTGTGCACCTTGACACTTCCCCACTAGCTTGAGTATTTTTGATGTTCGTCATTAAAAACTAGTTTTTTAGGTTAATATCCCTCATGTTAATTATCAGTGTTTGTTTTAAGCTTCTAAGAAAGTCTTGTCTAACGATACTGGGAATTGTTATTATAATCCAATAACATCATTGGGTAGGCCTTTATAAGAATCTGTTACAAGAACCTAAGAACTTTTTCAATTATCGATAAGCTAAAAATAAGTTTTAACATATCACCGCTAATTTCGCACCTCCCCTACGTGGATGATGTTTTATTGTTTGCTCCCGCCATGTGCCAAGCCACGTGCCCTATGTGGAGAATTATGCGGACCTTCAGGGAAGCTGCAGGGCTGTTCGTTAACTTTCTGAAATCCAAAGTATATTTTAGCAGCAAAATCAAAAAGAAGAAAGCGAGGATGGTGTCGAGGCAACAACATATGGAGCAGGGTTGGATGCTTACGTACCTCGGGGTCCCTATTATAGCGAAGCACCTAAAAAGAGTTGACCTCAACTTCCTGCTTCAGAGGATTGAAGTTGCGGTGGCCAATTGGCAGATTCATCCGCTGTCGCTCGCGGGTAGAGCTTCCTTAGACTTTGTTCTCACTGGCATCCCAAGCCACATTTTGCATCTTTGTGTTGTGCCGGTAGGATTAATTGATGAGATAGAAAGGAGAATTAGAAGCTTTCTATGGCACGGGACGAGTATAGCGCATGTAATGCATTATGCGCCCTGGGACTTCGTGACCTCGTGCATGGCAGAGCTTTGCAAATGAAGAACTACAAGCACATTCTAAGTTGCAAGGTGAGCCTTTGGTTGGATACTATGAGGTAGAAGTATTGGTTAATGGACCTTGTTATGAAAGTTCCCCAGAACGTATCCCATGCGTGTAGGCTGGTGCTGGAGGCAGTGCCAAAGACTGTGTCGATCTTTGTATGGAGAATCGGCAATGGGTGGAAGGTGAGATTCGCAGAGGACAATTGGTTGGCCATCCTTCCTTCATGCTGCTGGATGA
>JAIUJO010000032.1:1353333-1401868 GCA_023846275.1 Vanilla planifolia | reverse complement strand
AGAAGACGAAGAAAAATATCAAAAAATGAAGAAGTATGAAAGAAGAAGGAAGAAGGAAGGAGGAAAAAGGAAGATAGAAGAAGTAAGAAGAAGGAATGAAGAAGAAGAAGAAGAAAAAGAGGTTGACGATGAAGAAAAAAAAAAGAAGAAGAAGAAGTGGAAGAAGGGGAAGAGGAAGAGGAAGAAGAAAAAGGGAGATGGAAGAAGGTAGAAGGAAGAAGAAAGATGGAAGCAAGAAGGAAGAAGCAAGAAGGAAGAACGAAGAAGGAAGAAGAAATTAGAAAGGTGAAGGAAGAAAAAGAAAGAAGAAACAAAAAATAAGAAGAAGAAGAAGAAGAAGAAGAACAAAGACTAGGAGAAGGATAAGGAGGAAATGGAGTAGAGGTGAAGAAGAAGGAGAAGGAGGAGGAGAAGGAGAAGGAGAATGAGAAGGAGAAAATGAAGAAGAATGAGAAGAAGAAGAAGAGGAAGAGGAAGAAGTGGAAGAAGATGTAGAAGAGGAGAAACAAGGATAAGAACAAGTACAAGAAGAAGGAGAAGAACTCATATGAGAAGAAGAAGAAGATGATGATGATGGTGATGAAAAAGAAGAAGAATTAGTAGAAGAAGAGGATGAAATAGATGAAAAAGAAGAAGAATTAAAAGAGTAAGAGGAAGCAGAAGAAGAAAAAGAAGCAAAAGCAGAAGAAGAAGAAGAAGAAGAAGAAGACGAAGAAGAAGAGGTAGAAGTAGAAGAAGAAGAAGAAGAAAAAGAAGAACAAGAAGAACAAGAAGAAGAAGACGTGAAAAAAGATGAAGAGGAAGAAGAAGAAGAAGAAGAAGAAGGAGAAGAATAAGAAGAAGAAGAAGAAGAAGACGAAGAAGAAGAAGAAGATGATGATGATGAAGTAGAAGATGAAGAAGAAGAAGAAGAAGAACAAGAAGAAGAAGAAAAAAAAAGAAGAAGAAGTGGAAGAAGAAGAAAAAAAAGAAAAAAATGAAGAGGAGGAGGAGGAAGAAGAAGAAGAATAAAAAGAAAAAGAAGAAGTAGATAAAGATGTAGAATAAGTAGAAGAAGAAGAAGAAGAAGAAGAAGAAGATGAAGCAAAAGTCGAAGAAGAAAAGAAGAAGAAGTGGAAGAAGAAGAAGAAGAAGAAGAAGTGGAAGAAGAAGAGGAAGAAGAGGTGGAGGAAGAAGAAGAAGAATAAAGAGAAAAAGAAGAAGACGAAGGAGCAGGAGAAGAAGATGATGATGATGAAGAAGATGAAGAAGTAGAAGAAGAAAAAGAATAGGTAGAATAACTGGAAGAAGAAGAGGAAGAAAAAGGTGAAGTAGAATAAAGAAAAAGGAAGAAGAAGTAAGTATGGAGAAGGAAGACGAAAGAAGGAAGAAGTAAAAAGGAAGAAGTAAGAAGGAAGAAGGAAGAAGAGGAAGAAGAAGAAAAAGAAAAAGATGAAGAAAACGAGAATGAAGAAGAAGACGAAGATGAGGAAGAAGAAGAAGAGGAGGAGGAGGTGGTAGAAGAAGAAGAAGAAGAAGAAGAAGAAGATCATGAAGACGGAGAAGGGGAAGAAGAAGGAGATGAAGGAAAAAGAGAAGGGGAAGGAGAAGGGAAAGGAGAAGGAGAAGGAGAAGGGAAAGGAGAAGGAGAAGGGGAAGGAGAAAAGGGAGAAGGAGAAGGGACAAAGAGAAGGAGAAGGAGGAAGAGAAGGAGAAAATGATGGAGAAGGAGAAGGAGAAGTAGAAGGAGAAGGAGAACAAGAAGGAGAAGTAGAAGGGGAAGAAGAAGAAGAAGAAGAAGAAGAAAGAGAAGAAGATGAAGAAAAAATATAAGAAGAAAAATTAGGGTCAGAGAGTGGAAGAAGAAAAAGGAGAATTAGAAGAAGAAGAAGAAGAAGAAGAAAATGAATAAGAAGAGGAGGAAGAGGAAGAGGAAAAAGTTGAAGAAGAACAAGAAGAAGTGGAAGAAAAAAAGGAGAAGAAGAAGTAGTAGAAGAGGAAGGAGAAGAAGAAGAACAAGAAGAAGAAGTAGATGAAAAAATAGTAGTAGTAATAGAAGAAGAAGAAGAAGAAGAAGAATAAGTAGGAGAAGAAGAAGAAAAAAAAGAAATGGAAGAAGAAGAGGAAGAAAAATATCGAAAAATTAAGAAGGGAGTTCTTTGTGATGAGCCAGTATCTAATAAGTATCTTGAACATGCTACATATTCTAATGGAACTATATATTCATATAACATGAGGATAATGTTTCAAGAAAATGAAGTTCTTTGTGTTTAAGATAATCCCACAAGACGGGGGGGGGGGGGGGGGGGGGGGTGAATTGTAGTAAATAATATTTTCTTTCTATTTTTAGTTTCAATTAAAACTTAAATCTTTTAAGCAAGAATAAGAAAGATTAGTACACAAGATTTTTATGGTTGTTTGACTCAAAATCGAGCCTGCATCCACCCCCAACAGGAGTTGGGAAAAGAACACTAAAATCACCAAATTACAAGCGAGCATTTTCGTAAGATTCACCTCAAACCTACTTGGGATTTTACCTGCGACTAATCTCGAACCTACTTGAGTTTTTCTGGACTCAACTAAAACCCAAGGCTTTTGCACAATTGCCGGGATCCCCTTACCCCAAACAAAGAAATACAAAAAATTGGCAAAACTTAAGACAATTTTAAGAGAAGTATGACACACACATAATACCGAAAAGAGGGAGGAATAGAGATTGAAAAATATTTGAAGCAAAAACTTACAATTTCAGGTTCCTTTTTACAGCTTTCACTTTGTGACTTTGGAAGCACCGTATGCACTTAGAATTGCTCGATATTGTGATTTGAAAGCTTTCAAATCTTACTAATGGTAACCTCTAGGAGTTCTTCATAATTTCTTATTTATAGAGATTAATTTGAGTTGTAAATTCACTCCCAACGGTTCTGAAATGAACTAACCATTTGGGTAACGGACATAAAGCAGTCACCGTTCGATTTCGAGTTTGAAATGGACGTTTCTGATTGAATCTCGAATTTACCGTTTGAGATCAATCCAGGCTGTTCGATCTAGGCAGCCTTGAACTAGGCCATTAGATGGTGCGTTCGTTGTCCTGTATGTATTAAAATAATGTGTCTTGAATTCAACTAAAATAGAAACTTGCTTGGTGCATGCCTTCAATTTCCATGAAGCTTGCCATCGCTTCAAGAGTCTTGAAGACCACTATTTTAGACATTTAAAGTTCATGGCTTGATTTAATTGAATATTAACACTTTCACTTAAAGCAAGCCCATATGAGATATAAACATTTATGCTTGACTCATCAAACACAAAGCATTCTCTCTACTTTCTCTACTACAAAAACAACAACTATATGATTCCCTCATCATGTTATTCAATTGGCATCTCACTAAATCATTGTTATTAATTCTTAACTTATTGTATTATATGGCCTATCCATCAAACTATATGATTCCTTCAACTCCCTATATATGGTTATCAAAAGCCCATCTTACTCTTTGACCTTTATCTGATCATATTGTATGAAAATCCCATGGTACAGTATGATCACTCCAACTATGATATGACGACATTGTTGGACCACACAATAAACTTTCTTCTTGAAACTACTTAACTCTAATTGTATTATATATTCTCTTAATTGTGTGATATGTTTATTAACTCCCTAAAAAAATTATTGATAATCATATTGTATATTGAGTCTAATCATATAGTATACTCACCTCCAAACAAAACCATAAGGCATAAATTCAACTATATTTTAATATAAGACAACTCTAACCCCCCATAATTAATTGTCATAGCATTCTTGTACAATAAAATAAAAACTCTAATTCATTTATAAAAATGAATAAATTCATAAAAAAATATAATTTCAACTTTTTTTGCCCTATTTTCACTCATTGTAGTAGCTTTCTAGTATGTTCTTCCCCTTCTTTATTCTTATAGTACTAGTGAGTCTCATTTTTGTCTTCCTTGCTGCTCTTCTTATGACCAACACAATTCTTTTCTTCTCTTTCTTGTTGTCGTCTTGAATTGAAAATTTCTTCTTCCCTCTTCTCTTTATTTTCTCTTTTTCTCCTTCTCTCCCTCTATTTTTCTTTCATTACCTACATCTCTAAACTACCTAAAACTTTTAGTAATAACTTATTTAATACTAATCTTGTTAAACATAACTGGCTTAAATTAAAAAGTATTATTTTCCATTTAAATATTTATAATATATATATATATATATATATGTATTATTCAAAAAATTGTAATTAATTATGTAGGTCATAAACCATTATTAGCACACTACAATTATATTCTTCGAAGAGAGTTCTTTTTAGTTATATGCTTTAATAAAATTTTATTTTCATTTAAAAATATGTAGCACTCCTTAAAATAAAATTATTATTATTTTCTTTTAATTAATAAATGTATTATTTTAAAAAATAATTTTTTTGTTATTTAAATTCTCATAATTACAATTATATCAATCAAATCTCAAGATTTGCAATATATTATATAGAAAAAATTTTAAGATATTACAACAACAAAATTCTATTTTTGTATGCATTATTTCATGAAAACATATATATTATCACGCATATCATGAAATATAAATATTATTAAAATATAAAATGATATATTAATAAAATAATTATCAACCTCTTAGAAAAATCATATTCTATGTAAGAGTAAAAAAAATAATAAATAATATGCAAAAATATCTTAATGGTGAAACATTTTATATATTAATTTTATATTGTGCATATATCATAATTACAAGTTTTACTTATTGAATTTAGGACAAAAACATCTTTTTCAAATTATTTTTTTATTTTTTACAAATATAAACATGCATATTTATCAAGAAATAATTTTTTAAATATATATATACACACATACACCATATTTCTTATGATTATTTCACTCAAATTATCATCTTTATTTTTCCCCCTATTATAGTATTAGCATGCCATATTTTATACTTAATGTATTATATATTTTGTAAAATTTTTTAATCGCATACCATACATTAAATTCATTGCATTATAACTTTTATGTAAAACCACTCTACGACTAATCCTATATTATTGCTGATTCCTTAACTTTTATAACCTAACGTACAATATGTTGGACATCTTGTATGGCATGCATAAATTGCCTATATTGTACTCTAATACAAATGAAAAATATTTATCTCCATAACCTTAATTGCAATATGTTATGTAATTTCTAGATATCATTACAAAAGAATATTAAATAAGATGATACATTTGTGAATAATAGAATATTTAGGTATTTTATAAAAATGTCATGTTGAAACTCATGGGGAAAAAGATTTTCAAATTCTCAATAGTCATGATATGGGTAGGATAAAAAAATTATTTTAATTGACCACACTTCCCAAGCTTAATTCCATAGTGAGCTTTGAAGAGTTTAGGTCATCACGACCTTGTTGTCTCGGCTTATAAATATGTCAAGTAGGCCTAATCCAGTGAGCTTTTTCATAGAAGAAAACTGAGAAGCAAAGTTGTGCCATAGAGGTGAGTTGCAAAGGTTTGAGTCATCGATGATGTAAGTTTTTTAGAATGACTGTAAGAAAGATTGCAAGGCATCAAGGAAAAGATGTTAACTATCGAGCAGTCCCCAGCACAAGCAAGGAATTTATTTAACCTTTGCGTGTCAATTATAAATCGGAGGTGTCCCCCTAAACAAAAATATATTTCGTGCTGTTTTGACATGAGAAAGTTGATCATGTTTTGGCTGTTGCTCCAAACTTGCTTGGGTTCCCCGTCAAATATATATTCACACTCACCCGTTGGGAAATGGAGCAGGGAGATCGAAATGAATGGAGAAAGTGAAATTATTTTTACTTTCTGCAATCAGTTGATCTCACAGAAGACACAAAATTAATGGATATTCTGGGAAAATATAAGAAACTCTGGAGCAAGTGGGATGTACGTATTTTGATAATGGTAAGCCTCATGATACAAATTGTGCTCATCTTCCTTGGACATTTGAGAAACACCTCAGCATCGAGAGCATGGATAGGAATGGCTGTTTGGAGCAACTATCGTTTGGCCAACTGGGTTGCCAACTTCGTTCTTGGCCAGCTAAGCAGCAGCATGGACGACAATAGCAACAACCCCATCCTCGCATTCTGGGCACCTTTCCTTCTGCTTCACCTTGGTGGCCCAAACACCATCACCGCCTGTTCCATGGAGGACAATGAGCTGTGGGCTCGACACCTTCTTGCCCTCACCTTCTTGCCATCTATGTTTGGTTCCGGAATCTTCCAAGTAACCTCCTACTCGCTCCCACCCCACTCACATTCTTCGTCGCCATCGCCAAGTATGCAAAGTGGTCTTACTCGCTCTATAGAGCCAGCACTAACGCTTTTCGAAGCTCGGTGGTCATTTCAAGCAAGCAAAGTCAATTAAGTATGATTTCTTCGAACCATAGGACAATGGTGGAATGTGTGCAGGACGAAAATGAAAAAGACAAACTGAATTCTTTAAAAGCAGCTTTCGATATGTACTCAGTTTGCAAGCCTTTCTTTGTGGACATTATTCCACTTGTGGACATATACAAGGTAATCGGAGACATGTTGAAGGAGACGACTGTCAAGGAAGTTTTGCGCCTGACAAGTTTGGAAATTAGCTATGCCTCTGATGAGATTTACACAAAGGGCGTCGTTAATTGCTCATGTGCCAATGTCATCCTCAGGGTGATCTGCTCCTCCGGTATCCTTCTCGCTTTCTTGTAGTTCGTTTTCTCCCCAAAGCATGGCTTTGACACTAGTGACGTCATGATCACTTCTGTCCTGCTTGGAGCTTCCATATGTCTTGATACCGTGGCTTCTCTCATGTTCCTGCTTTCCGACTAGCCGGTGATCTTCCTTCTTGAATTTAAGAAACAGGGAAAGTGTGGATTGCTTCTTGCCAAGCTCATTCTCAGAATAAGGAGAAGATTGTGGTGTGAAAGAAGTTGGAGGCCATCAGAGATGCTGCAACTCAACTTGTTCACCAACTTCTTCAGGAATGTAGCAGTACAGTCAAAGGAACATGTACCACCAGACAATTCGAAGAACAGGAGGATAAACAAATGGGCACACAGAATAGAATCCAAGCTTAGACAACCCATTAGAGCATTTTAGGAGGAAATGGTATTATTCCCAAGCTGGACCAATGGATTTTCATCCTAAACTTCGTATTCACAGAAGTCAGTAAAGGCAATCAACTTCTTCAAGAGCTCGTCACTACACATGCTCAGAAATGCTTACAAATATCGTGGGGGCAGTTCAACGATAAGGCAGGGCTCACTGCACTCCGACAAGTCGATGCCCCAATATGGGTTGTCCCTACGTTCCTTAATTTGACAGAAGGCTTGTTAGCCGATCAGCAATTTCTTGTGTGGCACATTACGACACAGCTATGCAACCACTGGAAGCCCCAGGAGCTGCACTCGTTGCACAATCCTCATGAAACACAACCACAGTCTAAGGGGTTAAGAGTGCAGAAGAGCACTTGGCCCGGGATGCAGGCATGCAAATGCCTGTCTCACTATATGTTGTACCAAGTTTTGATGCGACCAGAGATAATGGCAACCATGGGAGGAGCGAGCCCACTTATTTACTGGCACGCTTGCTATGATATGGTATAGTTTATCGAAAGGCATGAAGAGGATTTGATATCGACTGTGAACAGTGATGATGAGGTTGAGGGGAAGACATGCAGGCTGATGCTGATCGAACCTATAGAATGGATCACACATCCATCTCTGTTTCAGATTGCACGAGTGCTTGCACACCTGATTCTTGTGCTTGGAGAGGACAAAGGTGGTAGGTGATCACATTGGCATGGGTCGAGCATTTGATGCAAGTAGCAAAGAATACTCGGGCGAGCATGCACAGCAGGGGAGGCGACATTCTAACTTTTGTTTTGCTACTTGTGAAGCATGTTGGAATGGTTGATGCTTTGGATAATGGCAGATACATGATGGATGGTGCGCTGGACACAACCAAAAAACTACCACCCTTCATTAATCTATATTAAGAAATCGTCCGCTTTGATGACGACTGGTGAACAAGTGTGAATAATTTATCCATAGATTCACCTTTGGTAAAATCACAAATTCTCCTTCTACTAGTCTACAAAAATGGTCCTCAAAGCAATATTGAAGATAATGACAATCCAAAATAAACAGTCTTTCAAAGCACAGTTTTTGTACATTAGCTCATGAGAAAAAAGAAAGAAAGAAAATATAATTTATTGAAAAAATAATATATGGATGTTTGTTCATAAAGAATAATATAATCATATAGAAATATTTTATGATAACAAATTAATAATAACTTTCTATGACAAAAAAAATATTATATTTCATGAAAGAATAAAAAAATATATTTTTTTACTCTTTATATTCAGGTTGTTGTATTCATTGAAAGTTATCAAACCATAAATATAAACAAAAATAGTAATAGTTGTTCAAAATTTATTTTATAATTTTTTTCTCATTCAATATAAGTAATCTCAACAATTGTTCTATTCTTCTTTTTTTACAATTTTTTTTATTTTGGTACTTTTCTAATAAACAATTGCTTATGAATTTCATGTTTTTGTGCAAAGAATCAAATTCTTTACATAAAATTTTTCTTCTCTATTAGTTCAAATAATTTTTATATTAAACCAATGTTTTTTATAAGACCTTTGAATTCCTTATATTTTTAAAATACCTTTCATTTATAAACTACAACAGATATCCAACTCATCTGAATAAGGTCATAACTTAATAATAAATAATATCAATTTTTATTTTGAAATAAAATATTCATTTATTACAAATATCAACATGAACAAAATCAAGAGACTACATAACATTCTAAAACTTAAGAATGATTATTATTGGTGCTTATAAAAAAATAACTTTCACAAATATAATCAACATTAAAAATAAAAAATATCATTTAATATTTTTTATTTTATAATTTAAATCTAACAAAAAAGAAATAATCATTCTAATAATATCACAACTAAGATTTATTCTTGACCTCTACTACAAATACATTATTTTTAATATGATTTTTTTTATTAAAAACACCTGATTGACACCATTCATCCTCAAGTATACAAAATAATGTTGTTATATTACTTTTCTAATACTTAATGAACCACAAGCTAAAAATTCAAATACTAAACAAACATCATGAACCAATTTTTTTTTTAACATTTATCCTTCCTTATGATTTAAAAAAGTGTCTTAACATCTATTCTATTAACTTAAGTCTTTCTTCATATTCACATAAAAATTTCTAGACTTTGAAACTTAAAAAAGTCCACATAATTCTAATACTAGAAGTTGAATATAAAAGTTAAATGAAATTCAAAACATTGTTTCAAGGCAGCCTTGGTTTACACATCCTTTACACCTCTTTAAATGGAAAATATTAATTAACTCAAAATCTTAATCAATAATTATTAGCCTCATACATCGCATATATATCTTTAACGATTTGGAAACTAATTAGAATGATAAAAGGGAAGCTAAGTAAAGATATAGGTCCAACCAAAAAATGTGATCCCAGATTGCTGAAATTGATTGGTGTTCCCGAGCTTCGCTTCCATACTTTCCTTCCCCTAAACTGCTTACCACCTTGCCTTTGGCGCTTTTTTTTCTCTTGATGAGAACAAGCTGCTCTTGCTCTTTTAGTAGCCAGTGGCATCGCCTTTGAGTGCTGCTTCTGCCTATTGCTTAGCCACCAGTCTAGTTAAACAATAATAACAACTTATCTCAAGCTGACCTAGACAAAAGTAAGCTTTGAAATAACAAAATCACGTAACAAAAATAAAAAACATGATGCCTTTGCAATTAAAAATGGCAAATGTAACTATGACATACCTTTTTTTGTTTGACGACAGTTTTAGCCTTGTACTTTTCTCTATCCTCTCTGCTTGCTCGAACGAGAGCTTCTCTCTCCTTCTTGTTGAGCTTGCTCTTGACATGCACCTAAACACAACACATGATTATTATTTGTTAACCAATGAAGTTTAGTAAATGGCTTTTAAAAATGCCAAGCCAACTTGGATGGGTAAAACATCACTGTATGCACTCAACTCAAATGTAAAATAAACTTGAATACATCCAAGAAGTTCTGATTTTTCTTATTCCTACCATTTCAATGAGATTACTCTCAAAGAATGGCTGGTGAGAAACATCAAAGAAAGCCTAATCACATACAACTAGAACTTGAACGACAAAAACAATTTAGTTTATAACTATTATAGGAAATTTTCATCTTCAAAGTAGGCCATGATAAAATTATCTCGTTAAGAAAGAGTTAAATACAATGCCATAAAAAGTAAAATTTTGAATATCCTAATGCAATGTTAATAGCATGCAATATTTTTTCATGCACACAACTCTTTCAGAAATATAACACTGTTGAAGACAAAAAGCACTGAGTGGATATATGAACACACCATAAAATGGCAAAGAAAACATCTGAGGCTTGTTAATTTCTTTGATAGAGGCCATGTAATACCACTCAGCCTTCTCAAAATCACCCTAATAAGAAATCAAATACAACAAGATTTAAGACAAACAAAAAGAAACAAAGCATATTGCATACTAGAGTACAGAAAGACTCAATCATTGGGACCAATGATCAAGCATCGTGTTAAGAGCATAAACAAGAATGGTTGATAATATAAACATCACGGATAAGGGACTGTTCATACCTTGCTGTGCTATGATCTTGCCAAATTGTAGTAGGAATGAGCTCTCATCAACCCATGACTAATTACAGATAGTGTTGTCTCGATTAACTATTCAACACGAAAATGTTGACCAGTAAAGAAGGAATGATTTGCAAAATGATTTAATGCCATTGAATAATATGGATATATTTCAAGAGCTCTTTGCATCTTCAGCATTCCTTTTTGAATACCATCAACTGCAAAAAAATAACACTAAGATGAATTAGCCATCAATAAAAAATAATTTCAGTGAACCAAACCCACCCCATTATGAAAAAACAAAAAAATAACCTACCTATGCTATCTCCTAGATTGACAAGTACAATCTCACCTTCATTTGTTTGCAATTCCATAATTCCAAGAGCCACAAGAGCATCAATATTTTCTAGATCTAACTGCACAATGGAAACAAATAAAAGGGGAATAAAAGAACATACAGGGCATGTCAAGAAATTTGTGCTATAAATTAAAACTAACTTACATCATGCACTCAAGGAAAGGCTTGTCGAGCCTTGTCAAATTGATGCAGCTCTAAGACAACTAGGATAAGCTTTTAGTGCTTTCTGGTCAATATCATAATTAGTTCGTTAAAAGAGTTGTCTGACTAAAAAATTCAGACCATGGTAATGCCTATCACAATAAACATGGAAGTACTAATACAGATACATTAAGGTATCAAATGCATGTTACTATATACCAATTACAAACAAAAATTGGCACTTTCAAATTTCACTGAAATTAACACCACATTGGTGATTAAATGCTTGAAATGCCACAATGCAACAAACCAAATATATGCTCAAGAGGACATAGGATGACTCATCTTGCCACATTTCAATAGAAAAATACCAAATAGAAGGTCATAATATAGGCTCCCAAAGAATTGAGTATAGGAAGAAGCTATTTTAGGCACGCATTACCTTACATAACATAGGAGTTTTATGAATTGAACTCAACTTCCAAGTCACCATAAAACTAAACCTGAACAATGAGTAAAGCATGCCCTAAATAGTGTTTAATTTTTGTTATATAATATTGAATTTGGAATCTTCAAGAAAAAAAACTCAATGACAAAAAAATTTTTATCATATGTTTGGGCATAAGAAGTGCTTAAACGGACCTTATAATACTCTAAAGATCTCTTTTATGACTCTGCTACTTTCTGATACTGATCTTCATTCTCCCCAGCATGAAACTCAACACAAGCTTGCAATCAAGAACTTCCAATCAAGGTGGCAATAACAAAATTCAATGTTTGTAAATAATGATTTTATGTAATTGAAATAAATAATCTAAAAGTTAAACAAAACCATAAAGGTTTAAGTCCATGCATATTTATCTATTATGCAAGAGAGATTTCCAACATTGAATCTTCCTTCTTTCTATTCATCTTTTTTTTCCTTAAAAGTATGTAACTTTATTCCTTGTTTTATTATCCCTCCTTTTGATAATATGATCACGCTTTATGAAGAAATTACAAAATCATAGAAAAAGGAGTTAAAGCTGTTAAAAAAAGCATAGTATCAACTAGAAAGTAGTACTCAAGATAAAGGTCAAGTGAAATATAAAATTCTGTAGAATATTCATAGAAATTAAGACAATAATTAGATAGAATTATTTCAAATAAAACAAAATTCTGAACAACTCCAACTAGATATGCAAAGTGCCAAAACAAATTTGCTAGATACAAGCACTATGCTTGATCCATCTAAAGCAGGCCAACCAAAAGTAATTGTTTAACTATAGATGTATGTTAATGCTTGTTTAAAGAGACAAGTTCATGCCTGAAGGTCAAGTAAGAGCAAAAATTCATAATAGGGCAAAATAAAGAACATACTAGAAATTCAAATATCATTATGGCAAAAACTATAATCTAATTTTCATAAATAATTAAATCACGTGAATAAGCAAGCATTGAATTCCAATGCTAAGCCTAAGTGTCATTTGGTAGTGCCTCACACTCCTAAGCTAGACTTAATCTTGCTTAAGTGTATTAATTTATTCAATAACAGAGATTAGAAAAGTGACAACAACAACATTCTTAAGTGTATTACTTTCTATTATTTATTTGGTAATAGTGACAACAACATTTTTCTTTTTCCCTTATTCCCTTGTTTTCGAGTCAACCTCAAGAACCTTTGTGACCCTCACTTGAGAAAGTTTGCAAAGGAATCAACTTTTTGGGAGAAGACCTTAAAAAAGAAAAGGAATCAGGGATAGGAAAATGCAAAAAGAAGAAGAAAGGAGAGCAGTAGAACAGGAAAAGAGAAACAAAATGAAAATCAGCAACACAAGTTAATTGCAATGTTGAATGAAGCAAGGCAGTCAAAGCAGGTGAGCTGACAATAAACCTATTTCGGAGAAGTTTTTTGTTATACTTGTGCTGCCAAGAGAGCTTAGCTTTGTATTTCTATTTTCTTTCCTAAAGGAAGAGGCTGCCATGAATTTTTACAAGCAAGCAAGAGCTAGTGTTGTATCAAGCTGAAGCTTAGTGGGAAAAAGGCATTCTACCAAACAGGGAATGGGAAACTCTAGTTAAAGTGAGCTTCAGCTTCAGTTAGTATTACTGTTTTGAAAAATTATAATGTAGAAAGACTACTGCTACACTTCCAATAAACAAAGGAAAGTGAGAGAAGCCACAACTAAGGAATATTTAGTTTAAATTATTCTTATAGCTTAAATCCAAAAAATAAAAGCAAGAATAGTGTGAGAAACTATGATAAAAGAACTTAGATATGATTTTAACTGCTGCAAGCACAAAAAAAGAATTCGTAAGATCAATATCAAAATGCAATTCCTTTATTATTGATACATACATTCTAAAGAATTTCAAGAAATTGAAATAAAATAGTTTGGGATATTAAAACCATAGATCCTTATGAGTTATGAATGAATTTCTTTGTAAGAAATGAAAAACAAAAAGAAAGGACCGAAAAAAGATAGATTTTTGCAATCCATGTAAATTCAAATAGATGATAATATAGTAGATATAATTATTTGAGAATTCAAGTATGACATACAAGTCTCATGTTTGCATTCATGTTCTGATACATCAATGCTTTTATGACATTGAGTAATTAAAACACAAAATAATAGAAAAACTATAGAAGATAAAAAGATAAATAAATGAAATAGTATCTTATAATATGATGTAAATTATAACTGGGTTAAATATCCTGAATAAAAAAAGAATAAAAAAAATTCTATATTTTATTTCATGATTCCACTATATATGATGAGCTCAACACATGATACGCTAAACATGATTAGCATTAGTTTTATCAAGTTATGAAATGGCATTAGAGATCGCCCAACTACTACAAGAACCTTTTGCAAAGTTGATGTTCTATAATGATATTATGTGATTGATAGGACTAACCAGTTATGACATGCTTATTAGTAAAGGTGTACAGATTATGTGATTAGATGTCATACAAATATGAGATAAAATATGATAGAAATATATGATAATAGTAATATAAGAAACATGACTTCAATTATAATAAATTAACAAAAAAGAAAAACAAAGAGAAAAAGAGAAATTAATAAGAAATGATATGCAATATGTATATGAAAAATATATAATATATAAATGTGGACTCTTATATTACTAAGCATATTATTTATTACTATTGGCGACTCATTTCTTCTCTGAGTATTATAGAGATGTCATGTGTATACTCATATTTATATCACTATATCATATCATGTTAATTGTTACATACGATATTTACTTATTAAACATTGTATAACTTATTTTTGTATTTATATTATAAGACATATCACAAATTCACAAAGAGATAATTTCTAAAGACATGTAAGATGATTGTGAATATGATATTACGTACATTATAGTTTTGTACTTGACATTGTATCATTGACTTTCAGTTAGAATAGGTATCCATATTTATAGTTTCAAATAAATTTTTTGTCACCATCATCTATTTTGACATTAATATCTTCAATAGTGCTTCTATAATACACTATTAGTGTATGCATATAATAGGTGCAAGCAGAAGTGACAACATCTCTATACTATTCTCGATTATCCTTGCCACCCCTTGCCATAATAAATCATCATAGTTTCTCTTTCCACCTCCATGAACTTCAACAAGCTTAAAATTAGTAAAGGGTTTAAGGTTTTGCCAATATAGAAAGAAGAAGCGGATTTCGATATTAACTTTACTTTTTAACATTGTTGAGGTGTATGAACCTACTTTCTTACTATGGGGTACTTAAAAAGACATAAATGGCCAATTATAAAACTCAAGAAACTTTAGTTGAGAATAACCCCGAACACCAAAATCCTATATGCATTTTTCCCAAATTTAATTAATTCCAATAATAGTCTAAAAATTAGTAATTATGTACATACCTCAAAAAAATACTTAAAAAATATTATTCTATTCAAAATACTTAATTTAAAGGTCACAAGCTAGTTGTAATCCCTCAATATGCTACCCTTAAATTTTATAACATTCCCCTCAATACATGTAACAAGCTCTACATCGATATAGAGGACTCATTTAACCAAAGTACAAACTTCACAAAGTAAAAGTACCTAATCCAAAAGTGCAGCAACATTATTTTTGTCTTCACCTAAAACAATATTGAATTGGCTTGATGCTTGTGCTAGGTCACCTTTGGCCACACAAAGCTGTCCTGCAAAAATTGCAACCAGTTAAACATAAAGGATTAATTAACTGGAATCTTCATCATGCAATATACCCAATAAAAAATTTTAAAAATTTGTGCAAGTCAAAGAAAATATGTTGATATTGGTTTTGAAGTATAAAATACTTAATTCGAATTTATGTGATCAAGAGAAATATAATAATATTGAAAAGATATTATGTTTTTGAAAGTTGCAAAAAGTTTAGGACAAGACACATCAAGATGAAATTTTTTAAAAGCAAATGAGTTGTTACCAAAGTAACATTAACCATGTCCTTAAAAGGGACGATTCATCGTTATGGCGTATCATGAAATCTTCTTAAAAAAATAGTTCAAATAATTTTAAATTGTAAAAAAAAACAATTATGTTTTTCACTAGAGAACAAAATTATATCACTTTGCACTGCTTGGTTCAAGATCATAATCAACATATCAATTAAGAAAATAGTCGACCTATCCAAAATCAAATGATTGTTAAAGCACATGGCAAAGGCAAAGCTTTCCCAAAAAAATCAAAAGTTTTATTGCCCTGACCCTAACATCTTTTTAGCTCTCTTTCTTGTTAAAAAAATCTCATTCTAATATTCAATTATGTCACCCTTTATCAACAATAACTTCTTTATTACCAAGCATGAGCATCATGTAGCATAACTGGTCAAACACTGGCAATATGAATTTGCTTATCAGTCCTAACAAAGCCTTACTAGAAAGGACATCAAGCAAACTTCTATAACTTAAATGCATGGCATGAACTCCAAAAGATGGTGCCTCAAGTTATCTCCCAACAATGTGTATAATAAATCCAATATACTTGAAGCATATCCAAGTAGCAATAAATTTTTCCAACATTACCACCATAATCTTTAAACATCATTACCACTAAAATTGCATTTTTATACTCAAATATTTAATTCAAAAGCCTTTCTAAAGCTTTCCTACACATTTCAACAATCTAATTAGTTTAGAAGAGGATTCAAATAGATCTCGACAAATGTAAAATTCCATGAAGTACAAACACTCTTGATGAAGGTATTGTATCCTTGTCAAACTCTCAAACTTGGCCTTTAAGACCATGTATTAGGAGTGCCATGTTGCATCACAAATCTAAATTTGCAAAAAGCACAATATCATATCCTCCACAAATTTCTAGGATGTATTGCACATTCTTTGAACAAGTATCTAACACTCTTCCTAACCTTAAAAAAGGGTGCATGATTGACAAGCATCAAAATAATTTGTGTTTCATGGAAAATAGAAATGATGCATGATGATTGATGTCATTCAAACATTCTTAAAGAAAAAAATAACCATTCACTTTGCTCTAATCTTTATAGGTTAGAATCATTATGCATAATATTCACACTTATGCATAAATTTTTTATAGCATTTTTTTTTGTAATTAAAGGTAAACAATCATTCATATTTGTATGCTAAATTAATGATTTTATACATATAAATAATTGAATGTTTTACATGCAATACAAGTGATATTTTATAAGTGTGTAACCTTAATTGTGTGTATTCATAGTTCTCTCTCCACATAATGCATAGTTCTTGTCACATATAAATCGTAACCATTTAAAAAAAATTATTTTATTAGTAGGTTACATTAAAATTGTTTACTTTGTGTTTCATATAATTAGAATAGAAAACCAATTAGGTGTATTCGTATGTTCTTATAAAATGTTGTGGTTATTCTAATAAAGATTTTTTAAATTGCACGGTCCTTATATTTAGTACATGTTACATAGGCAAAAGAATGCTCGAGGTTCCTTATCTTTTACATTTTTTTACTACTCATAAAGTCAACATGGTCATGCTCATTAACATTTATTAGTTTGATCATGTTCTAATCCAAACCTATTTTTGAAGTAATAGTTTTGTCACATTTTAGTCTTTTTTTTCTTTTATCATTACTATTACCATGACCCAGAAAGTATAAACCACCACTAATATAATAAAACATAAAGTGCACTACGCAATCTTATAGATATTAACAAAGCTTGTTGTTTCACCAGTCGAGTACATGCATCTAACTCATTACCTCGTCCAAACAATGAAAATTGAGCTAAATCCTAAACATACTAGATGAGCCATCTTAAGCAGGACCAACTAGATTATGCTTAAACCAACTAAAAAATTAAAGTATATCTTAAAACTCAATTATAAGGTAAACTCCAAATTCATGTTTTCTCATCTACTATTTTTGCTTCTTCTGCAAATATATAAATATAAAAAAATGTAGACAAAAACATAGCTAATTTGAGTAATTTAACAAATTTTCTTCAATTCTGTACACAAAAATGCATATTCTGCAAAAGCATTATCGTTGCATAGATGAGAAATTCTAAATGAAAGCTCGAATATGTTACACGCTTTTTATAACAACAGCAAAATTCAATTAAATGCAACGCAATCCCACTACTTTTAATACTCATCCATTATATATTAAAAAATCTGGTGTTCTATTTTTTCTACATATTTGATCATATTTTGTATTTTTAATGCATTTGAAAAGAAAAATGTGTTTTATTTTGTTATGTAGGCCTTAGACACTAGGTACTATGAGGAGATGCCCATTGTTGTAACAAATACATGATCAGTTTGTATGGGTAGGAATGTTCTTACCATATGAGTAGTTACATCACCAATTGTGGGCAAGTTCAATTCCAACAAATTCAAAAACTACTTAGGAAAACGAGAATTATCTATTGATGCATAGTGCACATATAGATGCTTGACTCCCAACTACATATGCACAAATAAAGCAATGCGTGTAAAATTCTATGTGCTCAAAGGGAGAAATGCCCATAAAAATATTCACTCCACAATAGTTATTTCTATACAAGCATAGACAATGTCTAATATATGTTTTGGATTATAAATACAGTCATATGTACAAAAAGAAGTCAATGCATTCACAAATTACATTATGTACATACAAACACGGTTATATGAGAACGAAAATCATTATGTACAATCATGCATAAATGAAAACAATGCATCCATTGACCATAAAATAAAGTGTAACAAAAATTAATGCATGTATAAGATGTATTAAATGTTTGTAGACACAGGCACACACAAAAAAATAATGGACGACGAAATGACACAATATAAAACTTCATAAGGGCCAAATCCCATTATGAAAGGTTTCTCTTTTTAATATTTTTTTATGACATTTTTAGAGAAGAAATCATTGTTATTGAGCCCAAGATTACCAGAGATTAAAGAACCAAAGGTGCTGGTCGCTTCATGTGTACGTATAGAGGGACCTCTCAAGTCTTTCCCGTGACATATCTTGTCAGTCGTGTTTGTTGTACTAGCTTTAACACTTCTTTCTTGCTATTTCTTTGTGTATCTATATAAATGTTAAAGTAAGAACAACATGATTTTACATCTTTCTCATGTTAGTTTTGTTGGTCCTATAAAAGTTGCTATTAAAATATAGTTTCCATCAATATGTGTTCATTGTGCTGTCACTTTCGTCTTCATTGCACCACAAAAATTTAAATTCAGATTTCCTCTAATATTTAAATTTGCTTGAATGAATTTAATAGCATGCTTAAAGTTAATTTTATTAACTACTTTTTCTTGGAAACTACCAACAAATTGTTTGACAAAGGATAGTTGCCTTTCAAGAACTTGGTTAATTTTTCTGATTTGCAATAGAGAAGGTTTCAATTATTTGAGTTATTATTTTAAATTGGTCATCATGCCTCATCAAAATCATAACTTACATATGTCGTAGTTTTAAATAGGTATAAAACACATGTCTTTCAAAATTTATTGCATGCATTTTAGTTCTCATTTTTATTACCATATTTGCATTAGCATTTATTTACTCTGAGTTTCAAACACATTTCATAAGTCCTCATAGTTTGGCCTTGGACATAAAAGTCCAAAGATTGCAACTAGACACCACCCCAAACCTTTGAGAGTGCATTGCATTACAATCCCATTTACCCAGGACAATTACATGAATTCTATGACACCATTGCACCATATTGACGAGATATTAAGATTCAAAAATGTCAAGTCCCTTATATTAATTTGTTCTCACCTCTTTTTGGTCTTCCTCTTCCACCACTGAATGAGAGAATTATGTTAAGTCTTCCCTCTTAACAAATGAATTGATCCCAAATTAACATGTTCAAATCTTACAACCAAACACTCCTGGCAATAACATTTTTATCGCTTTAATTATTTCTAATCATATAATTTCGAGTATATCTACCACATGTTCTATTGGTATACTTGAATTCACAAGAAATATTTAAAATGATATAATATTGTTTATTCCACTTGATTTCAAAAAACTTATATGTAAACATGAGTAAGATATTTTGATCACATAATATAACAAAAGCATTCCTCAATTCCTTCAACATGTTTGAATTAGATTATAACCATCCTATAGATTTTTCTATTTTTTTAAAATTTATATTAGAAATAATGAAGTCTCTCATTTTTTTTATATTTTAGTATCTTATAATAGTAATCCTTAGCAATTGTACTCTTCTGTGTTTTATTAAAAATGAATTCAATGTTCAGTTAAACATAATAAAATAACCTCTTTCTTAGTGCTAACAATAAAAGCATCATCAATAGTAAAAATAAGAATGCACCATTGTGAATGTAGAACCAATGCAAAAAATTACAATTGACAAACCTTTAATCAACAATACTTGAATGCACATATGCATCATTACTTTTATATGCATGCTTTCATAACTTCAATATATCTAATGTTAAGCTTTTCCCTATCACAAAGCCTTTCAAAACACTATTATTATGCTTCTATCATTTCCCTTCTAGATTTCTTCATCAAATCCCTTAGCAAGTGAATAGTCAAAATAATTGATCTTATAGGCACAACCAAATTGAATCAATAATGAATTAGTTTTGTATCATAATTTAAGCTCTTTAAATGATAAACATCACTTTTGAAAACTAACATCATTGAACTTATAGAATCATATTTTACCTCTTAGCAACCTTTGTTCTTAATTTCTTTTACTTTTTTCTCTTTTCGAAATATATTAAGAATAATCATTGTGTTTTTTTCATCTTATTTTAATGGCAATTATCATCATACATATTATTGTAACATGTTTTAAACATCTATAATAAAATCATGATCATATGATGCTTAGTAAAATATAAGCAAACACAAGAAATACAAGCATGAATGTCAATCAACTTTGAATTTGATAGATTTCAATTCATTACTTATTATAGTTGCCAAGCATTATATAATAGTAAGTATATATAGATGGATAAGCTTGTCAAGATTATTTCTCAATTCCCTTACTTGACTAGTTAAACTCTTTCCAATAATTTAACAACACTACTTCTCTCCCTCCTCTTCTCTTTAAGCTGTCAACCACGATCAAAATATTTTAATTTTATTCAAAGCACCCTCATCATCCATGGTCATCCTCTGATATACTAAATATAGATGCTTCATTTCCCTTCAAAAATTAGACCCCTTCAGTTTAGTGATGTCTTGCCTTCATATCGCTTGGAATTTAATAGTTTTGCAAAAAATTAGGTTATTGTCGTGTCAATTTTGTCAGTACAATAAAGTTAGGAAAATTAAAAAATAACATTTAATCTAAATTATGAAATTCTAAGATTTCTTTCTTTTTCTTAATAATTTGAACTTCAAAAGTTTAGTCGTTAATTTTGTATGATTCTTCCTGACCAACTCCACCTGTTTGCAAAATTTCATATGTTTTAATGTTATTTAATATTTTTTAATAATTTAACCAAACCTAAAATATTTTTAAATCCTCATTAACTTTTGGTTCAATGACTATCATGCCTACTTTTTTAGACACAAAATGTTTACTATGCTTATACTTTTAAATTCTATGCCTCAGTAAAATTTCATAATTTTGTGAGTTTATGTAATAGTTTTAATTTTTTTTAAAACTTTTTCAAGCTCATAAGTTAATCCTTATAAATCTTTTACCTTCTATTTTAATAATGAAAAGAATTTTTTTCAACGTATTATCATTATATTCAAATAATTTATTCGTTTTATTTCTTAGTTTGTCTCATTCGTATTAGGGGTTGCTCCTTTAGTGGTATACAACTTTTGAATAATATTAAATGTTACTTTAAAGTTTTCAAAAATTCTTTAAAATTCTAAATAATTATAAATAACAATAATTCGATTTTCTTTAAATTTTGGATATTATAAATCTTCTCCTCTTAAGATCATAAATCAAACCTATGATTATGATTTTTTTATTAATTTAAGCACATGAAAATTTAAAATATCAAAATATTATTCAAATAATTGCAATCACATTATGGATGTTACAATCAAAGGGAACGATAGATCATGCTTTATCTTATTTAGTAGTTTGTTACATTTCTATTAAGTTTTTAGTTTTTGTATTTTTGTAGTGATTTAAGAACTTACCTTTTGAAAGAATGTTAAATTTTTTATATTGATTTTGTTATAATTTTCAAAATATAAAAATGTATATTAGTTTTACTATGACTTTTAAAAATGATCAAGCTAATGGTTTTTTATTTAAAAAAATGTGTTTTCAAAATCATAAGATAGAGAAAGAAATGACATGAGCCATAATTACTTTGTGACATTTTGATAAATGTCATTTGATTTAAATAATGCTAGAACTATTTTTTAAATTATGATTGATTTTATCTTCTAAAGTTAGAGATCCAAAAATTTAGAACATTATGTAAACAATCTTTAATAAAAATTTGATCTTTAAACACATGTAAAAAGTGTACCATGGGACTAAATATTTTGAAAATAATTTTAGCACTTTATTGAGAAAGTTTCTTAACTTCATGGTCTCAAAAAAAAGGAATCTAAGTAAATCTAGACTTGGTAAAGGATTTGATAAACATGCCTTCCTAAAAAGCTCATCGAGATGCTCAATATCTAGTTAAAAAAATTATCAAGTTAACCCTTTTTATTTTCAAGCATGGAGAGAAACTTCAACAATTCATCAAGCTACTCTACAATACGTTTAGACAATAGTAAATCGAAGATTGTCAAAAGGCTTTTCTAGAGCTTAATTGTTACTTATCTCAGCCTCCAACCTTGAGCAATCTAGTCCTTAGGGAGTCTTTATGTATATATCTAATTTCTCCAAGTTTTATAATTAACACTTCTTTAATTCAAGAGAATAATGGATTTCAACAACTAATCTATTATGTTACTCTCACTCAGAAAGATGTGAAGCTAAGATACTCTCTTATAGAGCATCTAACCCTAGCTTTACCTATGTCAACCTGTCAGTTATACCAACATTCACATCATCGATGTGACAACCAATAAACCTATGAGGCACATCCTTCAACAAATAGATGATATAAATAGGTCGAAAAAGTGGGTAATTAAGCATAATGAGTTTGAACTTAACTTCATTTCCTATTAATTTATGAAATCTCATGTTTTTAAATTTTTTCTAATGGAGAGAAGCTCTTTTGATTCAAAACCTACGACCCTTATAAACTTTTAACAACCTTTTTTGATGGAGCTTTCATGTGTGAGTCTTGTAACATTAGTTCAATCCTTCTTAGCTCTTAGTAAGTAAAGCTTAAAGGTGTTATCATAATTGTTTTCATTGTCACGAACAAAAAGGCTAAGCATGAATCCTTGATTGCAAGTCACTAGTTTGCCTGAGGGATACAAATGAAGCACTTAAAAATCTTTAGTAGTTTCCAACTAACTAATAAGTAGTGTCTTATTAAAAAGTAAAAATTTACACTAAAATCCTATGAATACTAGCTTGGTCTCTTTTCCAAAAGTATGATACTATAGATCTATTTTTTTATTCATTAAAACAAAATCAAGAAGTGGATCTACTAGCCAATTATAGAGATTCTAGTGAAGACTTTTCTCATCTTAAGAAGTTGAGTATTAAGTTACTAAATCGCCTAGTTCTTCAACCTAAAAGGCTTTCTTACTAATAAATCCTTATGACACTTATCTAAATTTTCGGGTTTTAGCCCTTATAAAGTAAGATGTGAAGAAGGCCAAGTGATACGTCCAACAATATACTTTGTTTGATTAACAATATTATCAAAAATCCTATCTCAAGACATACACAAATGTGTTCATCTATGACATTTAAAATTTTATATCAAGCTAATAGTTATGTTTTAAAAAATCTTAGTAACTAAGACAAGCTTAAATAAGTTTGACATATTATAAAAATAATTATATTTTTTTGAAACCATAATTCTTAGATGAAATCATTTGAGAGCATAAAATATTGAGCATTTCACTAAGTGAAGAAAAAATGCAATCTTTTAAAACTTTTCCAAACATCCTTAATCATAACTTTAGCATGTCACACTCCCTCTTGGATCACTTTATAAGAGCCCATCAATTACACATGGTCTAATCTAAAATGATGAGCTTATTACCCATCACTACGATGCCTTAAAGGTTTTTGTAGTGCTACCACTAAGGAGAAATAATAGTAATAATAATAATGATAATAATAATAATAAGGACAAGCTTGGCTAACCCATTTCTTGCATAAACTCTCTTATAAATAGATAGAGGAGGATCTTTAGGAGAGAGAACAAAGTTATGATTACTTTTAATAAAAAATACAAGAGAGATAGAGGAAAGAAATTGAGAAAGGGAGAGTGCCCATGAGAGGACACTTAGGAGCTAAGGGAGTTCCACAAAGCTAATGCTAATGAGAAGAGCAAATCATTAAAAAATTGAAGTAAATCCAAAACATATTTTTTCATGACAAATGAAGATGAGGGAGATGATGATTAGGGAGGAGAGAAAGTGTTTGGAGGAAAAACATCATGATAATATTATTAATAATTTGGGTGAATTCAACTAAGTTGGTTCTTATAATATTGATATGAATAAATCATCCCAAAATCAAGTCTTAGCTAACTACTAAATATTCTAGAATGTAGGTGTCACTTGTGACCCAAAGCCTACATTAGCATATAAAATTAACCAACTACTCAAGTTAACCCAAATGACCAACCAACCCAAATTGTCCAATGCTTAATTTGACACCAAGTTGATCAATAAAAATTGCGTCTCTTGAGATAAGTGACTAATAAATTTTGCTATTAAGTTTAATAAAATTCGTTTTACTGTTATTTAATCATATTTGTGATACTTAGTTCCATAATTTTTTTTCATGCACAAATTTTATGGAACATAGCTTATGTTGAAGAATCATGATGCCATTAGATGATATTATTTGATTAAATTAAATGCCAATCATGACAAACTCTAAATAAGTATAAAGAGTTGTGCTGGAACTAAGTACATGATGAACAAAAGATATGAATATAACCTAAAATAATATACACAAGATGTCATGAGCACATGATAATGATATGTGATGATGCATATATGATGTTGGACATATGTCAATGAACATGAGATACTTTGTAATCGATAATGTTGTGAGAACAAACTAGACAAAATTAATGAAATTATATTAAAAATATCTATAACACTTTAATAAGAATGGTTATACTATTATACTTCTTGGTTTCATGTATTGAAAATTGAAAGATAAAATCAAAGTTTTGATTATAATCAAGTGTAATAGACATCAAAATCAAGCAATGATACCAACTAATTGATATTATTTTAATAAGATGAATGAGATATTTGTGATAATCAAGTAAACCAAAACTCTTTAGCTAGTGCATCGATATTTGTGAAAATCAAGTTAGACAAAATCTTTTATTGGGCACTATTAATAATTTGTGACAACAAGATAATGTAAAACCATTTAGTTAAGCACCATGTATTAATATTATTTGTAACAATTGAGTAGGGAAAACCCCTCATACTAGTTATCATTCTAGGTGTATCTTAGTTGTATATATTGATTTTCACATGTAGGCTTAAAAGAAATGATAAAATAGAGTTTTCATTATTATCAAGTTTACAATTAAATGGATAGTTAGGAAGTAATAAGCCCTTTAAAAAGATCACAAAAATCTAGAATAAATTGTATGCGACATTTTAATAATAAGACAATTTTATTGTGATACTTGATATAATAATGTGATACTCGATAACATTCTTAAGTTTATTTGAAGCATGATGACCTCATAATTTGATCGTTTTCTCTCATTCTTAATTGTTATTATCAAGTCTCATGCACTTGCTTTGCTTACATTCTCATAACATGATATTTTTTATTCTACTAATTGTTATGATTATAAAAATATTTTTTATTGATTTATATGAAGTGTCTTTTTATGATATCTTACACATTCTTAGCTTCTTTGAATGTTACATTAACATGAATCATTAAAGTTATATCAATTAAGAGATTAATTATAATATGCTTAGATAACATGGATTTTTGGCTTAAAGTTAATGTTTTTGACATAATAAGTTCATGGTAGACTTGCCTCTTATTATTCAATATATTCTAAAAAGGATAATTTAATATTTTCATATGTATATATTGAGGACACCTCGGGTCCCGAATAGTATGGATGAAAAGTGGTGAGAAAAAGAGTTTTTAAAGAAATTTGAGTGCTTATTTATCTTTTTAATTGTAAACTCATCATTTGATCAACAAAATAATTTTTGGTCATATATATATATATATAATTATCTTTGGTAGAAATAAATAATTAATAATAAGAATAAAGCCCTAGTGAACAAAGAAGAGGAGAAAATGTTTAAGAAACTAAGGCCATCACACCATCCTTTAGAAGTTAAAGATATGATCAAGTTGATCCATTCAAGAGAGTGTGATGGACGTGCCTCTCGCTATATCTTGCCATGAAGATCATGTATCAAGGATTTCTTTGACCAATAATGAAAAAATATTACTTTATTTACTAAAAGGTGCAAAGGGCGTCAAGTTCATGCTCCCCTTTCATACTAATTATTCACAAAGATGGAAGAAATAATTATTTATTGGTTCTTGTTAGACTATGGTATGAATTTCCATTTTTTATTTCCAATTGCTAGAAATGGAAGGAGGTTCCTTCTCATGGTGGTTAACAACCTTTAAAAATGGATCAAGGTGAAGCCTCTTATTAGCTAGACTATTAATAAGATTTAAAGTTTTCTTTAGACAAACATTTACAATAGGTTTAATATTTCCATAGCAATTGTTACAAATGGCACAATAATGTTCCAATCTAAAAAATATCTAGATTTATGCAAAATGTATGGTTGTTTTTTTAAGTATGCCTCAACTTCTCATCCTCACATAGATGGACAAGCCAATGCAATGAACAAAGACATCTTAAAAATTCTAGAGCCTCATCTTGATGATAAAAAAGGTGGGTAGGTAGGTGACCTCCTCAACATATTGTGAGCATATTGAACTACACATTCTGCAACATGTCAAGTTTTTCTAAGGATTCAAAGTTATAATTACTATCGAGGTCAATCACTTAACAAGTTCAAAAGCTTGAACTTGAAACTAGCACATCAAATGTTGGACCTAATCAAGGAAAAGTGTCTTAGAGACCATGTAAAGAAACTAAATATAAAGTCAAGCATGAAAAAATATTACATACTAAGAATTGTCCTTTCAAGATCAAAGATTTGGTTCTTAGACAATATAAGTCTTAGATAATATAAGAGCTCTCAACACTAATAAAGCCTCCATAAGCTTGCTCCAAACTAGAAAGAATTGTACTTGATCAAGGATATTCTAGGACCAAATGTCTATCAACTTCATAAAAAGGAAGATGTTGAGCTCCAACAATCAAAGAGTAAGGATCACTTAAAAAGGCTCTATATATGCTAAAAGTTACACACTTTTCTTCTTGTGCTAACTATCAAAGGTATTATTTGACTTTCACTAAAGTTATCAACAAAATTTCATACTTAGCATCATGATTTTATATTCTAAAGATTTTGTTAACTTAAACGAAGTCAACTCTCTTTGCTTATTAATAACATTTAGATATCTTAAGAACTAATAAAATTGTACTTTAAAAGTACAGACTTATTTGAGGGTTAACTAAAAAAAATTATCTTAAAAGAAGTCATCTCTTAAGCTAATTCATCAATCAAAAGTTATTTGATGTCCTCTATCAAATTCCAAATTACTTGGCTTTTTATTTCCTTCGGTAGAAAATCAACATAACTATTCTCACTTAACATTTACAAATCAACTATTTATGTTAATTACATCTAGTTTGTAGTTGAATATATTTCATCCTTACAAGTCAAAGTTAGAGATGATCATTCAATAATTGATATTCTCTTAAGACATGAAAACCTCATGGCAAATCCATTTATTGTTAAGTCTCTTAACCTAACCTTATCGAGTATGGATCATCATTCGAGATATGAAATTCCATCAAGAAAATATAAGTCAAATCTATGTGAGTGTACCTAAAACTTTGGCCTTGAACTTTTTTAGTCCGACCATATATCATCCAAAAGCCTAGTCTTGCACTATATTAAGCCCAAACCTACTTCAACAAATCCTCCAGTGCGTCACAATAACTTGAAACATGAAATGTTTAATGGGAGATCCATATTTAGATATTATAGAGCAAGTTGACAAGTTCTGTTGATGTTTATTTAGATAGTTATATTTCATATTTTAATAACCCATGAGAATATGCCTAATAAAAGTTATTAGCATAATCAGTCCTAATCATTTCTTTATATTAAATGGTTTTTGAGTAATGCTCAAGTAATAAAAATGCAAGTGCCTTTTCATTACTTGAAATAACCATTTCAACTTGCTTTGGTTCACATCATTTGAATCAAATTTTGATTGAGTTAGACATCTATGTGAACTTTTTATTACATGGATCTTCATCACCATTCCATAGTAAGCATGCTTTGAGAAGCATAAATCTTACTTTCTCTTTTTATTTCCTTCATTATTGTTCCATTATGTGAAGGCTAAAAATGGCAAAAAAAATTCTTCCTTTCCTTCCTAATTTCATCACTAACCCATTGTATGGAGGTTGAGAGTTTTTCCCTTTTCATCTTATCTTGTTACAAAGTGAAAATCTTATTTATAACTTCTATGTGCCTCAGTATTTCCCCTTTGATCATACCATTGACTTGGGAAAAAAGTTTGTTTCATCTTGTTAAGTTTTGACTTGTCATTTACTCTCTCTCCTTTAAACATGAAACTCACTCTTGGAGATTGGATTCTTTTATTTAATTCTTTTACCTTATGCTTAAGCTTTTAACTAAAACACCAAAACCTAGAATCTTTTCAAGTAAGATAGCTCATTACAATGAATAAGATAGCTCATTAACATGACCCTACGTTTGGCAAAAACAAGCAATAAAAAAGGCATAATAAGATAACTAATGGGACTTAACCAATTGCACAGATGAGGAAAATATCAAACTTCAAGAACTATGAAAGCATGCATTGCAAATAGCATTAGCAGTTCGATCATCAAACCATACTTTTCGTCGATGAAGATCACATAGTACAACAGGTGACCTCCTCGCTCTTAGTTCTTCCTCTCCCTTCAAACAAAAAATCATACATCAGTTATTATAACCAACAAAACTAAGAAAAATAAGAAAAATAGAGTATAGATGCATCACACACCTGTAGTATTGCAAAAAAAAATTTTTGAATCTTCCTATTTTTTTGCTTCATTTCTATGTTTTTTGTTCATGTGCCGAATACAGTGCACAACATAAAAAAATGAAAATTTTTTGAGGTTTCGATCACCAACGATATGAAGGTCCATAAATAATTCAAGAGGCACATCCAACTCATCTGTACAAATCAGCAAAACATAATTAAGAGCATAAACTTTCAAAACAAACAAGAAAAAGCAATAACATGCTAGAGAACTTCAATTTCTATATAATCATTGGAACAACATAACCCTTTCAATACTAAATAGTATTATGAAAAAAACTCCATTTTTGTTGTTTAAAGATCATTTCGTTTAAGCCCATAAACTTTCATAGCTTTCATCTAGGCATTTGAAGTTGGTAAAAATTCACATAGGCCATTTCTCTTAGCTTATAGTATAACTTAAAAACCCCACTTATCCATCTCTCCTTCCCAATTCTTTTAGTTGACCTCTAGTCAACTCTATGGTGTATCTTTCCATTTATCCTGGATGCCTCCCAACCATCTATTTCTATGACTTGTCCCTCTCCATTGTCCTCAAGGTAGCCAACCCATGGCAATGTATGTCCAAAATTGTGTTAAATCGAATGCTTAGGAGTTCTAAAAAGCAATGTGTTATATTGTCTAAATATACTAACATATTAACAAAGATGGTTATATCAACAATGAGTTAATCAGAAAAAAGGAAGGATTCCAACAACATCATGCATGGATAAGTATAAAGAAATAATTTCAAGAAGCTAAAATTAAATCATAAATTTGACTAAGTTAATTAACATCATGATTCATGAGAAGATAAACGTTACTATTGTTCAACAAACTAAGCACATTGCCAGAAAACCAAGGTATTACGAATTTTAGGATTCAAACTTCAATACTCAAGTAAGAATTGAAATAAAAAAGCGTTACTACAACTTTGGATAAGTCTATGAAAGATAATATAATGAATGTTTATTATGAGATTAAAGAGCTTAATAAAGAACATAAAATGACTGTAACAGCTTCTTTTTATTACTTCAAGGAACAAAAAAAATTTTCTTAATTCTACAGGAGAATCATCATGAACTCAAATTAATTATTTATCATAATATTTCCCTCACATGCTCGAAAAGGCATTAAGAAAGGAAACAAAGAAGCTAGCATTGGACATATTGAAATTATGAAAAACATGTATAACGAAGCAATAATGAGTGTATAAGTAGGCTTTATTTTAATAAGGTATTAGAAAAGAATAAAAAATTAAAATTGCATATCTTAAAAATAATTTCGCACGCCTAAGGAGAACATATTAAAAATTTCTTAATTGCAATCGAACTTCATTATGGTTATGCTTTAAGTCCTTGGATGTGTTCGTAAACTTAATTTCAAATATGTTTTCTACCTATGCACCAAAAGCATCGAATACATTTTTAAAATTTCTCACAACTCCTATTTTTGCACATAAAAAGATAATGCTTCATAAGTACTTTTGCACTTCTTCTATCATCAAACTTTCTGACAGCATAAGAAATGAAAGACAGCTTCAATTTTACACTAATTATTGATGTAATTATAAAATTCAAGATAAACCATTAATATGCATTTTTCTAATAATTTAATACTAATTGATAAGACTATGCAAAGAGATAAAGAAAAATTGAGACTAAGCAAATAGATAAAACAAAACTAAGTCTATGAACAATGACTCTGAAGTTTAAATGGTATCGCATTTTTAGTTCTTATAATAAATATATGGAATATTTAGATAAGTAATTCCAAAAGCATATTGATTGTAATAGTTATCATAAACAAAAGAAACAATACAAAATTTACTTATTTTGAAGCTATACCTCTAAATGATAAAGAAATTAACAAAAAATGTCACTAATATGATCCAAGCATTGAACAAATAAGATGAAAATAAAACATACTTTTGAGTGTTGTGTAATCAAAATATCACACTCAAGAATAAAGGCAAATTTATAAGATTACATGGTATCAAATGTCAATGTGTGAGTACAAACACACAAATAAAATAATTACTATAAGAGATAATGCTTTTAAGTTTGAAGAGTAAATTACTATAAAGGAGAAAGATGGCATTCTATCAATTGAAGACAATTCTAAAAAAAATCAATCTTGATGGTTTGGTTATATTAAGAAGTTCACTTTGTGATTCTATAAAAGAAGTAGATTACTAAAATCTTTCCTATGAAAAAGTGAAAAATATAGAACAAAAAAATGACTATTGACTATTAGAAATGACTAACAACATTGGATCAAGAAGAAAAGCAATTAATGAATAGAAACAATAGCATCTTAGAATCAATGTATCTGACCACACTTGATGTGTTAAAGGACTATTCTTGTAATTATAATAATGGAATATGAATTTAGTGTTGGCAGCCTAAACCTTTTCAATATAAGAATCTAGCAAAAGAAATATACAGCGTCACAAGAAATAGTTAAGATTCTATATTTAAGAAATCATGGGAAAAAACGCCTCTTTTGTTCTTTGCAGAGGAAAATCAAACTTTTACCTTGATCAAAAATTAGAATGGCCTAATCAATTCTAACAACTTATCAACAATTATAGTCTTCTCTTAAAGCTTAATGAAGTGGAAGTTTCCCATTTTATCCAATGATCAGTTCAAAAAATAACTCTAACCACTACAAACAAAAGATATTTCCACCCATTAAAAAGCTCAACAAAAATATGTTGAATAATGGTGGCCCTACAAATTGAAGTGTACCAAACATTATAACAGATTCGTCCAATAAAAATAAAATAAAATAACGAACCTTCTTATTGACAAGGAGTATGATGGCTTGTGCTAGATTGGAACGAAGAGAAGCCGGGAGTATCCGAACTTTGGAATGAAGGAGATGGGAGACCAATGAGGAAATTCAGCGAGGAGTAGGGGATAGTATGGGGTCAGTTTGCCAAGAACATCGTGAGGTCACCAAGATCCTTCGAGACCGCCTGGTCCGACGATGAACTGAGCGTGGATTGCTTAAGGAAGAGATGTAGGGACGATTCGAAGTGATCGTAGATAAGGAGAAGCTCTGCCTCGTCTTCTTCTGGGTCAAGCTTCATCCTGGATTGAAGCAGAGGAAGGCTTAGCATATCGGTTTCCTTTCCAGACGAAGAGAAGGAATTCGGTAAGAGGAGGTTTGCCACCATTGCCAGTTCTATAGATCAATTAACAAAACCTTAGTCGAAGGGAAGCTCAGAAGAACCAAGCTAAGGAGATTATGTAGTTTCAGGATGGCAAATTTTTAAATACAAAAGATAATTACTATATATTAATAATTTATTAAACAAAAAAAGGGAGTATTGTTTTAAATTTAATTGGCGACACTAGGATTGCTCTACGCATTTGTACGGGATTAAAATTTTTAAAATATTTTAATAAAAATAAATTTAACAATATATTTAATAAAAAGATTGGGGTATTATTACTAAATTTTCATAACAATAATATTTTTTATTATATTATTATTAAATAATAATCTATCAATAAACACATCTTTATGGATAAAATTTATTATAATTTTAAAATGCGTAAATGTGCATCACAATTTTTTGTCATCAGTCTACAATATAGTTATATAATAAATAATAGAGATGTAAAGTTTGGGAATTTTATGATAAAAGTCAAACTCTTGATATTCTTTTACTTAATGTTAGACTCTTAAGATCCAACAGCTTGAGGTTGGACAATTAGGAGTTAGTTGTCATCTCTAGCAATGCGATCGCCTAAGGAAATAATGCACATGATTCATCCATCTCATACCCATGTCTTGTAGATTAATCATAAACCACCAATGCCCTCAAGATAATGCTTTTGGCAATGTTGGAACCTAAGGAGGTAAGTGTAAAGTTCAACTATCATTTTGACAATGTCTTGTGTCGTCATGTGCATCACAACCTCCAAGGAAATAAAAGAAGAAAGATAATATTTGGTCATTCTTTGTAGATGCACAAACTCAAATAGGAAGTGTCACTTAGGGTTTAATTGAAGGCAATAAATTTGCTTACTTGAAGAACAAACACTTTTCTAAAGAGAAATGGAATTTTAGTTTATTCTCCTGGTTTTTCATGTCCTCCATTGTGATCCTCGTCCTACGAGACCCCAAGTTATTACTTAATATTCTTTATAATTTTTCTTTAAAAAAGTTTTTTATTTTTGTAATGTAAAATAGTTTTTACTTGATATTTTTGTATTCCTAATAAAAACATTATATTCTTACCTAATTTGATAATCATGAAAGTTACACTCATTCTCTTGAGTATATTGGAATGCTACATTCTAGTAAACTTTATCTCTCGTGCTACATTCATATGTTCTTGATTTTCTTATATTATATTACTTTAATTTGTGTCATTATAAGTTTAATAATTATTTACTTAATAATAAAATAATAGCTTTTGATTATTTATGCTCTTTTATTTTGATATTTCTTAATAAAAAATATGAGGTATGATTAAGATGAAACAAAAGTCATTAAACTCGACTTCATGGGCACCATATAATTAAAAATTCTTTTTTAATTATTTTTAAATATTTTATTTTCAATAATTTTTGCACACTTTACGAGGTATTTTATTTTCTACCTAATTTGACGATTGACAAGGTTACACCAACCCCCAAATCAACTTCAATTTTAAATGTTCCTATACAATTTATCTAAATTCTTTAAATGTTTGCTTTGAATTTATTATATTTCTGTGAAGCTCTAAATCTTCTCTCTTGTAACCTTACATCACTATAGTCTTACTGTATTACATTATTTTAATTTATCTTGCTTTAGCTTTAACATATATTTACATAATATTAAAAAATAACGATTAATTATTACTTTTCCTTAATTACTTTGGTAGTTTCAAAAAATTATAAACAAGTTTCGATGACATTTTTGTCATTTTATAGAGTTCCACTCAATTAAAATTTTATTTCTTATAATTTAAAAGAAAATTATTTTCAAAAGTGTTTATATGCTTTGCAAGTCATTTCAATCCAAAGGTCACTATAGTCTTACTGTATTACATTATTTTAATTTATCTGGCTTTAGCTTTAACATATATTTACATAATATTAAAAAATAACGATTAATTATTACTTTTCTTTAATTACTTTGGTAGTTTCAAAAAATTATAAACAAGTTTCGATGACCATTATTGTCATCTTATAGAGTTCCACTCAATTAAAATTTTATTTCTTATAATTTAAAAGAAATTTATTTTCAAAAGTGTTTATATGCTTTGCAAGTCATTTCAATCCAAACCTCATGTGATAGTCAATGATACCACATTAGATCTTCTTAGAATCTTGGATCACAATTTTTCTATAATATTTATCACTTTTCCACAAATTGTTTTATTTGATTTGGCTATATTACATATTAACTTTACATCTCCACCAATGTGACCTTTTAATCACTTTTATTAGTTGTATACATAATTTTAATTTAACTCATTTTAATTATAATATATATTTACTTATTATTAAGATGATACTTTATTATTATTTATGCTTATTTGTTTTTGTCATTCATATTTTCTATAAAATGTGTTTTGAATGAGATGAAAAAAGAAGTTGGTTTTATTTGTCTCAATATGCTCTATCTAATTAAATATTTATTTTAATATTTTTATATTATTTTTTCTTACTTTATAAGATATTTTTACTCTTACTTGATTCCATCATTGAGGATATTAGGACCTTGGAGGATAACTTTACCATACAAGTTTTTTTAAATAATTTAGCTCATTTGATCAATGATTTTTCTTTAGTTTGGATATATTATTTTGAAACTCTATCTCTTCTATGGTCTGACATTTACATAGTTTTTATTTAGATATTATAAATTGTTTTAGTTTATCTTATTTTAGCTTTATTATATATTTATTAAATATTAAAATACTAATTTGTTATGATTTACACTTATTTAAATTGATATTTTATAATAAATCCAAACAAGTTCTAATTGAGACATATCAAACATCATCACCTTTCTAGTTTAATAACTTTTATAAATGTAAATATTTTATTATCCATGGTTTTTGCACTCTTATAAGATATTTTGATTCGTACAAGGTTGATGCACACATCCTCCATAGTTATTTTGAATGCAACTTTTTCGAAATAATTTATCTCATTTCATAAAAAAAAAATTTATTATAAATGGTGAAACTCAAATTCTCTACACATGTAAATTTAATATCACTTAGATTTTGTTATAAAATATTTTTCTTAATTTATTCCATTAGTATTTTGGAATACAACTTTTCTCATATAATTTATCTCATTTCTTGAAATGTTTTACTTTTATTTAGTTATATTTTTATGAAACCCAAATTATCCACTCATGTAAACTTAACATCACTTTGATTTGATCATATTTTATTGTTGCTATTTATCAACTTTTTAATATTAATACATATTTCTCTTATTTGCCATTACAATTTACAATAATTCCAAGGTAAGTCTAACCAAGATAAAATAAATATTATTGAACTCGTGTAAGAGATATCTTTTTTGTTAAATATAAATTTTTGAATTTTAAAATATTTTATTTTCTAAGATTTTTTTCACTTTTTATGATATTTGGATTTTTATCATATTTGGATTTCTTGAAATGTTTCACTTTTATTTGATTATATTTCTATGAAACTCAAATTATCCACTCATGTAAACTTAACATCACTTTGATTTGGTCATATTTTATCATTTCTATTTATAAACTTTTTATCATTAATACATATTTACTCTTATTTATCTTTACAATTTATAATAATTCCAAGCTAAGTTTGACCAAGATAAAATAAATATTATTGAACTCGTCTACACGAGATCTATTTTATTAAATATACATTCTCGAACTTTAAAATATTTTAGTTTCTGATTTTTGTTCGCTTTTTAAGATATTTGGATTTGTATAATTGTACACAATTTTCTCGTAAAATTTGTCTCATTTCTATAAATGTTTCACATTAATTTGGTTATTTTGTTATGCAACTCAAAATTTCCTATCATGTGGCATATATATCATTTAGATTTTGTTTTCTTAAATAACTTTTATTTATATTATCTTTGCATTAACATATCTTCATTGAATATTTAAATAATAAAATATTATTATTTGTCATTATTTATATTGATAATTTGTAGTAATACTAAATAAGGCTTGATTAAGATTAAAAAAAAACCTTGTTAGTCTCATCTTACTTAGCTCTCTTTAATTAAATATTTTTTCTAAGATTTTTGCATGTTTTAAAATATTTTTCGATTTATATATGACTTGATAATCGAGGACACAATACCTTATCACCTTGGTATCTTAGAATGTAATTTTCCTATACAATTATCTTATTTCTTCAAATTTTTTGTTTTGATTTAGTTATATTACAATATAACTTTAAGTCACCTCTCGTATGAGCATTACATCACTTTGATTTGGTTAGATTATGTTGGTTTGATTTCTCTTTTCTACTTTAATATATGTTTTCTTAATATTGAAAAGTTTTATTGTTATTATTATTTATTATTTTCTTCTTTTATAACAAAAGTCATTGGAGTCATTTAAACAAGCTTTACCTAATTAAAATTTTATTTGTGTTTTTGAGTCATTTATTTTTAATAGTTTGGCATGCTTTATGAAACATTTCAATTCATATCTTATTTGATGATCACAGATGTTACACGATCTCCTTAAGTTTTTTTAATGCAACTTTCTTATACATTTCAATTTTTTTCTTTAAATTTTTTCCTTTAAATTCATATCTTATTTTTTTCTTTAAATTTTCTTTAAACTATAATCTTCTTTTATGTGAGGTCTATCTTGCATTTATTATATTATATTATATTGTTTCATTTTATCTCATCTTAGCTTTGATGTATATTTATTTAAAAAATAAATAATATTCTGTA
The DNA here is from genome assembly GCA_023846275.1 of Vanilla planifolia. NCBI lineage: Eukaryota > Viridiplantae > Streptophyta > Magnoliopsida > Asparagales > Orchidaceae > Vanilla > Vanilla planifolia. The sequence goes on along the minus strand of JAIUJO010000032.1, from coordinate 1,364,971 downwards.
AATATATATGCTTATTTTTCTTGATAATTCACAATAATCCTATACAATGCCTGATCAAAATAGAACAAATATCATTAGACTCATCTCAAAGAGCTATTTTCATTTTAATATTTATTTTTTATATTTTCAAATCTTTCATTTTCTTGGCTTTTTGAATTGCTTACGAGACATTTCGACTTTTATCTTATTTGATGAACCATGATGTTACACTCGATTTCATTTGATTTTGTTATTTTATATTTTTTAATTTATCATATTTTAGATTTATTAAATGTTGAAATATTAATTTATTACTTTTTTATTATTATTTGAAATAGTATTTTTGAAGTAATTCAAAATAGGGAAAGCTTGAGAGAGAACAAACTTGGTTACACTCGTCCCGATAAGTTTTTTCTAATTAAATATTTATTTTTTTACTGTTACAAATATTTTTATTTTTAATATTTTTTTAACTGCTTTTACTTGATTTTGTTTTATTATATTCTTAATTTATCTTATTTTAGATTTAGTGCATTTAAATTTTAACATATTAATTTATTTAAAGAATTAAATTCTGTAGGGAGTTTTGTAAACAAAAAATTGTAAAGTATTAAATTTTTTTGAGTAACCTGAATTTCCTTTATTTTAGTTTAATTAAAACACTGATGTGTATTTGGTTTATCTCTACTAGCTTGAACAAAAAGAAAAAGGTTAGTAGAAGCCCGATCGTGGATCGAGGGTGGATGTAGGCTTAGGTTTCGGTTGAAGCATCTAAAAAACCTTGCGTGTATTTCGTTTATTACTGAGAAATTTTATTTCATCAATAAAAAAAAAATTTACGGTCAAAAATTTTTTTTACTAATTTTTGGAAATGAAAATTTTCTTAAATAAAGAATTCACTCATCCACTCTTATTCGTTATGCCTCAAATGTTTTACAATAAATTAGACATCTACTTGGTTTTATTGGACATGTTAATTACCTTTTGTAATATGATCATTAGGTTGTTTCATATATTTGGCTTCACATAAAATTTATTTCGAAGGTTAGGCATATTTTCATTTGTTTTGGACATGTGAACATACCAAATGTTTTGAAACATAATGTATTCATTTAATTTTTTATAAAAAGTACATTTCAAAATTAAAGTATTGAGAAAAAATAAAAAAATAGAGGATGTGACACCTGATCCCAAGAAAGGCAAGCTTGGTCACCACAACTATGCTCCAATCTTATGCAAATCAAGCAACATGATTACATTTTTGTACATGTCTTGCAAAGAGACAAAGAGGATTGATAATGAAGCAATTGATAACATTGAGATTAATAATTGGGTTTAATTATTCGACAAGTTAAGTATGCTATTTAATGAAGTAATCTAATGCATCCAACATCCTCAAGAAGTTGGTTATTAAGGGATATATATTTGACACTTACAAGGATAACGTACTTGATTGTCATGGCAACCTTATCTAGTTTGGATAAAGGATTATAACAATCTCTTCCATAATCTTTACTATAAAATAATAGTTTTATTTTCCGAAAAAATATTTATAATATTATACAAATTATCCATTTAGGAACAAAGTCTTAAAATAATACCTAAGCCACCAAACACAAAGTATTGATGACACTAAATAATGTGATGAGCCAATATGTAATAAGTATCTTGAACACCCTACACATTCCAATGGAACTATGTATTCATATAACATGAGGATAATGTTTCAAGAAAACTCAATATTATTTTTATTTAATTTTAGTTAATCTAAACTTATTTTAAATATCATGCCATAACTTAAAATAAAACCTATGTATTATATTTCTAATATAAACAAGTTCTCATGCTATCTGTATGATTTAATGTATGAGCCTTATCATAAAATAAACATATAAAAGATCCACAAAAATTTAAAAACTATGAGCCAATGTAATACAAATACTTCTTATCAAGATAACTATGTCATATATCAAAATACACAATATAAAATGGCTTATAAGATATCTTAAATTAAGAATAAATTATCTATTAATTTAGTATCTTATTTATATTACCATTATCAAACTTTTCTACCTAAATTTAAGGTGAAGATTCTCAATCCACTTTCTTTTTGTTTTTCTACCAAGTTATAGATGCAAGCACATGAGTTACTATATAATCTTTCATAATGAAAATATCTAAAATTCATTAAGATTATATAACCCAAAGTATTCTCTCTACTTTCTCTTCTACTACAGAAACATCAACTATATGATTCCCCCAACGTGTTGAAAAATTTGCATCTCACTAAATCGTTGTTATTAATTCTTCACTTATTATATTATATGGCCTCTCTATGAAACAGTGTGATTCCTTCAACTCCCTATATATGGTTATCAGAATCCCAACTTACTTTATGACTTTTATCTAATCATATTGTATGAGAAGCTCATGGTACATTATGATCGCTCCAACTATGATATGATGAGATTGTTGGACCACACAATAACCTTTCTTCTTGAACCAACTTAACTCTAATTGTATAATATATTCTCTTAATTGTATGATATCTTTATTAACTCCTTAAACAAATTATTGATAATCATATTGTGTATTGAGTCTAATCATATAGTATACTCACCTCCAAACAAAATCATGAGGCCTAAATTCCATTATATTTTACAATAAGACAACTCTAAACCACCATAATTAGTTATCATAGAATTCTTAACTTGTATAATAAAATAAAACCACTAATTTCTTTATCAAAATGAATAAATTCAATAAAAAATATAATTTCAACATTTTTTATTTTCACTCATTGTAGTAGCTTTCTAGTACGTTCTTCCCCTTCTTGATTTTTATAGTAATACTAACTCTCCATTTTATCTTCCCTACTACACTCCTTATGACCAACACAATTTTTTCTTCTCTTTCTTATTGTTCTCTTGAATTGAGACTTTCTTCTTCCCTCTTTATTTATTTTTTCTTTTTTTTCCTCTCCTCCCTTTTTTGTTTATTAGCTACATCTCTAAACTACCTAAAACTTTTAGTAATAACTTATTTAACACTAGTCTTATTAAAGATAATTGGCTTAAATTAAAAAGTATTATTTGCCATTTCTTTTTGCCAAATTTTGTGCTAAACCATTAAAATAAAAACTTACCTCATCCTCCAAATCCATGGAAGAGGTAGAAGTGGAATCCAAATCACATTTGGTGGCTTTGAAGGCCATCAGTTCTTCCTTCTTCCTTTCATGCTTTAACTTGCTTGTAGAAGCTTCTTTCGTAAGTCTCCTAGTCATCTCTATTTTGGCAGTGAGAAGCCCAAGGTGTTCATCCAATGAAAGTTTGTTGACATCTTTAGCTGCTTTAATAGCCGTTGCAATGAGATCATATTTCTTTGGAAGAATTTTCAAAATTTTCCTTACTATGTCACCATTTGAGAATGCCCTTCCAAGATTTATTAAGCCATTTGTTACGTCATTAAATCTTAAAAACATACATTTAATACTATTAAGAGGATTAATTCTACAAAGCTTATAGTCATGGGTAAGGATGTTGATCTTCGTCTCTTTCACTTGTGAGGTGCCCTCATAAGTTACTTCGAGTTTTTCCCATACCTCAAATGTCATATTCAACTTTATAATTTGTGTAAATTCACTAGGAGAAATTCTACAATGAAGATAGTTCAAGGCCCTAGCATTTAATTGAACCAATGTTTTATGCTAGACATTAAGCTCACTAAAGTGCTTCACTTCATTAGTAAAAGAATTTCTAAGAAGTTCACAAGGCTTAGTCATAACTTACCATAATTCTAAATCTATAAATTTAATAAAAATTCTAAAACAGCTTTTCCAATTTAAGTAAAATTCTCCTCTAAACAAGAGAGGCCGAATTGAAGAAAACCTTCACACAAGGTTGCACCCATATCAACCGAAGAGGAAGCCATAAAACCAAAAATCACAAAACCACAAAGAATGTGAGAAAGCCTTCACTTAGCACAAGTGGATCTCCCACGTGATGTTACTCACGTAATTTGAGACTCCTCTCTCTAATACCAATTGAAGTTCTTTGTGCTAAAGACAATCCCACAAGTGGGGGTGAGTAGTGGTAAATAAAATTTTCTTTTGATTTTTGGTTTCAATTAAAACTTAAATCTTTTAAACTAGAATAAAAAAGAATAGTACACAAAAGATTTTTAAGGTGGTTCGACTCAAAATCGAGTCTACATCCACCCCCTACCAGTGTTGGGAAAAAGACACTAAAATCACCAAATTACAAGAAAAGTTTTTTGTACGGTTCACCTCGAACATACTTGGGATTTTACCTACGGCTAATCCCGAACCTACTTGAGTTTTTCTGAACTCAACTCAAACCCCAGTCCTTTGCACAATTGTTGGGATACCCTTACCCCAAAGAAAGAAATACAAAAAATTAGCCAAACTTAAGACAAGTTTCAGAGAAATATGAGGCACACAAAATACCAAAAAGGGAGAGCAATAGAGATTGAAAAATAATTGAAGCAAAAATGTCCAATTTTTGGTTCCTTCTTGCAGCATTCACTTTGTGACTTTGGATACATCGTATGCACTTAAAATTGCTCGATATTGTGATTTGAAATCTTAGACATGGTAACCTCTAGGAGTTCTTCATCATTCCCTATTTATAGAGCTTAATTTGAGCTCAAAATCCACTCCCAACTGTTCTAAAATGAACTAACCGTTTAGGTAACTGATACAAAGCAATCACAGTTCGATTTGGAGCCTGAAATGGATTTCTAATTGAATCTCAAATTTGCCGTTTGAGATCAATCTTGGCCATTGGATCTAGGTGGCCATGATCTGGGCCATTGGATAGTGCGTTGGTTGTCCTACATATAGTAAAACAATTTGTCCAGAAATCAAATAAAATAAAAACTTACTGTAGTGGTTCCACATCCTCTTATAGATCTGGCTCAGTTTCGAATCTCCTGCTTGGCATTTTACTCTGTTATCATGCAGCAATTTACCTTGATTAACCTAAGCCGTCCGATCACAGCTGCCCTTCCACCTTTTTGGATAATCGAATGAAAGTTTAGTCCCACATGGTCCAAATGTCTTTGACATTGCTCTCTATAACAACTTCGGTTCATTTGTCTCTCTAGCCATTTGGGGTTGGCTCCCCCTTCCTCGACCAAGATTTTATCATTTGGTCCGGATTAGCTTCATTCACGCTTGCTCTGGTCAGCTTTCTCTACGGGCTGAGTTCGAACTTTTTCCATTCAGCAGCTGCATGTTGATTTCTCACTTGTTCCGTTTAACATCTCTTCTTGTGGTCTTTGGGCTTCGCTTGCCCCTTTCGAGTCTATCAAACAATTTTTACTTTATGTTATTTTTTAAAACCTTAAAGCCTGGACAGACTAGCAGTCAGATCGGGTCAACTCGGCCAACACTACAGTGAAACTTCCCGAGACTAAAGTGGTTCTATCGTGTTTGTGAGAATTTTTGTGTCAAAATTTTCAATATAAGTATACCAAAATAATTTTATATTATGATGGTATTACAAGTGTCCTAAATGACTATGAAGAAAAATTCATGAAAAATAGTTGCTAAATAATTTTAAAAAATCAAACACCAATGTCTATACTTTTCATAAATATTTCTTGGCCCAAAAATTAAAATTTAAAAAATTATTAAACTTATAATATTTTCAAATACTAATACCACTAGTGTGTCACATAATCTCAAAATTTGGACATATCAAATTAAAAAAAAATAAAGAGATATTCAAGTATAAAGATTTTGGTGCATGCCTTCAATTTCCTTGAAGCTTGCCATCACTCCAAGAGTCTTGAAGACCACTATTTTAGACATTTAAAGTTCATGGCTTGACTTTATTGAATATTAACAATTTCACTTAAAGCTAGCCGACATGAGATATAAACATTTATGCTTGACTCATCAAACACAACGGTGCAACAGAAAACTCAATATTATTTTTTGTTTAGTTTTAGTTAATCTAAACTCATTTTAAATATCATGCCATAACTTAAAATAAAATATATATATATATATATTATATTTCTAATATAAACTAGTTCTAATGCTATCTATATGATTTAATATATGTAGCTTATCTTTAAATAAACATATAAAAGATCCACAGAAATTTAAAAACTATGAGCCAATGTAACACAAACACTTCTTTTCAAGATAACTATGTCATATTTCAAAATACATAATATAAAATGGCATATATGATATCTTAATTTAAAAATAAATTATTTAGTAATTTAATATTATATTTATATTACAATTATCAAACTTTTCTACCTAAATTCATGGTGAAGATTCTTAATCCACTTTTCTTTTCTTTTAGTTTTTCTACAAACTCATAGACGCATGCACATGAGTTACTATATAATCTTTAATAACAAAAATATCTAAAATTCTTTAAGATTATATAACCCAAAGCATTCTCTCTACTTTCTCTACTACAAAAAGATCAACTATATGATTCCCCCATCGTGTTGTATAATTGGCATCTCACTAAATCATTATTATTAATTCTTCACTTATTATATTATATGGCCTCTCCATTAAATTGTATGATTCCTTCAACTCCCTATATATGGTTATCAGAAGCCCATCTTACTCTTTGACCTTTATCTAATCATAATTTTTGAGAATTCCATGGTACAATATGATCACTCCAACTATGATATCACGACATTATTGGACCACGCAATAAGCTTTCTTCTTGAACCAACTTAACTCTAAAAGAATTATTGATAATAATTTTATATATTGAGTCTAATCATATAGTAGACTCACCTCTAAACAAAACCATAAGGCTTAAATTCAATTATACTTTACTATAACACAAATCTAAACCCCCATAATTAATTATCATAGCATTCTTGTAAAAAAAAATAAAACCTCTAATTCCTTTATAAAAATGAATAAATTCAATAAAAAATATAATTTGCATTTTTTTGCCCTATTTTCACTCATTGTAGTAGCTTTCTAGTACGTTCTTCCCCTTCTTTATTCTTATTGTAATAATAAGTCTCCTTTCTGTCTTCCTTGCTGCTCCTCTTATGACCAACACAATTCTTTTCTTCTCTTTCTTGTTTTCCTCTTGAATTGAAATTTTCTTCTTCCTTCTTCTCTTTATTTTGTCTTTTTCTCCTTCTCTCCCTCCATTTTTCTTTCATTAGCTACATCTCTAAACAACATAAAACATTCAGTAATAACTTATTTAACACTAATCTTGTTAAAGATAATTGGCTTAAATTAAAAAGTATTATTTTCCATTTAAATATTTATAATATATAATGTATTATTGAAAAAATTGTAATTAATTATGTAGGTCATAAAACATTGTTAGCACAGTACAACTATATTCTTCAAAGAAAGTTCTTTTAAATTATAGGCTTTAATAAAATTTTATTTTCATTTAAAAATATGGCACACTTCTCAAAATAAAATTATTATTATTTTATTTTAATTAATAAATGTATTATTTTAAAAAATAATCTTATTCCTTAACTTTTATAACCTAACGTATTATATGTTGAGCATGTAGTATGGCATGCACAAATAACACATATTGTACTCTAATACAAATGAATAATATTTGCTCTACAACCTTAATGGCAAAATGCTATGTAATTTCTAGATATCATTATAGAAGAATATTAAATAAGATGATATATTTGTAAATAATAGAATATTTAGGTATTTTATAGAAATGTCATGTTGAAACTCATGGGGAATAAGATTTTCAAATTCTCAATAGTCATGGTATGGGTAAGATCAAAAATGATTTTAAGTACCCTCACTTCCCAAACTTAATTCAATAGCGATCTTTGAATATTTCAGGTCATCACAACCTCGTTGTCTCGACTTATAAATAAGTCTATTAGGCCCAATCCAACGAGCTTTTTCATATAAGAAAACTGAGAAGCAAAGTTGTGCCATAGAGAAGAGTTACAAAGGTTTGAGTCATCGATGATGTAAGTTTTTTAGAATGACTGTAAGAAAGATTGAAAGGCATCAAGGAAAGGATGTTAACTATCTAGTGGTCTCCCACATAAGCAAGGAATTTATTTAACCTTTGCGTGTCAATTATAAATCAGAGGTGTCCCCTAAACAAATGTACTTTGCGTGCTGTTTTGACATGAGAAAGTTGATCACGTTTTGGCTGTTCTTCCAAACTTGCTTGGGTTCCCCATCAAATATATATTCACACTCACCTACTGGAAAATGGACCAGGGAGATCAAAATGAATGGAGAAAGTGAATTTTTTTTTACTTTCTGCAATCAGATGATCTCATAGAAGACACAAAATTAATGGATATTTTGGGAAAATATAAGAAACTCTGGAGCGAGTGGGATGTACTTATTTTGATAATGTTAAGCCTCGCGATACAAATTGTGCTCATGTTCCTTGGACGTTTGGGAAACACATCAGCATCGAGAGAATGGATAAGAATGGTTGTTTGGAGCAACTATCTTTTGGCCAACTAGGTTGCCGACTTTGTTCTTGGCCAGCTAAGCAGCAGCATGGACAACAATAGCAACAATGCCATCCTCGCATTCTGGGCGACTTTCCTTCTGCTTCACCTTTGTGGCACAGACCCCATCACCGCCTATTCCATGGAGGACAAAGAGCTGTGGGCTCGACACCTTCTTGCCTTCGCCTACAAGCTCATCATTGCCGTCTATGTATTATTCTGGTCTCTTGCAAGTATCCTCCTGCTTGCTCCCACCCTGCTCATATTCTTTGTCACCATCGTAAAGTATGCAGAGCAGTCTTACTCGCTCTACAGAGCCAGCACTAACTGTTTTCACAGCTCCGTGGTCATTTAAAGCAAGAAAAGTCAATTAAACCAGATTTCTTCCAACCATAGGACAATGGTAGCACTTGTGTAGGACGAAAATGAAAAAGACGAATTGAATGCTTTAAAAGGAGCTTTCGATATATGCTCGGTTCGCAAGCCCTCTTTGTGGATGTTATTCCACTTGTGGACGTATACAAGGTAATCGGAGACATGTTGTAGGAGATGACTGTTAAGGATGTTTTGGGCCTGACAAGCATGGTACTCAGCGATGCCTATGATGAGATGTACACGAAGGGCATCGTGAATTGCTCACATGATGGTGTCATCCTCAGGGTGATCTACTCCTCTGGTATCCTTCTCGCTTTCTTGTTCTTCGTTTTCTCCCCAAAGCATGGCTTTGACACTAGTGACGTCACGATCACTTATGTCGTGCTTCGAGCTTCCATTTGTCCTGATACCGTGGCTTCTAGCATGTTCCTGCTTTTCGACTGGCCGGTGATCTTCCTTCTCGAATTTAAGAAACTGGGCAAGTGGGGTTTGCTTCTTGCCCAGCTCATTCTCAGAATAAGGAGAAGATTTTGGCGTGAAAGAGGATGGAGTCCTTTAGAGATGCTGCAAGTCAACTTGATCACCAACTGCTTCAGGATTGTAGCAGTACAGCCAAAGGAACATATATCACTAGACAATCTGAAGAACAGGAGGATAAACAAATGGGCACGCAGAATAGAATCCAAGCTTAGAAGACCCATTAGAGCATTTCAGGAGGCAATGGTATTGCCCCCGAGCTGGACCAATGGATTTTCATCCTAAACTTCGTATTCACTTCAGCATGGGTGGAGCTTTTGATGCCAGGAGCGAAGAATACTCGAGTGAGCATGCACAACCGGGGAGGCGACATTCTAACTTTTGTTTTGCTACTTGCGAAGCATGTGGGAATGGTAGATACATGACGGGTGGTGAACTGGCCACAACCAAAAAGCTAACGTCCTTCATTAAACTATGTTTAAGAAATCGCCCGCTTTGGTGATGACTTGTGAACAAGTGTTAATACTGTATCAATAGATTCAACTTTCGTAAAATCACAAATTCTCCTTCAATTGTTCTACAAAAATTTGTCCACAAAGCAATATTAAAGATAATGACACTCCAAAATAAACAGTCTTTCAAAGCATAGTTTTTGTACATTTGCTCATTGAGAAAGATGAAAGAAAAAAATATAATATATTGAAAAAAAATAATATATAGACATTTGTTCACAAATAATAATATAATCACATATAAATATTTTATGATAATAAATTAATAATATCAGTGACAAAAAAATCTTATATTTCATGAAAGAACAAAAAATATATTTTTTACTCTTTATATTGAAGTTGTTGTATTCATTTAGACTTCTACTTCTTCATCTTCTTCCTGTTCTTCTTCTTTTTCCTCTTCATCCTCTTCTTCTTCTACTTCTTCTTCTTTTTCTTCTTCTTCTTCTTCTATATCAACATCTTCTTCTTCTTCTTCTTCTTTATTATAATTATCATAATTATTATTATTATTATTATAGTTATTATTATTATGGTCATTATGATTATTGTTAGTACAATAATTATTATTATTATTAATATTATTTTTATTATTATTGTTCCCCTTCTTCTTCTTCTTCTTCTTCCTCTTCTAATTCTTCTTCTTCTTCTACTACTTCTTATCCTTCTTCTTCTTCTTGCACTTCTTCTTGATTTCATCATCTTACTCTCCTTCTTCTACTTCTTCTTCTTCTTCTTCTTCTTCTTTATCATCTTCTTATTCTTCTTCTTTCCCTTCTTATTCTTCTTCTTCTTTTTCCTTTCTTCTTCTTCTTCATCTTCTTCTACTCCTTCTTCCTTTCCTTCTCCATCTACACCATCTTCTTCTTCTTCTTCTTCTTCTTCTTCTTCTTTTCTTCTTCTTTTTCTTCTTCTTCTTCTTCTTCTTCTGCTTCTTCTTCTCCTTCATCTTCTTCATCATCAACATCTTCTTCTTCTTCTTCTTCTTCTTCTTCTTTTCTTCTTCTTTTTCTTCTTCTTCGTCTTCTGCTTCTTCTTCTCCTTCTTCTTCTTCTTCATCAACATCTTCTTCTTCTTCTTCTTCTTCTTCTTTATCTTCTTCTTCTTCTTCTTCTCCTCCTCCATCTTCTTCTTCTTGTTCCTCTTCAACTCCTTATTCTTCTTCTCTGTATTCTTCTTCTTCTTCTTCTTTGTCATCTTCATCTCCTTCTTCTTCGACTTGTCCTTTTTCTTTTTCTTCTACTTCTACTTCTTCATCTTCTTCTCCTTGTTCTTGTTCTTCTCCTTTTTCTTCTTCTTCTTCTTTTCTTCTTCTCCTCCTCCTCTGTCCTCTTCTTCTACTTTTATTCAACTTCTTATTCTGCTTCTTCTTCTCCTTCTTTTTCTTGTTCGTTTTGTTGTTGTTGTTGTTCTTCTTCTTCTTCTTATCCATCTTCTTCTTTATCTTCCTCTCCTTCTTCATCTTCCTCTCACTCTTCTTCTGCTTCTTCCTCTACTTCTTGCTCTTGTTCTTCTTTATCTTCTTCTTCTTCTTCTTCGTCGTCTTCTTCTTCAACTATTTCTTCTTATTCTTCCTCTACTTCTTCTTATACTTCTTCTTCTTTTTGTCATTCTTCTTCTTCATCTTCTTCTTCTTCTTCTTCTTCCCCTTCTTCTTCTTTTTTCTTCTTCTTTTTCTTCTTCTTCTTCTTCTTCTTCTACGTCTTCTGCTTGTTCTTGTTCTTCTTCTTCTTCTTCTCCTCCTTTTTCTTCTTCTCCTTCTTCTTCATCATCTCCTCCTTCTTCTCCTTCTTCCTCTTCATCTAACTCTCCATCTT
>JAIUJO010000032.1:1199369-1311869 GCA_023846275.1 Vanilla planifolia | reverse complement strand
AACCAACTCATATGTTCACATAAAGACACATACTCATATGCACAACGATAGCTCATAGAAGTGTAGACACACCTACACATGCACGTACACCCACATGCAGACATGCACAAGCAAACAAACATAGACACACAAATCGATGCAAGCACGTACACACACACACCCAAATGCATGTTGACATAAGCAATTGGAAATATTTTGGCACCCACATATAGAAACACATACCCACATGCTCAAACATGCATGAAGGCTTCACACATGCACAAACACATACAAATTCACAAACACACATACACACACACATGATCACATACATCCACACAAATGCCATGGATAGAGAAACACACACATGGACACAGACACACATACACAAGCAAGTGGACCCTCATAAACACACACACACATTTAACACATGTGCACAACCTTGCACGCACACGCACAAACATGCATGCACATACAGACTCATAGACTTGCACTCACACCCACACACATACACATATGCACGTGCACACACACGCTCACACAAGTACACACCTATGCATACACACACACAAACATACCCACACATGCACAAACTCAAACACACAGACATCAAAGCACGCCCAAACACACAAAATTTTAAACACACACCAACATGGACACATGCACGCACACACACAATAGTACACGTACATACAAACACTCGCACACACGCACTCACACACATGCACACACCCATGCCTTTACATGCACATTTGTACACACATACATAAGCCTATGCACACAATCACAAAGGTACAAGCACAAGCACATGCACATGCACACGTACCCACATGCTCAAAAATCACACATACACACACTTGTACATACATGAACATGAACAGACATACACATGCACATGCACACACATACATAAACACATACATACAAACACACAAACAAAAATATGCATGAATTAGCATGTAGATACACACAAACACATGCATAGACTTGTGTAAACACAAATGCACATACATGCATGCACACAAAGGCACACACATGCACACATAGACACACACACACAAACAAATTCACACATGCATAAACAATCACACACATGTACTTGCACACATGTACACACACATACACACACATATGTGCCTATGTCCACACAAAAACACACACACACAAACAAAGACCCACACACAGACACACTCACATTTTTGCACATGTGCAGATGCACATAGACGCTCAAAAATAAGTAAATGCCCACACAAGTTAACACACGCTCCCATACACACATGAGATATAATCACGTATGCACATGCACACACACATGTGCACACACTAACACACACATACACACACATTGATATGAACATTGAGATGCACACACACATAGACACACAAACATAAACACATGAATGTGCATAATAACACATAAACACACATGTACACACAGGCATAAACAAACATGTCATGCACAAACACACACACATAGGAAAACACATGTGTAAACAAACACAAAAACACACACAAGCATAAGGACACACATGCACATGTGCACACACCAATGCTCAGACACAAACACATACATAAACAAACATGCACACAAATGAAATTTCACACATAGACCCACGTGCACATAAGCACACATGTAAGCACACACACACACACACTCACCATACACATAAATACAGACACATGTACACACGAAACCATGAACACAAAGACACAGACAAATGAACAACCACATGCACAAAAATGCATGCACATTTTCACACATGCTTGCACCCATGCACACACACAAACACACCCACACACTCCCACACACATAGACATCCATGTACACATGCATGTACATCCACATGCACACATACAAAGGCATACAAATGCCCATGCACACACATTCATAAAACACAAGCACACACACACATGATTATATATAGGCATGCATAAATGCACACACACTTGCAAACAAATGACCACTTAGACACACTCGTATGCACCCACATGCACACAAATGTGTGTAAGCACGCAAAAACATACATGCACTTTATAGTCACATGAACACATGCATGTTAGCACATATGCATGCATGTACATGCACACGCATGCACATACACACACACACATGTGCACACATATGGATGTACATGCACAAACACACTTGGACATGCACACACACATACAGGTGTAGACAAACAGAAATGATACACCTATATATGCACACACTTGCACACACAAACACACTTGCTTGCACACACACATGTACACACACAAGTAAACATACTTACACATATAGGCACACATATTTGCACCCACAAATGCACACACATGTGCGTGCTTGCTTGCACACATGCATGACATTCACACACACACAATAGCACATAAGCACATATGTGCACACACACACAAAGAAACATACATGCTTTCACACACCCCGCACACAAATGACCTTGCGGATTAACAGACACGCAAATGCACGTGCATGCACACACACAGGCTCTTAGACACGCAGACACTCACACACACACATACACACATTCAAACCCACAAACATGTATACACACACACACACGACTAAATACACATACACATCCATTAGTACATGCTCATTTATATGCAAGCATGCACACCTACCCATGCACACATTCGCACTCACACATACACACACATACCCACATGCAAATATGAATATGCATATGCATACAAAGACACACATGCTCGCATGGACACACACACAAATAAAGAGTCAAATGCAAAGATATGCATGCACTCACATGCACACCCATATGCCTACACACACTCGCACACGAACACACACGCATATATCCATGCATGCATACACACACACATGCACACACATGCATATATGCACAAACATATGCGCACACATATGCACGTGTACAAATACTCCAAACATACCCACACATGCACAAACATTCACACACACGACAAAACAAGCACATACACACACATGCACATGCAAATGCATACATACATGCATGCAAACACAGACACACTAACACACATTTCGACATCCATGTATGCACATAAACACTCATGCCTACCAACCCACACAAGCACAATGATACACACACACTGCATGCACATTCACACGTACACCCACACACTAACACAATCACACATGCACACATGCACACAAACTCACACACACTCACACACAAATAGATATATGCATAAACACACACACATATGAAGATGCACACATATACACATATAATTATACATATACAAACTTGCACACAAATGCATGTGTAGGCACACATGCATATGCAAAATATGAACACATGAACATGAATAAGTGCACATACATGAACTCACACATGCACACATGCAAGCTCATGCATATAGGCACACATGCATAATTGCACACAAGCACATGCACACACATGTACACACACATGAACACACACACACACACATTTTTGTCATGCACAAACAAGCAAGCACACACAAATATACACTCATGCACCAAAACACAAACCACACAGACCCACACACACAAGTAGACACACACAAAAATGGACCCACACACACACATGTGCACACATGAAGGTGCACTCACACACACCAATATGTTGTTGCACACCTGTGGATACATACACCCCACATAGACACTAGCACACATGAACATAAGCACACAAATTTAAATGCAAACCCACACACATGCACTTGCATGCATACACATACAAATGCATTGACGCGTGTGCAAACACACTCTCTCTATCACACACAAAAAGGAACACACTTGGACATACACAAACACACACAAAAGCACATATGAACACAAACTCATACACACACTAAAACATACATGTAGATATGCAAGCAGATGTGTGCACACACACACCACACAAATCACATGCACGGACACACAACTCATACAAAGCACACACATATATGGTCACACGCGCACACATAAACATACACATCCACCCACACACACTTAGATGCATATGCACACACACAACAACATAAACATACCTACACAAAACCATAATGACATGCATGAACACATACATAAAATCAAATAGGCATGCACCCACGCATAGGCATAAGAACATGTACACAAAACATCACACACACACAACCACACATGTCCACGTACATGCACATGCTCACACATATTTACATACATGCATATGCACATGCACTCACACACACACATATAGACAAACATGCACAAATGAACATGAACATGCAAACACACACACAAACACCTACGTAGACTCGCATGTAGCTACATGCATAGACATACTTTCACAAACACACACACACAATAATAAATAAGCACACACACACTCACACATACACACATACTGGCATGTATGCATAAACACTTGCTGCATTCACAAACATGTGCACATCTACAAGCAAACACATGTCTACACAAACATATAAGAGGGAGAGAGAGAAAGAGATGTACATGCACACACATACAGACTAGTGTGTACACACGGACACACAAACACATACACATACAGACACATAGGCATGCACACACACAATAATACCCACAAACATTAATACACATAAACACATGCACACATAACACACACAACATAAATAGTACACATAAATGTACACATACTCATGCATGCACACATACACACACAAACACCAGCATGCACTCAAACATATAAAAATGTACAAACACATGCATGCACATGCACATGTACATGCACTCACACACATTCATACACACATGTATGTTGGACACACCCACCTACACCAACACACACACTTGAACACACACACACACATACACATATTCACACATGCACATGCACACACACACATGCACATGCACACACATGCACACACAAAGTCTCACAGTCTACACATGTATGTACACACAATAAAAAAACACACACACAAATGCACACATGCACATAAACACACATGTACACATTCTCCCACATAGAAACATATATGTACTGACATACAAATGCATGGGAATGCACACACGCACTCACAGGCCCACACTTAACCACATATATATAACCACATATGCACACACACACATGCACACAAGTAGTTACACACAAACACATACATGCACACATGCACATGCACATGCACACACACATGCACACACACATGCACACACACATGCATAAATGTATAAACACATGCACATGCATGCATATACACACATAGAAACATGTGTGTACACATGCACACATGCACAAATGCACACACACACAAACACACACATGCATGCACACACAAATGCACACAACCACATACATGCACACACATGCATGCACACAAGCACACATACATACACACATAAACACAAGCATGCATGAGCACACACACATGCACATGAAGACATGCACTTACAAGCATATGCACACATACATAGACAAACATGAACAAATACACACATATGCATAAACACACATGAACACCCACATATTTGTGCACAAGAACACACACATGTATGAACATATGCACATGCACATAGTTGTACAGAATTATATACGCACACATATACACATGCATGCACACAAACACACATGCATGCACACACACGCACATGTATATGCATAAGCATATGCCTGTGCACATGCAAACACACGAACATGCACATGCATATACATACATAAATAAACACACACACACACATGAAAATTCACCAACATGCACATATACACATCCATATATGTGCACGCATAGACAAACTTGAATGTTGACACACATGCACACACAAACATACACAAACTCATACACACCCACACACATGAACACACGTATGCACCCCCATACCCACACATAAAAAAAGTGTGCATGTGCACACACACACTCTCATTCATGCATGTATGCATGCACAAATAAACACACACATACTCATGCATACAAAAACACACACACAAGTACATGATTGCACATGGACCACCGTACACACACACATGCACTCACATGGACTCACACACACACTTGAGAACATGCATACATACACACACACATAATGTAACATGTGCATACACACACATGCACACACACATAAGCACACATTCACACATGTAAAGACACAAAAATACACTCATATGAATATGCAAACACACACACACACTCATGTTCACACACATGTACATATGTGCACAACACATACACATATAGATGCACACTTACACAAATGCTCTCATACACACATGTGCATGCAAACATGCACACACACACACCCACAAAGACATACAAGCATGCATGCACATGTGCATAGAAAGTCAAATAAACATGCACACATCTATACACATATAAGAGCATACACACATATATGCACACAAACACACACATGATCACAACAACACCCATACACATGTGCATAATATATGCACACTGACACGCACACACATGCATGCATACCCACACTCAAACATGCACACATGCACTTGCACACACATACACACACTAAGACATGCATAAGCACACCAATGTACACTCACATGCACAAATACACTCGTACAAATAGACAGGTGCACACACACAAAAACTCACATGTACGAACATGTGTGATCTCACACATTCACACATGCACACACATGCGTGCATTCACATAAAAACACATGCACACACATACACACAAAACACATGCAAACACACATGTCTAAGCACACACACACATGCACACCCACACATGCAAATATGCACACATACACATAAACACAAACAAGCACATATATGTGTGATCATGGATACAAACATATACACACACACACAAACACATGCACAAATGCACACATAGAGATACACATCGACACTTGATGTGAATTGTATGAGACAAATGTATAAGAGAGGAGAGATGAATTATATGTTTATGAAATCTTTTGAATTTCAAAAATTTTTTAATTAAAGAAATACTTTTATGCTTAAAAGTAAACATTTTTTAAGAAGATTTGTTAACAAAATAAAATTACTCAATAATAAAAGAAATGTACCAAGTGTTTTAAATTGTTTGGCAAAAACCTATGCTTGCATCTAACACTAATTATTGGTCAAGCTTCCACTAACTGCTTCTTTTTATCAAGGTTAGTTTGGGTAAACAAATTAGAAACCAATGCTCCAATAAGACACAAAAATCAACAAAAATTGGCAATACAAAAAATTAAAAGACTTTATAAAAATTTTTGCATATGAATTTCCTACTCTTTTAAATCTTTCAAACAAGAGTGGTACAAACTAATTGATGAAATAGATGTTACAAACATAATGTAAAAAGATTGTAGAAGAGAGTAGAAGAAATAATAATTGAAAGAACCCATAGCTCCGATAAGCATGCTAAAATTTGATACTCTAAAATTTGGAGTTCTCTTGAGCGTTTATGAAATACAGCTTAAGATTTAAGTAATACAATATATCTTGACATTTAAGTGAAACAAAATTAAGCTTAAATGTTATTAGTAATATTTAAATTGATTTTGGGATCATCACAACAAAGGATACAACAATCACCCTTACAAGATTATAAATTGATACTAGAATTAAATTTAAACGAGTAAAGACAATATAATATTAATGAATATAATAAGTAATATAATATTCAATTTTCTAGCCCACACAATTTGATAACCACTACTCTCCCTAAATTTTGGCTTGCACTCTTATTGAATTCTACCACTAAGTTTTCTCCCTTTTGTAATCATTCGAAGGGTTTATATGTTATGAAAGAATTACGTAGATAATGGCTAAGTAAAAATATCAACTAATTAGACAAAAGATGGAACAAATGACTATTAAATCTCTTTCTACTATGCAAGTCCTTTAATAAAGTGATACCTTATCTTTATGTATTTAATTCTTCAGTGCTAAATAGGACCATTACATAAACAAATTACAATTGAATTATCACAAAATTTTAATATTTTTGTAAATTCTAAGCCATAATCTAAAAGTTGTTGAATTTATAAAGCTTTAGTACACAATTACCTATAGTAATGTACTCATCCTTTGTTATTGATAGTACAACATAATTGTTTTTTTACTAACCCAAGAAATTAGTAAATTGTCTGTTAATTATAAAAATTAAAGCTAATCTTTGTATCAGTCTTACAACTAACAAAGTAAACATCTATGTAGGATATCAAATCTAACCTCACATTTAGGGTAAAATTAGTTTAGAGTCTTAGTGCCCATAAGAAATTTAAATATATGCTCAATTTCTTGTAGGTGTGATTCTTAGGATTATACTAAAACTTTGAAAACAAGCCTACACTAAATACAATATTAGACCTTCTTGTATTAAGATACCATAATTATCCAATCATTTTTTTAAATGATTTTGTGTCAATAGTCTTTTGAACTCCATCTTTATCTATGATAGTGCTTATACTAAAATGAGTCTTCCTTTCCTTCATGTTCTCATAACTAATCCTCTTTAGCAACTCCACCAAATACATGGTTCGAGAAATAAAAATTTCTTCACTTGTTTACTTGACGAAAAGTCCTAAGAAAAAGGTTAACTATCTCATCATACTCATTTCAAATTTATTATTCATAAAATTAGCAAACCTCATGCACATCACTTTTTTAGAAGCTACAAAGATTATGTTATTCACATAACTATAAATATTAATTGACCATTATAAAAATTTTTAATAATTAAAGTATTATCTACCTTGCCACTACAAAAACTATTTGACATATGAAAAATGCACAATCTTTTGTATCAAGCACTCGGAGCTTGCTTCAAACCATAAAGTTCCTTCTATAGAAGATTTATCTTTTCACGTATCACAAATATTGCAGATTGTTAAATTAATACTTCTTCATTTATATATTTATTTAAGAATATACTTTTAACATCTATTTGGTATAATCTAAATCTTCTATAGCAACAAAAGCAAGTAAAATCTTAATTTCCATAAGTTTAGCTATAGAAGCAAACGGTTCATTCACATCTACTTCTTCAACTTGACAATAAACTTTGGCTATTGCTCTAGCTTTTTTAAAGAAAACTTTACTAAGTGACAATATCATTTACATTATAATGTAGAACAATTATCATGTGATATAAGACATTCTAGACCACCATCTTCATAATGTATAAAAATTAAATGTATGTATTATCTTTTCTACATCTAATGATAAGTGAAACATTTTTTTACTAATAATGAATTCAGTTTTAAAAAATAAAATATTGATCTTTGAATCAAATAATTGACTAATTCTAACAAGATTATACATTAGATCTTGTACAAGGAGGATCTTCCTTATAGAAGTGTGTTTGTTACCTATAGTTCTAATTCCAATCACTTTTTTCTTAGAGTTGCCAACAAGAGCTACTTCACCACCATCATAAGACTTCAAGTGAATGAATAAAGATGCATCCACTATTCAAGTATCATATACCTTCCCCAACCCTTGAAGGAAGGCTTGCTTACGAAAAAAATCAAGCTTTTTTTTTAGGACCTAAGCCTTTTTTTTATTCATATGCCTTAACTTGATCATTAATTGAACTATTTTTCTAATCGATAGAAATATAGAAGGTTTATAATAAACAACATTTCTAAATTTGTAATAGAGAGATTTTTGTCCAACTCTCATGTGCAAATTACAAACTACAATTGGACCTAAACATATTTAACAATTCTACTACATCTAATCCTATGAAAAAAAGTCCCATAATAAGCATATAAAATTTTTAAGCCATTTAATTATCTAACAAAGCATGTCTTTTTTATAATGCTGGAGGCTTTTTCATTTCTCTTACTCTTAATCTTTTGCAAATAATTAGTAATTCAACTCATTTAATTATTCACACATGCCTAAATAATTTTTGTGTTCTTTTTTAAATTTAAAAAATTTAAAAGCTATTTTTTGTACTTTGTGTAAGCATTAATATACTATTCCTCATAAAGAAGAACTAACTAAATCATCCCATGTTATCTTCATGGATTTCTTTTTCTTATTATATTTTTAAAACTTCTCAACTTTATCCTTGTAGTTTGGGTAATTGGCCTTGTATGCCAAGGTATTTTGTATTCATAACAAATTATTTTTCATTAGAAACCATCTTTCCCTTTTATTTCATATTATTTACAAATCATTTACATACATTAATTTTATTTTGTAAACTACATAAAGCTTTTGAAATAAGAACTACCTCATTTGGGATAGAGAAATCTATGTTTATAGAAGAATCAACTATAATGGCTATTATTTCTTCTTTTTTTCCTTTCTTTTTTAGCCACAAGTTCTTCATCACTTCTTGAAAGATCAATCATTTGTTAAGAGCTCACAAAATCACTCATCTAATGACATTTCAAAAATATTTTATATTATTTTAAACATTGTCACAAATGGATCATTTTGTTGAGGAAGAACTCGAAGAATCTTCCTGACCTATTCACTAATAGAGAACTTTTGCCAAGTTTAGGAAAAGCTTTAATAATATTCATAAACCTTATAATCATAACCTTAATACTCTCATCTAGATTTATCCAGAATAATTCATAAACTTGAACAAGCATATTGTTTGTCTCCTTAACTTGAGAAGTACCATAATGTGTAACTTCTTGGTTAGAAGAAATCTCATGTGTCATTTTCAAGTTAATGATTCGATTATGTCTGAAAGTATCCAAACCACACTACAAAATATTCATAGCTCAAGAATTTTGTTGACCTCTATGTTTTCTCTTCAGAGTGAGTTTACCTAATGTTTTCTCACTTTTTCTCTATTAATAGTGTTAGTTGAAAACTCAAATTTATTTTCAATAATATTGTAAATTTTTAAATCAATAGATTATAAAAATAAACGCATATAATTTTTCTAATAATAATAAAACTCTCCTTTGTATAAAGGTGGTGCATGTGGCAAAGTCCCTTCAGATAATATTATATTATCCTCAACACAAGGAAGAGCCATTGGGGTCTTGGCTTAGAAATTTCTTTCTTTTGATGAAATCCTCACTCTAAAACCCTTAATTTGAATTATGTTATACAAAACATACAAGTGGAAGGTGAATTATTTTTAACAAATTTTTAATTTCAAAAAACTTTTTAATTAAAAACATTTTATGCTTAAGAATAAAAATTTTTCGTCAAAAGATTGTTATTGAAATAAAATTTTCTTACTAATAAAATAAATAGACTTAAGATTTTTTAGGTTTTTCAACCAAAACCCATGCTGATATCCACACCTAATCATCAATTAGCTTCTATAAACCATTCTTTTTTTTGCTAAGGTTGGTAAGGGTAAACTAATTACAAACCGATGCTCCAATGAGAAACCAAAATCCAAAACAATTGGCTATAGTAAAAAATTAAAAGCTTTACAAAGATTTCTACATTAAAAATTTTTACAACTTCAAATCTTTTAAACAAGAGTGATACAAACAAATTAATGATATAGATGTTAGCAAGATGTTGCATTAAGTTTATAGAAAAAAGTAAAAGAAATAATAATTTAAAAGAAATAATAACTAATTTCTATTTGTAGTCAAAATAAAAATATCCGAAAATGACTCTCTTATTTACTAGAATTAGCCTTTTTTAAAAGCTAGCCATTATAAGAGATGAAAGCAAAAAATGAAATCCAACTGTGTTTGATTCTAAACTATCCAATTAGAATAACCATTGAAGGGTTTGGATCTAATCACAATAAGTTATTATCTGGATCTTTAGTCCTAAAAGCTAAATGGATAATGATGATGATCAAGATACTATTCTTATTTGTGTGTGTTTGCATGTGTGCATGTGTCCTTATGTTTGTGTGACCATGTGTGTGCATGTACATCTTCCTATGTGTGAGTGAGTGAGTGTGTGTGTTTGTGTGTATGCATGTGTGTGCACGTGTGTATGTATAGTTGTGTCGTTCATGCATTTACATGTGTTTGGCTCTATAGTTCTTCATACATGTGTATTTGTGTGTGTGAGAGAGAGAGTGTGTGTGTTTGTATGTGTGTGCACATGCATGAGGTGTGTTGCACAAATCTATGGGGGTATTTATTTGTGTGTATGTTTACATATGCGAATGCATATGTATGTGTGTGCATGTGTGTACACATGTATTAGCATGTGTGTGCAAGTGTAGGCACATGTGAGTATATATGTGTGTAAGTGTGTGTGTGTGTGTGTGTATGCATATGTGCATGTGCGTGTATGTGTAGGTGTTCATGTGTGCATTTATGTGTGTTCTTATTGTGTGTGTGCATGTATACGCACATATGCACCTACATGCACACCTGTGTGTGTATATATGTGTGTGTGTTTATGCACATGTCTTTATGCATGTGTGTGTCTGTACATGTTTTTATATGTTTGTATAAGTGCACATGTTTATGTTTGTTCATTTATGCATGTGTGCATGTACATGCATGAGTGCATGTCCATGTGTGTGTGTATGTATTTTATGTGCTTATGTGTATGTGTATGTGTGCATGCATGTGTGTGAGTGGGTGTGTTTGTGTGTGTGCTTGCAAGAATGTGTGTACATGCTTATGTGTGTATTTGTGTGTGCCTCAATGTATGCGTGCCTTAATGTGTGTGTGCCTTAATATATGCATGCCTCAATGTGTGTGTGCATGAGTGTACATGTGTTTGTGTTAGTGCATTCAATTGCATGCATCTAGATATGGGTGCTTGTCTATGTGTGTGTACATGAGTGTGCTTATCTATGTGCTCTTGTGCGTTTGTGTTTGCCTCTGCTTATGTGTGTGCATGTGCTTGTGCATGCACATGTTTGGGTGTGTGTGCATGCATGTGCAACTTTGTGCGTGTGTGTGCATCTATACGTGTCTTTGTATATGTGTGCATGTGTGTTTCTATAAGTGTGCATTTGGTTGTGCATACATGTCTGCATGTTGTGCCTATGTTAAAGCATGCATGTGCATGTGTGTTGGTAAGTATATGGTGTGTATGTTTGCATGCATGTTTGCACAAGCGTGTGCGTGCATGTGTGTACAAGTAGGTGTTTCCATGTGTTTGTGTGTGTAGACTATGCAATGTTTGTTGTGTGTGACTCGACATGTATGAATGTGCATGGGTATGGATGTGCTTATGTTTGTGAAAGTGCATATATGTGTGTGCATATTTTCATCTACACATATACATGTACATGTGTGTGTGTGTGTGTGCATATGTACAGCCATATGTGCATGTGTGTGCGTGTGCACGTGCCTATGTAGATGTGCATATGTGCATATGTGCACATGTTTGTGTGCATGTGTGAATATGTGTGAGTGTGTGTGTGCAAATGTATGGATGAGTGTGCCTATGCATTCATGTGTGTGTGTTTGTCCTTTTACATGTATGTGTGGTTGTGCATGCATGTATGTGCATTTATGTGCATGTGAGTGTGTTTGCATGTGCTTATGCATATCCATGCACGTTTGTTAATGCATGAGTGTATGTGTTTATCCTTGTGCGTGCATGTTTGTGTGCATTCTGGTGCACATGTGTGTGTGTGTGTGCATTAGAGTGCACATGTATGTACGTATGTGTGCTCACATTAGTCCACTTGTGAGAGTGTGCTTCTTTAAGTGTGTGCATTCATGTGTGTATTTGTATACTTTGTGTGCATGCATGTGAGTGCATGTAGGTGCATGTAAATATGTGTTGGTTTGCAAGTATTTGTGTGTGCATGTCTATCTCTATATGTGTGCCTATGTTTCATGTCTATATATGCATATGTGTGTGAGAATGTGTTTGTATGTATACATGTGTGTGCATGTGTGTGTGGATACGTGTTTGCGGTAGATTGTATACATGTGTGTTTATGTCGTCTAAACATATGTGTGCCTACATGTGTTTGTGTGTGTGCCTATGTCTATGCATGAGAGTCTGTGTGATTAAATATGTGAGTATGTGTGAGTGTGTGGGTGTGTGTGTGCATCTAAGTGTATTTGTCTGCATGTGCATGCATGTGCTAGTGCATGAGTGTGCACACACATGCACATTTGTGCTTGTGTTTGTGTTTGCATAATGTGTGCATGTGTGTATGTAGGTACACTTGTGTGTGCACATGTATGTGTGTGTGCATAGATTCTTGTGTGTGTAAGCCTTATGACATGTGAATGTGACTATAGGCATGTGTGCATTCCTATGCCTGTGTGTATGCATACGTATTTATGCTCATGTGTGTGTATGCACGTGCTTGTGTGTGTGTGTGTGTGTGCATGTGCATGTGTGTATACATTTGTCTATGTATGTCTTTGTGTGAGAGCATGTGTGTGTGTATATGCATTTGTATGTTTGTGAGCATATTTGTGTTTGTTAATGTTGATGTCTGTCTGTATGCTTGTATGTGTGTGCATGCATGTGTGCATTTTTGTGTGCGATTGTGCATGGGTATGCTAGTATGCATGTGTGCATGAATGTGATGATGTGTGTATCTATGTGTTTTCGAGTTTGTGTGAATGGGTGCATGTGTATATGTGTGTATGTATGTGTGTCTATGCTTGTGCATGGATATGTACATGCATGTCTACATATAAGTGTGTGTGTGTGTTTTGCATGCATATATGTGTGTTTGTGTGTGTGTGAATGTATATTGAAGTGGATGCATACTGTGTGTGTGCGTGTATGTGCATGTGTTCTTGTGTGTTTGTGTGTGTGTATGTGTGTGTGTGTGTAGTTGTGTGTGTGGGTGTGACTTTGTGTGTGAGTGCATGTGTGCATGTATTTGCATGTGTGGGTTGGTGTGTGTGTGTGTGTGTATGTGCATGTATGCAAGTAAGCATTTATGTATACATGTGTATGTATACATTTCTATGTGAGTGCATCCATGTGTGTGTGTATTTGTCTATGTATAATGTCTATGTGTTCATGTATACAAGTTGGCATGCTTATGTGAAAGTATATATGTGTTTGTATATGACTACACGTGCACACTTGTGAGTGCTGAGTGTATGTGCATGTGTGTGTGAAAGTGCATGTGTGAGAATATGCCTATTATTGTCCATTTGTGTGTGTGTGTGCACATGTGTGTCTGTGAGTTTAATTGTGTGTATGTGCTTGTCTATGTGTGCATGTGGATTTGTGTGTGCTCTACATTTTCCTTTTTGTGTTCCTTTACATGTGTGTGTATGTGTTTGTGTGAGTGCATGTGTGAGCATGTGTGTATGCATGTGTTTTTATGTGTGTATGTTCATGGGTGCACTTGTGTGTATGGGTGTGTGTTTCTGTATGCATGTGTGTATACATGTGTGTTTATGTTTTCATGTACATGTGCGTGTGTGTGCATGTGTGTATATATTCGTGTTTGTAGGTGTAGGACTGTGAATGTGGATGCTTGCTTCCATGTGTGTTTGTATGTGTGTAGGAGTGCACACATGTGCATGGGTGCCTATGTACACTTGTGAATATGTGTGCATCTCTATACATGTGTATGCATGGTCATTTATTTGTGTTCATGTGTTTGTGACTGTACATGTTTGCATGTAAGTGTGCATGCCTACTTGTGCAAATGTCAACATCCAAATGTGCATGTGTGTGCCTACATGTGCCTGTGTGAGTTTGTTTATATTTATATTTGTGTGTGCATATGCGTTTATGTGTGTGTGTGTGTGTGCGTGTGCATGCATGTGTGTGGGTGTGTGTATGTGTGTGTGTGTGTGCTTGTGTGTGAAATTAGGTACATGCACTTGTACTTTTGGGTGCATGTTCATGTGTGTTTCTCCATACAAACCTTTGTGTGTACATGAGTGTTTGTGTTTGTGTGTGCATGCATGTGTATATGCATATTCATGTGTGTATGTGAGCATATTTTTGCATTTATGTGTGTACATATGAGTGTGCAGGTGTTTGTGCTATACATATGTTTGGAAATATGAGTTGGTGTGGCTGTGTTATTGTGTGAGTGCGTGAGCCTATGTGTGGGTGCATGTGTATTTGTGTGTATGCTTATGTGTGTTTTTTTGGTGTGCTTACATTTTTGCATGTACATACTTATGCATATAAGCATGTGTGAATACTTTTGTGCATCTATGTGTGGGATGGGGGTGCATGTGTATGTGTCACTATGCATATACATGTGTGTAAGTGTGTGCGTGCATGTTTGTTTGTGTCTATGTGTATGTCATGTGTGCATGTTCAAGAATGTTAGTGTGTGCGCATGTGTGTGTAGGTTTATGTGTTTATGGGCATGCATAAATGCATGTGTGTGAGAGAGTGTGTGCTGGTGTCTATGTTGGTGTTTGTGAGAGTGTCTACTTGCATGCATGCATGTGTGTGTAAGTGTAGGCATGCCAATGTGTGTGTAAGTGAGTGCATTAGTGCATGTGAGTGTTTGAGTGTTTTTTTGTGTGTGTGCATGTGTACACACAATAACATGCGTACGTGGTGCATGCACATGTGCATGTGTGTTCATGTGTTTGTGTGTGTGTGCATGTAAAATCTTTGCACGTGTGTGCATGCATGCATGCACATGTTTATGTGTCTATGCATGTGTGGATATGTAATTATGTGTGGATGTGCATCTGAGTGTATTCGTGTGTGTGTGTTTGTGCATCTCCATGTGTGCATGCATGTGTATCTACAAGTGTGAATGTGTGTGTGTGTGGAGGGGGGTGCATGCGTGTGTGTGTCTATCTATATATGTGTGTTTGGGTGTGTGTGTGTGTGTTTGTGCTTGCATGAGTATTCTTTAGTGTGTGCTTTTAAAAATGTGTGATGTCTGTGTGTGGGTCATGTTGTGGGTGTGTGTGTGCATGCATTTATGTACATCAGTCTTTGTGCGCATGATTATCTTTGTATGTGTTTGCACTTATGTGGTAATGTGCATACCTCTGTGTGTGCAAGTGTCTATGTGCATATGTATGTTTATGCAGGTGTGTGTAGGTTTTTGTGCATGTGCTTGTGCATGTGTGCGTGTGTGTTGATATGTGAGTACACATGTGCATGCTTGCATTTGCACACGAATATACATATGCATGTGTGAGTGGATGTGTGTATGTGTGTTTTTTGTATTTGTTTGTGTGTGCATGTGCATGTGTGTAATTTTTTGTCTATATGTGAATGTACCTTTGCATGTCAAGCATGTGTGTGTGCACATTTGTGTGCGTGTGTGTGTTCATGTGCATTTTTGAAGAAGTAGAGGATAAGGAAGAAGACAAGAAGAGGAAAAAGAAAAAAGTGAAGAAAAAGAAGAAGAATTAGGAGAAGAATAAGAAGAAGAAGAAGAACAATTATAAGAAGAAGAAGAGAAATAAGAAGAAGAAGAAGAAGACGATGCATGTATGTATGTGCATGTGTGTATACATGCATTTGTGTGTCATATGTGCTTGTTTGTGCATGTGTGAGTGCATGTCGACCTGTGTCTATGTGTGTGTGTGCATGCACATATGTGTGTGCATGTAATTTTCCATGAATGTGTGTGCATGTGCATATCTATGCATATGTGTGCATGAATGTGTAGGAGTGTGTACGTGCATGTGTGTGTGTGTGTGTGTGCATGTGGGTGTGTGTATGTCTATGTTTGTGTGCTTGTGTGTGCCTGTATATGTATGTGCATGTGTGTTGTGTGTGTGCATGTGTGCTTGCATGTGAGCATGTGTGTGTTTTTGTGTTTGTGTGCATGCACACATGTGTGCTTGTGCATGTGTGTATTTACATGTGTGTGTGTTTGTGTATACATGTGTGAGTGTATTTCTGTGTGAATGCATGCATGTGTGAATGTGAATATACATATATGTGTCTGCACATGTGTGTATATTTGTCAGTATTTTTTCATGTGTGTGCATGTGCATGTGTTCATGGATATGTGTGCGTTTTAATGCATGTGTGTTTTTTTGTGTGTGTGCATGTCTGTGGGAAAATACATGTGCATATAAATATGAGTTTTCCTATGCATGTGCTTATGTGTGCATGTGCATGCATGTGCATATATATGTGTATGTATGTGTGTGTGTGTGTGTGCGGGTGTGTCTATGTGGACTTGTGTATGCATCAATGTTCACATGTGTTCTTGTGGATGTGTGTCTATGGGCATGTGCATTTGTGCATGGTGTGCAAGCATGCAGCCATCCATCCAAGTGTGTGTGTGTTTATACATGTGTGCATGTGTGTTTTTTGTGTGTATGTTTGTGTGTCTATTTGTGCATGCATGTAGGTGTATGTAAGTGTGTGAGGTGCTATATGTGTGATATATATTTATGTAGGTGTGCATGTATGTTTGTGTGAGTGAATGTGTATGTGTGTGTGTGTGCAAGCTTGTATGTACAGGTGTGCACGTGTGTGTGTGTGTGCATATATGTTTGTTTGTGTGTGTGTATCTGCGTGTTCATATGTGTTTGTGTGTGTGTTTGCTTATGCATGTATTTGTTTGTGTGCTTGCATGACTATCTTTGTTTGTCTGTGTGTGCATGTATGTATTTGTGCATGTCAAAATTTGTGTGCAAGTGCATGCATGTGTGCACATGTATTAGTGGTTATCTGTCCATGTCATGTGCATATGCATGCGCTTTATGTGTGTGTGTGTCCATGTGCATGTTTGTGTGTGCATGTAAGTGCTTGTGTGTGAGTGTGTGTGTGTGTGTGTTCATATGTGTGTAAGTTTGTCTACATGTTTGTGTGTGCCTATGTGCTGAGTGTGCATGGGTTCTTGTGTTCTTTTGCATGTATGCCAAAGTGAGTAAGTGGCTATGTGTGGGTATGGGTGTAGATGTGTGTGTGTATATGCATACAAATGTGTGTGTGTGTTTGTCTACTTGTATATGTGTGAATGTGTTTGTGTGTTTTGTGCATCTATGAGTGTGTGCTCACACACATGCGTTTTCATGCATGCATGTGTGTTTATGTGTGTGTGCCCACTTGTGTGCTTGTGTTTGTCTTTTCATGTGTGTGATGGTTCGTATCTATGTTCCTGTGTGTGTGTGTGGGAGTGTATGATTATGCATGTCTGTGCATGTGTGTGTATGTTGTTGTGGCATAAGTGTGTGTACATGTGGGTGTATGTAAGTGCATGTGCATGTGTGTGTTTGTGGGTTTACATGTATGTCTATATGCATGAGTGTGAGTGTGAGGAGGTTTGTGTTTATGCATGTGTTTGTGCATGTAGGTGTGCACCTGCATACGTGAGTGTGTGTGCATGTGAGTGCACAAGCCCACAAAAAATATGTTTCCAAGAGTGTGTGTGAGTGTACACAAGCATGTGTGTGTTCATTATTGTGGGTGCATGTGGCTATTCATGTGTCTGTGTCTAAACACGTGTGTGTATATCCATGAATGTGCAAGCGAGCACATGTGAGTGTGTGTATGTGCATGTGCATGTGTGTGATTGCACGTGTGTGTCTACATGTGTGTTCATGTGTTTGTGTGTGTGTGCATGCAAGCATGTGCGTTCTTGTGGTTACTAGCATGTGTACCAATATGTGCATGACTGTGAATATACATGTGTGTTTGCATGCATATGTCTGTTTGTAAGTGAGTTTGTGCATGCATATGTCTGTGTGTAAGTGAGTTTGTGCATGCATATGTTTGTGCATGTGTGCTGCAGCACATGCATGTTTGTGTGTGTGTGTGTGCACATAAATGTGCATATATGTATGTGCTGTGCACGTGTGTTTATGTGTATGTGTGTGAGTGAGTTTGTGTCTGTGTATCTGTGTGTGTGCATGTGAGACTTTGTGTGCTTTTGAGTGTGTGTTTTTTCTTATGGGAGTGTGTGGGTGCATGTTTGTCCTAGTGTTGATGTGATTGTGTGCAAATGCATGACTATGTGCATGCATGTATGTGTGTGTGTGTGTGTATCCACACATGTGTGTTTGGGTGAACATTTATGCATGTGGACGTGTGTTCATGTGTGTGTGCAAGTGCGTATGTGTAGTTGTGTTTGTCTATGCAAGTGTGTGCATGCGGGAGCGTATGAGTGTGTCTGTTTGCCTATGCTTTTTTTATTTGTGCATGTCTATGTGCGTGTGTGTATTTGAGCACTTGTTTCTGTGTGTTTGCATAGGCAATGCATGCGTATGTGTGTTTGTGCATGCAATGCTTGTGTATGTGTGGGTGTGTGCATGCACACATGCATGTGTTCTCATGCATGTGTGTCTGCTTGTGTGCATGTGTACTAGTGTTTATGTTTTCTTATGTGTGTTTGTGCTTGTGCATGTGTCTATGTTCCTCTATGAGTGTGTTTATATGTGTGAGTGCATCTTTGCTAGTGTGTGTATGTGTTTGTTGTTGTGCACAACTGTGTCTATACATTTGTGGCTCTATGTGTGTGCATGTGTGTGTGTGCATATGTGTGATTGCATGTGTATTGGTGCATATGTCTGTGTGTGTTCGGCTTTGTGTGTTTGAGCATGTGCAAGTGTAGTTATGTTTATGCATGTTATTTCATTTGTGTGTGAGTGCATACATGCATGTGAACACATGCACAAGTGTGGGTGTGTGCATATGTGTTTGTGTGTGTTCATTTGCATGGGATTGTGTGATTGTTTGTGCAAGTGTGCCTATGTGTGCATTTGAGTGTGTGTACATGTATGCATGTTTATGTTTGCATGCATGCACATTTTTATGTGTAGGTGCTTGTGTGTGATTGTTTATGTTTGTGTGTGTTCTTGTGTGCATATGTATGTGTGTGATTGTACTTGTGCGTTTGCATTTGTGTGCATGTCTGTGCATGTAAATACATATGTATCTACATGTTTGTAAGAGCATCTATATGCGTGTGTGCTAGTTCATGCACATGTTTGAGTGTGTGCATGCATGTGTGCTTGCATATGTGTGTGGATATGTGTGTTCATGTGCATTTGAGTTGGTGTGTGTGGGTGTGTGTTTGTGCATATGTGTACATGATTGTGTTTGTGTGCATGCAAGTCTTGTTCATGTGTGTGCATATGTGTGAGCATGTGTGTGGATGTAGGCGTGCATGTGTTTCTATGTGTGTTTTTTTGTCCATGTGTGCATACATCTGTGTGTTAGTTTGTATGTTTGTGTGTGTGTATGCATCTTAGTGTGCTCGTGTGTGTGTGTGTGCATGTGTGCATATGTGTATGTTTTCTAGCATGTGAATTTATGTGTGATTATGTGTTCAATTGTGTGATTATGCATTTGTGCACATGTGTGAGCATGTGCTTACATGGGTGTGTTAGACAATGTGTGTTTGTGGATGTGTGTGATTGTGTATGTGTGTAGGCAAGCTTATGCATGTATGTTCATGGGTGTATGTGTGTGTGTGCATGTGTGTTTGTATCTGTGTGTGCAAATAATTTGTGCATGTGCTTATGCCTATATGCATTGGTATTCGAGTGTGTGTGCATGTGCCTGTCTATGCATAGGTACATGTGTTTATGTGTGTCTGTGTGTCTATTCCTATGGACATGTGTGCGTGCATATGAGTGTGTGTATATATGCATGTGCATATCTATGTTTCTCCATATTTGTCTTTGGGTGTTGTATATGAGTGTGTTTGTGTGTGTTCATTTGGATGCATGTGCATGTGTTTACATGCATGTGTGCTCATGTGTGTGCTTGAGCTTGTAAGTGTGTGTGTGCCACATATTGTGCATATATGCTTGTGTGTATCTATGTGTGCTAATATCTATTGTGTATGTGTGAGTGTTCACATGCATGTGTGTATGTGTTTGTCCATGTTTATGCATGTGTGCACAAGTGTGAGCATATGTGTGTATACATACATGTGTGTTAGTATGTGTATGTTAATATTTGTGTCTGCATGTTTCTATGTATATGTGTGCGTCTGTCTATGTATATGCATGGGCATGAGTGTCTGTGGGTGTGTATGCAAGTTTGTGTATATGTGCATATGTGCGCATGTTAGTGCATGTGTGTGTGTACAGATGCATGGGTGTAGCCATGTGTGTGTACATTCATGTGTGCATGCATGTTTGCATGTGTGAGTGGATGTGCATTTTCATGTGTTTGCATGTGAATCCGTATGTGTGGGTGCTTATATGTGAATGCACGTGTGTGTTCATTTTTGCAAGTGTCGTTGTCTGTGTAGGCATGTACATATGCGTGCAGGCCTATGTGCATGTGTGTGCACCCATGTGTGCATGTTTCAATGTGTGTGCATATGTGTATGTGTGTTTGTACATATGTGCAAGTGCTCGTGTGTGTTCATGCGCATGTGCATGTGCATTAGTGTGCATGTGTGTGTGTGCTTATGTAGGATTATGTGCGTGCATTTTTGCAAGTGTGTGTGTATGTGTGTATGACTACATCTGTGTTCTAGTGTGCGTTTTTGCACATGTGTGAGTTTCATTATGTGTTAATGTGTGTTCTTGTTCTTGTGCATCTATGTTTGTGTGCTAGTATAGGTGCAAGCATGTTTGTATGTCAATGGAAACATGTATGCGTGATTGTCTTTGTTCTTTTTTGCATACGTGTGTGCATGTGCATTTGCGGGCGTGTATGTTTGGGTGTGTGTGGGTGCACATCTATGTGAATGTAGATGTGTGTGATTGGGCATATGTGTTTGCTTCTGCACACATGTACATGCGTACACTCATGTGTTCGTGCCAGTGTGTTTTACTTGTTTGTGTTCTTGTGTGTGCATCTGTGTGTGCTTATGTGTGTATTTGTGAGTGTGTGCATATGTGTCTGTGTGCACGACTTTATGTATGTGCATGTGTGTGTGTGATTTTGTGTACATGTGAGTGTGTGTGTGTGTGTACGCATGTGTGGGCTTTT
This sequence comes from Vanilla planifolia, assembly GCA_023846275.1. Lineage (NCBI taxonomy): Eukaryota > Viridiplantae > Streptophyta > Magnoliopsida > Asparagales > Orchidaceae > Vanilla > Vanilla planifolia. Next base: position 1,289,294 of record JAIUJO010000032.1, on the reverse strand, counting down.
GTGAGTATGTGGATTTGTGTGTGTGTGTATGTAAATGTGTTTATCCCCATGTGCACGTCTGTGTACATGCGTGCACATGTTAATGCGGGTGTATATGTATATGTGTGCATGTGTGTGTGTTTATGAATGCATGTGGGCATATGAGTGTGCATGAGTGTATGCTTGTGGGTAATGCATTTTTTTATGTGTGAGCATGCGTGCATGCCTGTGTGCATGCTTGCATGTTAATGGGCATGTGGGTATGTACATTTTTGTATGCATGCATGTCTATGGGTGCGTGTTTGCATGTCTATGAGTGTGTATGGGGTGTATATGTGGGTTTGTGTGCATGTGCATATGTATGTGTGTGTGTATAGGTTTGTGTGCAAGTTTTGTGCATGTGTATGCATGTGTATGTGTGTGCGTATGCATTTGTATGCAATTGTATGTGCATGTGTCTATGTGTTTGGAAGTGTGTGTGTGAGTGAGTGCATGTTTGTGTGTGTGGTGTGTGTGAATGTGTGTGTGTGTGTGCATTTTTGTGTGTGTTCTTCTATTTGTGTATATGTGTGTATGGTTGTGTATATATGTGTTAATGTGCATGCATGCATGTGTGTGTATTCAAGTGTGCATGTGTTTGTGTGTGTGCATCTGGGTGTGTGCTTATACATGTGTATGTGTGTAGTTGCATGTCTGTTGACTCGTTTGCAGGTCAGTCTGTGTTTACACATGCTTATGCATGTGTCTATGAGTACACAGATATGTGTTTGTGGGTGTGTGCATTTGCATGCATACGTTTTTGTGCACTTGTACGAGTGTATGTTCATGTGCTTGTGTGTGTGAGTGGTTGCACATGTGTGTATGTAGATGCATATACATTTGTATTTGTGTATGTGTTTGTGGGAATGTGAGTGCATATGCATGTAGTTGTGTCATCATGCCCATATGTGTGTGTGTGTGCATGTCTAACATTTTGTGTGTGTGTGAGCATGTTTGTTTGGCGGTTGTGCATGTGCATGTGTGTCTACATGTGTGTGAGCAAGTGCATGATTGTGCATGTTTAGGTTTGTGTGTGCATGCATCATAGCTTCTGCTCGCTTGTGTGTACGTGAGTGTGTGCACATGTGTGTGTGTACATGCGTGTGAGTGTGTGCTTGCATGCATGCATCTGTGCTCATCTGCATGTGTCGTATGTGTGCATGTGTGTGTGCATTGGTGTGTGCATGCACATGTGTGTGTGTGTATGAGAATGTATATGCATGTGCATATGAGTGATTTTGTGTAAGTATTTGTGTACATGCTTGTGTGTGTGGGTGAGTGGGTGTATGTGCACCTATGTGTGGTTGTGCATTTTCAAGTGTTTGGTTATTCATGTATTTATATATATATATATATTTAACCTTATATTATGGCTAAGTGATCGATATTTGAGCTAACACATTACCCTCTCTACGAGAGTCCTGATAAGGCTTTAAACTTCTATGACATCACATGATCTAGTATTCTGCAAAGTAATACAATTATATAGGCTAACCCTAATAGAGTTCTTGAAGTCCTCAATAATCATATATACTCCCCTCCAAAATATATGACATTATATGATTCCTCATTAGCTAAATGTGTAATAGATCCCTCATGTGACAATTTATATATTGAAAAGAACAATTCTTGATATTCTAACAATGAGATCATGTAACCCTCTTAAGTTATCTTCTAAATAGGCATGTGTGATCAAGTGTCCCTTATATTTGATTCTTACTTGATCAAAATAATGATCTTAAGGAGTAGCTTCCCACTAACTCTATTCCCTAAATATCTAGGACTCCTCCTGCATTATGATAATTTAGGTTTTGCACCATAAGTTGATTTTCATTAATCTAATCATATTATTAACTAATTGAAGGTTTCTTCTAAAGCTTAATTTAGCCATTTAAAAAATCATAACCAATTTTTCTTGTATTTATTCTTGCCTTATTTTGGCTAAGACCTTTTCTTATTTAAGATAACCTTAGTATTCACAAAGCCTTTACTTTTTCTCTAAGATTCCATTTATAATTGATTGCCATTACACTAAGGCTATGTTAACACATGTATTATTTGTAACCTTTATTCCTCAAAGGCAACCACAAATCACCATATCCATCCTATGGCCTCTCTTAGGCCACCACATGTCGCCAAAATCTCCATGTAGGGTCTTAGCACAAGGCTTAATAAATTAAATAATGTCAATCATGCTCTAACCAAAAAGTCTTAGTGAACTAAAGGGTTAAGCGTAAATTTTTTCCTTATTACTTCATTGGAAAATATAATGTATTTTAAGGTCTTATTCCAAGATATTCTACTTTTTTCCAAGAACTCAGAAGGGAGCTTCACTAACTAAAGCTTCATTTGTAATGTGCTTAGTGTTTTAAGAAAGGCAATTTTTGGCTCATCATTATGACATTCTATTATATATTCCTTTTAGATGAATTAATTCTAACCATTCATGTTTAATTCCAAGGTTAAGGTTACCTTACATATCCAATTCTAAGAACCTCAATTATATAATTTAAGACCTATTAGGGATTATCCATATATCCTTAAAGTCTAACCATAGCCTTCATAATTCTAGTCATAACAACTCTTTGGATGCTAGCTATATCCTTACCCCAACCTAGCCTTCTTTTAAAGCCATAAATTGAGCTCTAAAAAGCATTCAATCTTGAAAATAAGGGTCACATACAAGAAAGAAGCCTCCTGGATACTCATAAGGGTTGAAAAAAATGACCCTCAAGACTTATCCATACCTTGGTTTAGCAATTCCAAAGAAAACACAAGGGAAAGGGTAATTGGCCATAATATTTGATGTAATGCACTAGGTATTTCTTTAAGTTCAAAATCATTGTTCATCTTTGAATCTAAGTTTTAAATTTTTTATATAAATGTTGGAATACTTCCATGCCTTTCTTTGCAACACATGTACACATTTATATCACATCATGAAGTGAAATAGAATATATCTTCTTGCTTTATTGTGATTTAATATTTCTTATGAGTTACTACTTACAAAAATATTTGCATGCAAGCTTGGACTCTAATATTTAGCACATAAATAAAAGAAAATAGAGAAATCATGTCTTATTTTTGAGATCCATATATATTAGAATTTTCCTATGCCAAGGTTTAACAATTTTATGACATCAATCACTTTAAACTTTGCATATTGCAAAAATATTTTGACTACATACTTAGATTTAGCATTAGCATGCTTCATTATCATGTCTTAATGATGAATTATTTTTCATCAATAAATAGTAATTATTGTTCCAACTTCTCGTTATTTTGATAAGTAATGCTAAACATGCAAGCATATGAATATGAATTTCACTCACATTCACAATTTAGTTAACACTGGCAATTCTTACATAGTTTCTTTAGCATAATTACATAATAAAGGAATGATAAACAATATTTATAAGCTAATAAAAATTTTCTTTAGTGATAGATATAGGAGTTTTCCCATTTTTTAGAATATGGTTCATGGAAGAAGATATCTTGGCCATTAACCAAAACATTTTCCCAAGGTTCTATATGCAATTTTAATAAGATAGTGCCACTTCAAACTTTTTAGATAATAGGTAAATTTATTGTATTTTCTGAATGGGTTATCTTACCCAAAAATTCATACAAAAGCCTTCTCCTTGGATAGGTCTTTCTTTGCTTCAAAATTTAAACTTTTTTTCTTCTTCTTATTTCTTATGCCTTATCTTGCTTTCCACCCTTGTATGCCTTTGGTTTGGCACCCCAAATCTCCTTTGTGGCAAGGCATTTCTAATGCCCATGTAAAAACATCATAGACACATAATTTTCATCATTAATACCTCCTTAAGGCATACATTTACTTTAAGAAAAAGTTGGTTTGTTTTAAGCCATGGCTTTCTCATTCAAGTTATACCTCACTTAATTATGCCATATTTAATTGGCCATATCTTTCTATTTTAATTTTTTAATCTATGTGATATGGCAAAAATATATTTTGACATTTATTCTGCGTTATCATAAGTTTTATCTTAAGATATTCCTATATGTAACACAATCCATTTTTTTCATTTTAATCCTTTTTTTCACTAATAATTTAACACCAAATTGTTAGGAATCCTTTCCATGGCTTCATTTTTCGTTCACTATTGGATAAGAATAATGATAAAGGAAACTAACAATAACATAAACATAATTACATGCTAATTTTAAAGTATGAATCTTAATTCTATCATAACTAATGTGGTACAATTCAAGTATTTCCATTGAGGCATACTTGAAATTCTGCGATTTAAATTCCAAAATAAAAAATTTAATTTTTCCATATTAAAAATTTAAATATATTTAATTCAAATATCAAATTATAATTCATAGAAAAGAGATGCCTTAGTTAACTAAATCAAAATAATATGGTTAGGAATGTGGGACATAATAGTACTAAGATCTAACTTTTAAATTTGGAGTTGAATATGCCATGAGATAGCCTATATTGTTCACTTTAGGTCTACTTCATCTCATTATGAATATACTTTGACATTCTAGTGGATAAATATGCTGAAAAAAAAATTAGGCCATTGTATTATGACAGTTACAGAACCTACAACTTTAGCCTCAAATGTCTCTTCAAGGTTGGCACTATTCATTTTGATGCTTTGTAAAACATCGACATTAGATCTTAGAGCAACATCAAATTTCCAGGACAAATGATTTGGATGATTGCACAAGGATACATTTTTTTGGACACTTCTAATTCATTATAGAAATGGATGGTTAAAACTTTGTGATGAAATTTTGACATAATATTATACTAATCATAATATGTATAAAATAAGAACATTGACTATGCGAAGTAACAGTTCTAGTTTGTCATAAAAATGTGTGTCATAAAAAGATTGCCATTATTGTGCTATTTTTCATAAACTTTACTTAATTCAGTTGTGCATAACATGTTTAATGAAGCTATTACTCCCAGTTGATTCATTGAATTAATGCTTGCTTGTAGTTAGACATAGTCAATCAATGGCTTGTCAAATAACGCACTCTATGTGTAGCAATTGTGATACTAAACAGCAAGTAAGAGTATTGCAACTAGTCAAAGCATGTTTTATAAACTAAATGTAAGTGATACCAATTGGAAATGCAAAAATGAAATGAATTGGAAATTGCTAAAAAAATATGTCAAAATAGTTGTGGCCAAATTTTATATTTAAAAATAGAATTTCTAATTTCTCATCATGAGAATGTTCAAATGTGTAGATTATGATTATTTGATGCTAATCTCATTTTCTATGAATTTATAAAGATGTTATTAATAAAAAAAACTACATATTTTAATCCTTTTATTTAATAATAGGAAAAGCTTCTTTGTTATCCAAGAGTAAGTTGCACTTTCTCAAAAAAAATTAAGTTAGAGGGAGATAGAGTGAGAAATAAGGAGAGAGAGAGTATAATTATTGAAGAAGGTAACATACCATCCCTTATAAGAAAAACAAAAAGATTAGGAAAGGATGGAGTGTGTTGATGATTTAAAGTTTTTTTGGGTAGATACCGATTCTCAAGGTAAGGATCCTACTTAAGCTTTCTCCACAAGTAAAGGCTATTTATCAGCTATTATGGGGGGTCAAAAGAGGTTGGAGCCTATTACAACTTTCAACTAAAAATATCATAGTCATAGTTATAGAATAATGACTATAGGGAATGGAAACCTTTCACACTAAGTGTAAAAAGGGAACCATCTTTATTTCATATTAGTGCTATTAGTGTCGTACTAGTATGATGGTGCAATATAAGCATATAAATATATATTTATCATGAAAGCATGAAAGTATTGAAGAATTAATATGATTGAGGAATGGTATTGCATGTTAAATGATAGATCAAAATTGTTTAAAACATGGATAAAACTTGTACAATATGGTTTTTGAAAGAATAATAAACATTTTTGTATGACTAGTTGTTCGATCACTATACCGTATGAATTGTATGGCATGAAATGAGATATTTTTCCATACTATTGGCAATTAAAACATAATTAAGTCATGTTGCTTCGTACAAATATAAAATTAGACTATAAAAAATATTTGTTGAACATGTTTATTATGTCATCTGTTTGATCCCTAATACGAGCTATTTAGTAAATTAGGCTTTGTTTGTATGATTTTAATATAAAACTTGTAACATTATTGCAATGCAATGATTTAACAATTAAAAAGCCCTTACCATACTATATGATAAGGTAAATCCTACTATATGATTTGATGACAACAAAATAAAGAGGACATTTTCTTAAACAAGCTTTTTTAAAGTTCATTTATAAGAAAAATTAATTTTTTATTAAAAAATATTCATATGAAATGTTGTAAAGAATGAGAAGAATAGATAAAATGAACAGAAAAATAATATAAGAGACTCCTTACCAATGTTTGTTAGGTAAACAAATTAAAAATGATGTAAGCAAGTTATTAAATATTCCTTTACATTTTTATGGAATGTGTGGTGACGAGACCTTGTAAGGCATAATTTTTTTTGCAAATGTTCAAATTATAATATTGTTCTTTTTATTATTGGTATATTTAATTGCATTAAAAAACAACAAGTATAGTTTTTTTAGCACTAGAACACAATAAAGAAGTACATAAGAAAAAAAAACCAAATAGATAAAAGGAAGGAAAAGAAGCCAATATAGCATAAGGAAAAACATGACCTTATTTGGTGGAAAGTTGATTGATGTTAAATATGTTATACACATCACCATTGTTGTCATGGTGTTGAACCTCACCCATTTCATTTAGTTTGAGTAAATGAAAACCTAAATATTTATAATAAATTTGATTGAGTGAATTTTTAATTTTTAAACAGTTGATGTTTATGTTAATGGGAGAACATAGAAATGAGTAAATGTTAGGTCCAAAGAAGATGATTTTTGTTGGTGTGCTACACCACCAAGTGGATCATTTTGATTTTAATTTTAGAGATTACATTTTTTATTTTGACAAGATTGTTGACCAAAGTTAAAATGATTTTTCCATGGAAAAAATTTCATCATCACCAAAGCGAAGATTTAAATTACTCTTATAAGGAACATATGGGTTCCAATACTTGATGATATTAGAAATCACCTTATGTTGATAACATATTTTAAAACCTCCTTCAATAAGGTGTTCCAAAAATAAAATTTAGAAAAACCTTGTTTTATTTAACCATAGCCTAAACCTCTTAAGTAATTTAGAATCCCAATAGGCTATCAAAGTATTTGGTCAAAGAATAAGTCTTGAATCCATGTGATACAGTGTTAGATTAAGGAATCACTCCTAAACTTGTAATGCACTTACTAGTAAGCAACGGTATTGCTCGCTAGAGTGAACTGGGAAGCAACCAACCCTCATATGTTTGGCTGATTGTATGAACATAGGTAAAACTTTTTATCCATCTATGTCTCATAAAATGGAGTGCATGACTAAAATTCTTACACATTTCTTTACACAAACCCTTCCAAATTATAAAGGTCAATGTTTGCTTCAAATCCCTGAGTGAGATAAAATAATCTAAAATTCCTTCAGGTTTTTACATATCAAAAATCGAAATCTAGCCATTCCATCATCAAATATTCATTATAAAATTTTGAAAAGTCATCTTTCAAGTTAAATCACATAAATCAAATGTAATCATCTAAGCACAAAAATTATGTGATCTAATGGCCAAAACTTCCTCAACCTTAAAAAATAAAACATATTCATATTCCGTTGGTCAATCAAATAATTTATGTGATGACAATTAAAATCAAACCCCTACTCTAAAATCATTTGTGTGACTTTCATTTTGCTTCATCTATTCAATAAAGGGATAGAATTGATGACATTAGATGGATTGTAATGGCAATTTTTTAAAAACCATTGTGCCAACAAACCTGTTGTTTTGTGTAACAACTATTTTTGAATAAGAATTATTGAAATCGTTCTTTTTAACCCATAATGGCAAAGTGCCACGTTTTGTAACTATTATTAACTATCAAAATGTGTTTGCAAATAATAGTTTTTTTAAGTTGGATAATTGGTTAATGATTGAAAAATAGTTCATTCTATTAAATTTAAGACGTTGTAGTTAGCACTCATTATTATTTCCATTTGCTACATTGTTAATTCTTAAATCTCCAAATATCCTTCCCACTTCAATGGGCTAAGCTTTTATTATTTTATTTCTTAATTTATTCAAATAACCGAAATACATTTTTTCTTTCTTAAATAGTTCAACAAGCATATTTTTTATACATCAATCTCAAATTTGTGTTGCTACAATTTTTCTTTTACTACTTGATTTTGTTCATCATATGCCTTTATTAGCCTATTTATGTTATTTCACTATTGTGAGTTTAAAGTGATATATTTGTTGCTTTGGTTTTTGCCTTGTTTTTCTCGAGGGTGTGGATTAGTGGATTTAGGCTTATATTTGAGTAGAACCACAAATAGTCATTGGTGTACTTCAAGATTATTTAAAATTTTTTATTTTAAAAAGTTGATTTTAAATTTAAAAGAAACTTTTTATATTTTGAAGTAAAGTTTAAACTCTTATAAAATCATTTATAATGTTTTATTAGAGTTTTTTAGATAACCTAAAATAGTCACTTTAAAAAATGTTTTTAAATTAGTTTTTTAAAATTCAAAATTTTTATTAAACGGAATTTAGCCCTTTTTTGCTTACTGCTATAATTTGTGTCGAAGCTACCTCCCATTCTTATGAAAAGAAACTAGCTAGCAAGACCCGTGACCCATATTAATGCATTAGTGAATTTAAGTGAGGGTGCACCATCTAATAGGCTACCACTCATTTTTGTTGAATGCTATCTCTATTTAAAAATTGAGATGGTCATTCTTTTGAAGCTAGTTGGCAAGGAATTAATTGACCTAACGTAAACTCCATTAAAATTTCCTGTTAAGAAAAATTTAAAAGATGTATTTATGGATAAGTAAATTAATGAAATGAATAAGAAGAAAAAGATAATGTATAATTAAATGATAATATTATAAATATTTTTCTATTATTCTTTAAATGTGATTAAGTTTAACATAAAAATAAATTCCAAAGTAATTTTTAAAATATGATAGTTTATAGGAAACTTATGAAGGTATATCTTTATCTAATTAAAATAAAAAGAATGATGAAGCCTAATTATGATTTGTTCAAAAAACTTTCTATTGAATCTATTGAATGTTTGATTGCTAGATTTACAAACATTAAAAATGGACTTGTTAATTTGGAAAACCTGATCAAAGACATTCTTATGTAGTTTTCTAGTAAGACATAGTCCAGCCATAGGCAATATGAGCTTCCTCTTCCCTTTTAACATTTGAGAATTATTAGCGATGATCAAGCAGTCACAGTTGTGGTTGTAATCAGTAATGATGAGATTAGGTGTGTGGTATTATCCATCAAAAGTAATAAATCCCATTGTATAGATGGCATCTTTTCTAAATTTATGCATAGTTATTAGAACATGACATAAGTGGATAATGCCATAGCTATGAAATAATTCTTAAAAGGTAGCTTTATGCTTAAGCATTAGAAATGCGTGCTAGTCATTCTTATCCATAAATTTTAAGATGCATCCAAAATTGAGAGTTTTAGGCTTGTTAGCCATTGTAATGTGATTTACAAAAGTGGTGACCAAACTTTTTGTGGCTAAATCGAAGATAGTGTTTCCCGATATTGCTATCAGGGAAAAGTAACCTTTGTGCCACGCCATGCTAGATTGATTAATATCTTCTTAATACATAAAATGATTGCCCCTATGCACTTTCCTACTTCCAAAGAATGTTAATTGAAAATTTGTGTTGGATATACTATGGCATTTGTAGTTCTCAACTTTGTTAGTGTGATTGGATTAAAACTTTTATCATTGCACCGAGACTAAGGATTATGCTTAATGGTATCCAACTGTAGTGAATTGAAGGAGCTAGGTATGTTAGGTAAGGATGTATACTATTACTATACATTTCTCTATAATGATTGAATATCTCAAATGGCTTATTAAATATCGACATAAGCACATTACCTCATTGCGTTTAGGATCAACCCATCCTCCCTCATGATAACATGCATTTTGTACATTGTTAACATCATGATTCATGCTCTTACAACTTATGTCATAGTGAGGACCATTCAAGATATTATGGAGTAGTAAGGGTATCAGTTAGGTTGGATGGTGAATATCAAGGAATTCATTGTATTATTTAACAATGGGTTAGGACTCAAGCAAAGGAAGATGTTAGTAAGAAACTTTGATATTTGTTGCGCTACTTAATTGAAATATCTTGGCATACTAGTTGTAGCAACTAAACTATAGGAAAAAGACTTTAATTTTGTAATTAATTATGTTGAAAACTATGTTAACATTGATGATCATGTCATTATTGATGATGGGTCATATTTTCATAAAACTCTTAGTGTTAGCTACTATTGCTATGTATTACTTAGCCCACTCATTAATTTTGAGTGTCATTATTATAGAGTTAGAAAAATTAAGGCATCATTACTTATGGAGTAGTTTAAATGTTTATAGCATATCACATTGCAGTAGTTGAGGCACAATATCTCTTCCTAAGAAGTGTGAGAGACTCAAAATTTAGTCTTTATGGACACAACAATAAGCATTGATTACAAAATACTTTAGACAAGTTGTGGCTTGGGAAGAATTTTTATGGGTTCAATCCTTTAGATGTAGGTATTTTATGACAAGAATTACTATCTATTTGTCACATGGTGCATCTCTTACATGTAAGTAAGTCATTCTTGCTGAGCAGCTGGCTTTAAATCCATCTTATTACTTTATGGCACCTGATAGTTGTAATGGAGTTGGTTGACGAGCATGGTGTGTGGGATCATAATAAAATAGAGAATTTATTTGTGCCTAATTTTATATTTCAATTATGTAATCACATTAGGATTAAGAGAATGAAAGGTGCATGTTTCACTTCTAATTGAGTGATGAAAAAAATGTAGAACTCAATGACCATTTATAGCAACATACATATAAAACATAATTCTAATAAAAAAGACATTGCATCGATTCAAAAAGTACAGGTGTAGTGTCAGCCTAATGTTTTGTTCTGGTGATTAATGTTAAATCTACTTCCTACTTGGCCTTAGCTTTATGCAAAAGAGACTGAGATATAAGAGCTTTGTTAGTGGGGTTGAAATGGGAGCTTCAAAACTGATAGTTTCAAACTTGGCTAGGTGAATGACAAGGTCTTGTTTTCTTCACTAATCAAGCTTCTTAACTTAATGTGTATGAATGTGTAGGTGGCCACTACTACTCATTTGATAAAGTTTTCTACTGTGGTGTTATTCCACCTTTAGCTTCATAAGAATTTATAAGAAAATATAGGCAAGGTTCTCAATCTCGCTACACTCCAAATAATTTTTCGATTTGCTCCTACTACTACTTAATTCAATAATCTAGTTGCACATACAATTTCATCTTTGTCAAGCAATTTCATACCTCTTATTAGAGTCCTCTTTTAATAGGTTGGGCTAAAATCAATTATGATGTAGTTTTACAAGATGACCCATTGTTAGAATTTGTATTATTGTTTGGTATGATAGGGTAGGGCTATTACCTTTATAAGAAAAACTTCAATTTTAAGTATAGCTTATACCTTGGAGACTATTGCCATTTTTTAGGCAATGGAGCACTTTAGAGTGCTACTTTCTAATGCCTAGGTAGTGGTGATTGAATTAGACTATATTATAAACTATTACTATAATGAACTAGTTGTTTTTTTCTAAAGTAAATACAAGTACTTATCATAGTGCTTATACATATGTTTAGCATATTCGATCTTTAAACTATCCCTAGATAGGACCAATGCAACATTACTGTGAACTGCATTGCTCATCATGCATTTTTGCATGATGTTATTTGGAACTAGGGAATTCCCTTTCAAAACTATTTCAAGTTAGCCTTTTTACTAATTTTATGTATTAACCTCCTTAAGAAGAGCATGACGTAGGTTTTAGTCATTTCTTTATTAAGGATCCCCTAGATGCAGACGTAAGATGATAGACTAATTTGATGCATGGTTGCATTGGTTGTGGGGGATGGTGACGTACATATGGAAGGTGATGTATAGTATGTTGGTCAATGACATTTCTAAGTAAAGTAGGGGAATGGATGGTTGTGTATGAAGACAACATTAGCAAAGTTTGTTTTTAGCAAAATGTTGATAGGTCACTGAGAGGATAATTTGGACATCCCAATGTTTTCTTCTTGTTTATACACTTTTTTAAATAGATTTAGAGTTCATAATCTTTGGAGTACATAGTGAGGTGCAATGATCTATGATGGGAACTAAACCCTACAAAATTGCAAAAAAAAAGAAAGGTTTGGGCTGTGTAATTTTCCCCATCACAAATGGCTAATGGTGGCACTTAGAATCCAATTGGTGATACTTTTGAGCATAATAGCCCCTAGGTTAACATTCCAAAAGATTGATGATAGAATTTAAAGAATGAGCATTGTTAGTCTAAGAATGATGGAAGGTCCCATCATTGACTATTGGTAGAGACAAACCAATTTGGATGTTAAGATGTTGGCACCAAAAGATACCTCTTTCATAATTAATGATAAAATACATCTATCGAATAACGCATGTGAATGAAAAACTAATTACCATTTGTTTTTCCATATGGGTATAGAGTACAAAGATCATTTGTCATTTCAAGGATACAAAAAGTACTCAAGCATAGGTTTGGCCATTTTAGAGGATTTTATGTGTTGGAGTTGATGGATAGCACATTTTATCTACACTTATATTTAGTTGTAGATAGGGAATATGTGTGGTTTAGAGGACCATGACAGGTTAGTGGCCTTGCATTAGGGTTAGATTTGTGGACACCTAAATTTAAAACTAGTACTTTAAGGATTATGTGAGCTCCAACGTGGATTCATTTTTATGTGCTTTCATTAGTGTATTGAGAGAGTGGATATATTATGCATTGACAAAGCTATAAGAGATCCTCATTTGATGTATAGTTAGAAACAAATATGCAAAGATCATTCTTTGCTAGGGTGTGTGTTGGAATGGACCTGTCAAAAAAACTTATAATGATAATGTTGATTAACAAACCCTTGGGTTTGTCTTCTCAGTAGTTTGAGTATGAGAGATTATCCACTATCATTTTCACATTTGGTAATTTGGAACATGCTTCTACATCATGCAAACTAGTGAATTGATATTCACTGCTGTGGTAGTTAAGAGCTCTTGTCTTTTTAGTATATGACCTAATTACGATAAAACTTAAGTGCTTATTTTGATATAGTAGGTACAAAGGGTCATGAGCAGAGGAGACATGGATGTGGACATTGGGTGTTAGTTTAATATTGGAAAAAGTTGTTTATTGAGGTAAGATAATAGAGAAGGACTATAATAGGTAAAGATGTAAGTAGGCAAGAGGCAAGAAGATAAGACAAATATGAAAAGACAATGCAGGTGATGTAGAATGGTAGGTCTTATAGTAGGAAAGAAGGATATAATGGAGGTACATTCAAGACAAAATGGTATCGAAGTAGAAAATTTAGGGACAGGTTCAACTTATTACTAATAAAATGTATAGTCCACTAAGCAACGTGGGAATGGAGGAAGGTCTTATCGGTTGCTCACATAGTTTTAGACTTTAGAGAAGTAGGTGTAATTCTCATGCAATTTTAATCCAACCAATGATGTGATCCTACTTGGTGCCTATGGAAAGTGTAGTGGTATAGTTGAATGATTTTTGTTAAGGTAAGAAAAACAAAAAAATGCATAAAGAGAAGGGGAACTCCTCAGTAATTTGGAAAATCAAAAAGTAAATAGTCATGGCAAGATAGGTGAATATAAGATTGGGGAAAGCATTGAGCAATGGTTTCACTTATCCAAGAAATTTAGAGGATGAACATATTGCTATGAAATTGTTGAGATCATTTGTAAAGCATAGTTGGGATTGCTCATAATTTTACTTTGATGTGAATAAAGAATTCTACAAGTGAGGTAGACAAAGACAAAGGGATTTTACAATAATGCTTTTGCATTGGATGCGTGAAGCTTTTATGTCATACATTTTTTGATGTGATGGATTACTTTCATTGGAATTATTTTCAAATTTCGTATTAGGCTAGGCTTGAGCATGGCATCAACTACGAGGAGAGGCGAAGATGGGTAGCTTTTATAATAGCCTTACAAATTTCTCTATCATTCATTACAGAGCAAGTTTGAAATAGATAATGAGGAAGTGTAATTCTTGGGATTATATAGAGTGAAGGTTGGTTTGATAGACTATATGCTTCATTGGACTTCATGGTTTGTGCTCAGCATTTTAGCTTTAGGAAAGGTCAGTGAGATTGGTTAGCAATTATTATATAGACTAAAGTAATCACTTCTCATATAGCAACAACTCTAACATACCCTATGAGTCTCAAAAAACTAGTCATTAAAAGAATTATTATCCAAAACAAGAGCTTTTTAGTATCATTCAACTGAAAGAAGTGCTAACTATATGTTATTGTTTCCTAGCTTCGAGAAACAACTTCATATTGTGAACCTACATAAATTTTGTTAAATTGTTTATAAGGATGAGAGTTCCTACCTCAAAGTGGACTTGTGCATATCAATGTATGGCCAATGAGTATGTTATCATAAGGATTAGCATCAACTAGGGCTGGAGTCACTGCTTGGCATAAAATAATTAGCAATCAAGAAAAATGTTGGGATGATAATCATGCTGCTATGATACAATTTGTAAGGCATAGAAGGAGATTTGTTTATTGGAAGTTCATCAAAATATGTTGAATCTATTATTGGGAAGATGTTTCTTTTCATATTTAACTACTACATGTAATATTGTTTCAATCATGTTTGTCTTTATTTTCTTAAGAACAATTGTTGAGAACCTCAAATTAGGAATGTGTGAATCAAGCACTCTAGATTACAATATTGGTGACCAGCAAATAATTTTCTCAATGGTCTGGGTGGATTCAAATCAAGTAGTATTCAAAAATGGGGGAGTGGTGATCACAGCTTACCTCTTGTGTGTAGAAACTTTTTGATGTATTTGTAAAGGGTGGCCAATTGGTTATGGGATAACCTAGGTGTTAGAGGCTATGTTTAGAATTAGATTGAACAAAACTCTGTAACGACTACTGTGTTGGAAGCCCTCATTAATTCTTGCTAGCCTCACTATTGTGCAACACAAGAAGTAAAATGCTTTCTTAATTACTACAACATGGTTAGGTGTTAGAACTTAAAATTTATTAAAAATGTAGGCTTTGAATACTTTGTAATAAGATATTAGGATGGGTGTAACTAAGAAATAAAGTAACAGTAGATGCAAATAGTATGTTCAAAAGTTTTTGACACATTTCCAAAAAAGAGAAGGTTGGACTCTTCAACATGCCTAGTATGTGTAACCTAATTATAAAGTCAAGATGTAGCATTATTGGGCTATGCATGTGGGTGGTTGCTACATTAGATGATTTTTAATATGCCATTTGATTATTGCTATGGTGGGATGGTTCATATTCTATGTTTGTTTGAAAGAGGGGTACACATAGTTAATGAGGTCACTATCTTATTGACATTAACATAAGGAACATAGGTTTGGGAAACATACAATATCTAAATTGTGGGATCAATTTCATGAATTTTCTTAGTTCTACATGCTATTATAGAATAGTTATTGTTCTAAAAAGATAACATCGAATGACTCTCAACATTCTAATTTGGAAGGTTTATGTGACATTCTAATTTGTACTTGATTTTAAGATTAAAAAGATAACATCGAATGACTCTCAACATTGAATTCCGTAGTTGACACTTTGATGAAGAATAGACTGAAAAGTGATGTCATGTGAATTATAGATTCGTATAAACCATCCATTTTTTGAATGCAAGTTGCACTTCATGATTTAAGCTAACGAGATGCTTTCTTTGGTGTAACGTGACTTATCACGCCTTACAAAAGCTTGAAAACGTTGGCTTAGATATCATCTAATATTTGGAAGTGATAGTTGGCATGCTATGCTATGGCATCATATGATGGGTTGAGTGATGGTCAACTATCGATGTAGTAAAAGTATTATGTCGTCATGTGTTGTGGCATTGACCTGTTGGAATTGATGTTGTAATGTGATAAGTAAATGCCACTCCCAAACCCAACAAGTTGCTCCATGGTGCAGAATTATTTCCCCATGTTAGGTGATGCAAATATTGAGTTTAATCATATCACTAAATGAGGTTACTCTTAATAATAGTAAGCAAAGTAAGGCAAACCTAGTATGGAAATTAGGTAGCTGAAAGTCTAACTTGTAGTCTAGAGAAGCATCCTCACGAACAAATCAGGATCAAGTCGCCTAAAGGGGGCACTATATAGGGTGAGTGCCTTATTCAGCTAATACCCATCATCTACAGGAGGCATTATGAACAAGTCGAGTAGTTTTGGATTTCATCCAAAATTGGGTGGGAAATTCTATCAAAGGCTAAGTAGTTTTAAGAGATGGACAGAAAAAATAGCACCATGATGGAAAAATGCAAGAACTTTGAAAATAAAGTAAAAAAAAATTCCTAACATTGTTTAGAAAGAACCAGATGGGGGTTGACAGTGCACCTTAGCAAGATATAAATTGTTGCTAGATGGTTTGTTGCATAGCTTAAAGAGCGGCTACTAGAGCCATCACGATGATAGAAGCTCGAGTAGATATCTCCCATGAAAAAATCATTGACATCATAAGTGACTACGCTAGCTCCATCAAGGCATGCAATCATGACACCTCGTGCAATTGGAGACACTTATAGACTCTCCATATGCCAATCTCAAAACAAAGACTAGGCAGATTGGCATGCTTATGATCAATGATGGAGCAAGCCTGAAAGGTTCAAGGAAGCTAATTGATGGGATTATGATTTGAGGTGTGAGCCATCAACTAACCTAGATTTTCTACAAAGGGTTCAAGTGCGATGATGGTTACAAAAACCTAAAAGATAATAAACTATGCTAGAGCAAGGCAAAGGGAGTGAAAAATGAACCAAAGGCCCAATGAGATACAAAGATGCAATCATTCTTCTAACTTCGTTAAGAGGGAGAAAGTTTAATCAAACCATCTAGTGGTTAGTTCAACGAAATGTTTCCCTCAATGTGCTAGTGGCACATTAAAAGTTTTATTTGGTAAAGCCAATGATTAGGGACATCTAAGGAATATTATTCTTAGCCTTTTTCTCAAACATTAAATAAGTAAGAAGGCTCAGCTGCTTTCATTAGTTGAGCAAATGAATCTACTCTCAAGTAGGCCACTTTTGATGAGTAGAACTGGTGATGCTAGATGAACCAAAAGTTTTATTATGGTTTCCAACTACTTGTTAACTTACAGCCTACAAAGGGCATTGGTTGATTATGACAACAATATAGTCGTCATAGAAGCTAAAATGTACTAAGAAGTATGCAACAAATCACCTGCCAAATTAACTAAAGAAAAAAGATGGTTGGCATTTAAGTTTGCATCCATACCTAGCTATTTGGGTAATGCAACAACCCAATAAGGGAATGTAGTGATCACTGCAAGATGTAAGACACAAGCTATGTGGAATGTTCATTGGTTCTTATCTTTGTGGTAGTCCCAAATATTCAATTGATGACTTTTATGGCTAAATAAGGGAAAGATTCCATATGAATAACACATTCACATGGATTTTTAAACCTAAGAGAAGATGAAATCCCGTTGGAGACTGTAATTTCAAACAAGCTTCAAGACGATGGAATCGCATGTTCAGTAATCTTAAGTGTGCCCCAATGATAATTTAAAATCTAGATGGCTGAGTATAAATTGTTGCATAGTGCACAGTGCATAGTGCTCTTTTTTAACTTGATATATATAAACCTTAATGATATAAATTGAAAAATATGTAATATAACAGAATCAAACTAATGTTAGTGTCATAAAAGTTGTGAATTATAATAACATAATAATATAATAGAATCAGATTAAAAAATTCTAAAGCATTACGTTAATTATGAAAAATTGAATTAAAAGATAACGAGTAAATCAAGTGTAACGTCCTTGATTATCAAATCCTATAAAAATGAAAATATCTCAAAAAATTTGACAGAATGTTAGAAAATATAATATCCTAAAAAACATATGAGCATGAATGTTCAAAAAAATTTGTATCATAAAGCATAACATCTTCGATGAACGTTGTTAATTGAAATTTATAATGAAGATTTCCAAAAGCATCAAAAACTAAAAAAATTTAAGATATAAAATAATATTTAATTTGATAGACATTGTCAAGAAGAGCAAAATGACTTTTCTTTTGACTTCATGAGAACTTGTTTGGAGATGCCATAAATTACCGAACTAATTGAATATCAATAATAATAAATTAATATTTTAATATTAATTAAATTTATTTTTAAATAAAAATGAGATAAATTGTAGAATATAATTTACCCAAACTAAAGAGAATTAAAGGGCACATAAGAGAAGCAGACCCTCAGTAATTTAACAAAATCAAACGCAAACATTTGGAAAAAGGTGATAAATTATATAGCAAAGTTACATTGCAAGTTACTAAGAAGATGAAGTGTAATATCCAAGGTCACAAAGTATGAAAAAAATCAAAATGTCTCCTAAATTATGCCAAAAAAATAATTAAAAAATTAATTCTAGAAATATGTGTAAATAATAAATTTTTTTTAGTTTTCAATAAGCTAAAATGAGATAAATTGAAGACATGCAATTTTACCATTTCAAGTAATGAAAATGTCACATGAGAGGAGATTTTGAGTATATAATATTTTAACAAAATTAAAGTGAATGATTTTAATTAATGAATTTAATAGAACTGTAAAATTAAATACCTTGATAGAAAAAAGATTGAGCATAACATTCTTAAATATGAAATAAGTTAAAATAAAAATGTCGACTCAAGAAAGCCAAAACCTATAAAATAAAATATTTTAAAAACATAAAATAAAATATTTATTTCATATAGCTCCTCGACATGAGTCCAACAACATTTGGTTGTTCTAAATATATGTTTGTTTAGAATTAGAATGAAGTATCAATGTAAACAGACATAAATAGTAATAAATTATTATTTAAATATTAAGTAAATATATCTATAAATTTGAAATAGGATAAATTGAAGTAATGTAATATAACAAAGAAAAATGTACAACTCACCTGTGAGAAGATTTTTTTCATTGCAATATTGAAAAATCTTAGAAAAAAGAATAAAGAGGCACGATAATTAGTTTGGAAAGTTAAATTCCAAGATGCCAAGGTGATCAAGTATAACATCTTTATCATCAAATCAAGTACAAATAAAAATTCTTGGAAAAAATGGAAAAGCTTAGAATAATATTCGATATTAAAAAAATAAATACTTAATAAGGTAGAACTCATCAAAACTAGTCCAAAGACATTGATTTTGCCTCAATCGAAACTTGTTTGGAACTACTACAATTAATAAATTAAATAAAAATATGTTATGATAAATTATTCATTTAAAAGGAATTAAATATATCTTAAAGTTAAATTATAGCTCAATAAGAGAAATACAAGAGTATCATAGTAATATAACTAGATTAAAATAAACAATTTTAAAAAATGAGATACAATAAATAGAAAAGCTACATTCCAACATACTAGGGTTATCGACTCCAATGTTGTAGAGGGTTAAAATAAGATAAACGGTTAAATATCTCGTAAAGTGTGCCAACAAGAAAATAAATATATTGAAAATTTATAAGCATGAGTTAATAAACTAAATTAATATAAATAATAAAAAAATTACTTTTTTAACACTAACAAAATAAATATTAAAGTTGAGTTAAGGTGAATTTAAATCTTGGAGAAAAATCAAACATGTGTAGTAATCACATGGGAGAAGATTTAGAGTTCTAATGTAAGTGAATTAATGAGTTTGATTTTATGGGAATATTGTGTTGCAAGATACTGAGAAAATCTAGGGTTACATGCTTAGTTGCTTAAAGGTTTGTATCATAATTTATGTTAAAGAGTACCCAAATAATTAAAAATAAAGTATTTGAATAACTATAAAAATATATTTATTTTTTTTTTTTATTTATTTATTTTTAAAATATTAACTTATGGGTCTTCATATTTATTAATTTATTTATATAATTATAATGGAGGCTCTATGATGATAAAAAGAATATTGTTGGACTCGTCTCATGAACACTATTCAATTAATATTAGTTTTTTAAATATTAAGGTATTTGTTATCAAAAGTTTGCAAGCACAACTACACATTTTGATTCATAACTAATTTGATGTTCAAACATGTTACGCTACATCTTCTTAGTACTTTGGAATTAATCTTTTTTGTATAATTTATATTATTTCATAGAAATGTTTTTCTTGATTTGGTTTTATTACTATGCAACTCAAACTATTGTTTTATGTGACCTCTACATTACTTTGACTTGATTATATTGCATTTGCTTTATTTTATGTCAATTTATTTTTAATATATATTTTCTTAACTTTAAAATAATACTTTATTGTTATTTATGCTTATTTGTTATCATGATTTAGAGTTATTCCAAATGAAATCTAATCAAGATCAAATCGAAGTCAATAGAGTCATCTAAATGAGCTTGGTCAAATAAAATAAATTTCATAACTTTTTAAAATATTTTTCCAAAGTTTTGGTGTGTTTTTAAAGACATTTCAATACACACTTGTCTTAACTATACCGCTTGTCAATGTATATCACGTTAGTATGTTGAAATGCAACTTTCTTGTATAGTTTATCTTTTTTCAAAAAATTTTCACTTTGATTTGGTTATATTACTATTTACTCTCTATCTCATGTCACATCTCCTTTCACATCGCTTTCATTTGCTTGTATTACATTGCTAAATTTACGTTATTATAGCATTAATTCATATTTTCTTAATGTGAAAATAATAATTTCTTATTATTTATTCTTATTAGCTTTGTTAATTCATAGTAATTCAAAATAATATTAGCTCACAAGGAAGAAATGTTGTTAAACTCTTTTTAATGAGTTGTATCCAATTCAATATTTATTCTTTTGTTTTTAAATATTATTTTCTTCAATCTTTGATGTTTTACAGTGTGTAATATTTGTACCTAATTTAATAATCAAGGTTGTTACACTTGATCGCATTGATCTCTTAAAATGTAGCTTCCCCATTAAATTTATCTTGTTTCTTCAACTTTTTCCCTTTGAATTGTTATATTATTATGAAGAGCTAGCTCTCCTCCCTTATGACTTCTAAATTGTTTTCGTTTCTCAAGCGATGATGTTACACATAATCTCTATGTCTTCGAACGCAAATTCTTAGTGAATTTTATCACATTCCCTAAATTATTTTACATCCATTTGATTATATCAATATGGAATTCTAAGACTTTCACTCAGATGACCTTTAAATCACCTTGATTTAAAAAGAAAATTTTGTTTTAGCTTATTTTATTTTAGCTTTAATATGTGGTTGCTCAATATTAAACTAATTTCATAATAATTATAATTATTTACTTTTGTGTTCAGTAGTAAGTCTAATTGAGGTTTGATTTGAAAAAAATAAACATTATTTAATTCTTCTAAAAGAGTCATATCAAACAAAATTATTATTTTTATATCTTTTTAAATTTTTTTAGGATTTTGGTTCAATTTACATAACAGTTTGATTTTTACCTCATTTTGGTGCAAATGTTTTGTATAATTTGTCTCTTCTGTTTAAATGTTTCAATTTTTTAGTTATAAAACTGTGACACACTAAATCTCACATTTAGTGATCATTATATCAATTTGATTTATTTGCATTATACATTTCAGTTTATCTCATTTTAGCTTTACCATATATGTATTTCAAATTAAAAGTAATATTTTTTTGTTATTTGACCACATTTTTTTAGAAATTCATAGTAATTTCAAATATGGTCTGACCGAGAGGAAAGAAATGTATTGCCACGATAACAAAATTCTGCAATCGCATGAACTAAATATCTCTTAAATTTGCTCACATTACATTTGTTCAGTTTATCAAATTTTAGCATTAAAAAATATTTACTTCAAATAAAAAAATATTAATGTTTATTTCCATTTGTAATTCATAATAACTCCAAATGATGATTGATCGAGGCACACAAAATATTGTCTGACTCATCATGAAAAGTTCTATCAAACTAAATAATCTTTTTTTATTGTTATAAATATTAACTTTTCGATAGATTTCCATTATTCATGAGACATTTTTATTCACACCTAATTTGGTACTAAAGAAATCAACACTTTATCACCTTAGTATCATGTAATGCATCTTTCTCATTCAATTTATCTCATTTCTACAAAATTTTGGTTTGAATTCTGTATGTTATATATAATTTTAAATCTATTATTATCTAACATTTACATTGCAATTATTTGGTATGCCATATTGTTTCAATTTTTCTTATTTTTGCTTTAAAATGTATTTTCAAAACAAGCAATTAATAATTTATTATATTTTAAGCTTATTTATTTTGCTAATTTGTTGCAATTACGTACAAGGTAAGATTTGGGAGAAACAAATGCCATTATACCATTCTTAAAAAGCACAACCTAATTTCATATTTACTTCCATATTTTTTTTTTCGTATTTTACATGTGACATCTTCAGTTTCATGGAATATAACATTTTCATAAAGTTTACTCTATTACTTCAAAATTTTTATTTTGTTTTTTAAATATTTTTATTTGATTCTAAATCTTCTTTCATATGACGTTTGCATCACTTTTTTTTTATTAGATTAAATAATTTGAATTTATTCATTTTTATACTTAATAAAATTTTAATTATTACAAAATAAATTATATTTAATTAGTTATTTTAAAAAAATATTATTTATATACTTTCCTCAAATATTTCTCTTTGATTTTTTTAAATAACTATGTAACAAAAAATCATTACTTGTGCTACCAATTACATTAATTTCATTTTGTAATATAACATTTCATCATTTTATCGCATTTCCAAATGTGGTCTCATTTGGATGAAACAAATACCATTTAACTTATCGATAAGTCCTTTATCCAATAAATAATTAATTTTTTTATGTCCTTAAATATTTTAGATTCATGGACTTTAGCATGCTTAATGAGCCATTTCAATTGGTACGTTATTTTTTTATATTATAATGTAACTCTAAATATCCCTTCCTGTCACGCTTACATCACTTCAACTTTATTTAAATACATATCTTCAATTTATCTAAACTCAAGTCTAATATATTTTTTCTCAAACTTAGTGTAAAAACATATACTATGTATGCTTATTTGCTTCGATATATTTTAGTAATTCAAAACGATGACTAATTGAGATGCAACAAATGGATATCGACGAGCTTTATAAAACTAAATATTATTGAAGTCATCTTGATGAAAACTATCACTTTAAATATTATTATATTATTAAACCTTTTTCAGGTATATTGTATTCTTTACTAGTCAATTTGATAGGTACCTAATTTGATAATGATGGCTATTATGCTCAATTTATTTTGTATCATATAAAGTTGTTTTCAAGTGCAATTTAACTCATTTTTTCACACATTTTCTTTGAAATTGTTATATTGCTATGTAGCTCAGAATCTTTATTGATGAGATTTTTATATTATTTTGATTTTATTATACTACATTACTTTAATTCATCAAATATTTTTAATAACATTTTTTTATTAACAATATAATAACAACTTAATATTAATTTTTCTTATTATTTTGTATTTTAAAGTTATTCAAAATAAGCTCCCTGTGAGACTAAATAAATGTTAATGTACTTATCTTAATGAGATTTATCCAACTAAATATTTATTTTTATAATCAAAATCTTTTACCATTTGTAGTTTTGGGAAGTGTTTCAAGACCTTTCAATTTTCAAATAATTTGTTAATTAATGATGTTACAATCAATGACTTTTATATCTTTTTATCTAAATTTCTCATAGACTTTGCCTTATTTCCTGTAATTTTTTTCTTTCAATTACCTGTATTTCTATGAAGCTCTAATTCTCCCATAACTTTTACATCGCTTTCATTTAGATAGATTGCATTATTTCAAATCATTCCATTTTAGCTTTAACATATAATAACATACTATTGAAATGATATTTAATTAGTATTTATACTTTTTTACTTTTTAAATCAGTTATTATTACAAGAATGGTCTTTTTGAGATGCAACAAATGTTGGTGGGCTCATGTCAAGGAGCCATAGGATTTCACATTTTCTTTCTAAAAAAGTGTATCATTACTATTTAAATATAATGGATATTACACGTGATCTCCTTATTATCTTAGAAACCAATACCCTTATCAAATTTACCTCATTTTTATTAATATTTTGCTTTGATTTAGTAGTATTTTTATGAAACTCTAATTACCTTCTATTGTAACCAATACATCTCATTAATTTTGTAATATTATAGTGTTTTCATTTATTTTATTATAGTTTTGAAATATATTTACATATTATTAAAATAATAAATTATAATTATTTATGCCAATTTATATTTGTAATTCTAGAAATTCCAAGGTCTAATGGATGCACAAAAAGTGTCAATGTACTAGTCTGAAAGTGCTTTATTAAATTAAATGTTCATTTCTTTAGATATTTAGTTTCCTATAGTTTTTGCTTTCTTAAGAGTTATTTTGGCTCATGCATGATTTAATAATCAAGAATGTTAAATGTAGTCTCTTTAGTATCATGGAAGGAATCTTTTTTTGTAAAACTTGTCCCTTTTATTTAATTTTTCCACCTTTCATATGTGAACTTATATCCCTTTAAATTGATTATATTTCATTAATTCAATTTATCTCATTTTTCCATAATATTTATTTTTATTTAATAAAAAAAATAATTTATTTTTGTATGTTCTTATTTATTTATTGATTTGTGAAACGATCGAATGTGTTGTAATATTGATGAAAAACTCTCGTTGGGCTAATCTCGACAAGTTTCATAAAAAAATAATAAATTTTATATTTTTAATTGTATAAATTGTTTGACAAACTTCACAAAATATTTTGAATCATAACTAACTGGATGTTTGAGGATGCTACACTCAAGTTTTTAAGTATAATGTAATGCAACTTTCTAATATAATTTTTCTGATTTCTTCAATTTTTTCATCCTTGATCACCTTAATATGTTGGAGTGCAACATTCTTATATAATTCATCACAATTGCTGAAATGTTTCTTTTAGATTTGGCAATGTTTTTATTAAACTCTAATTCTGCACATACTTGAGCTTTACATTGAATTAATTTTGTTATATTATGTTGCTATAGTTTATCTCATATAGACTTTATTATATTTGCTTACTTCACATAAACATAATAATTTGTTATTATTTCCTTTTGTTTATTTTGGTAATTCATAATAATTCCAAATGAGACACAATTGGGATGAAAAAAATATTGTTGGAGTTCCCTTGATTAGCTTGATCTATTTAAATTTTTATTTTTTGTATTATTTAATATTTTATGTTTTATAGTTTTGGAATGCTTTTGTAATTACTTTTATTCTTACCATTTTCTATGATTGATGATCTTAGAATAAATCTCATTAGTATTTTAAAATGAAACTTTCCCAAATAATATTGCCTTTTTATAGTGTTTCACTTTGATAATGTCATGTGATAATGGAAGTCAAAATATTCTATTTTAAGGCCTTTACATCAATTTGAACTTATTTATTTACATTACATTGAGTTGTCTAATTTTAGAAATACTAAATATATGCATCATTTAAATTTTAGTTTAATATATATTTGTTTAGTGTTAAAAAATATTTTATTGTTATTTTTTTGGGTTTACTTTGGTAGATAATAGTAATTCCAAATTAGGTCTATTCAAGATGAAACAAACATTGTTTTACTCATCTTAACAAATTCTATCCAATTAAATATTAATTTTTATGTTTCTTTGAATTTTATTTTTTAAGATTTTTTAATTCATTTTGAGACATTTTAATTTCTAATTTATTTAAAAAGTGAGGTTATTACACATGATAGCATTACTATCTTGGAAGTTAACTTTATCACATAATTTACTTGTTTCCTCAACTATTTTTTCTTAATTCTATTATATTACTATGAAACTCTAATTCTCTTTGCGTGTGATCATTGGATCGAGTTAATTTAGCTTTATTATATTTCTTGAATTTATCTAATTTCAGTTTAGTACATTTTTACTTAATGTTGAAGTAAATATTTATTATTTTTTATGCTTATTTATTATGGAAATTTGCAAAACATTATGAAATTTATTCAAATGGAGATGAAAATAACGATGCCTTCATCTTAACAAGCTTTATCAAACTAAATTTTTTTTTATATTTTTACATATTTGAGTCCTAATGTTTGGCACACTTTGTTAGGCTTTTTTATCCATGCAAAATTTGCTGATAAAGGATGTTCCCCTTAGAATCTTAGGATACAACTTTCTGATATAATTGTTCTATTTTTCAAAGTTTTAATTTTGAATTTATTTTATTACTCTAAAACTCTAAGTACCCTCTAGTGTGACTTTAAATTTTTTTGATTTTTTCATATTATATTGCTTTAATTTATTCTCTTTTGGCTTTTAGCATAGTATTACAATAATATTTTATTACTCTTTCTTATTTCACTTAGTAATTCTTGGTAATTTCAATGGAAGGTTCTTTGTGATGAGACAAACAACTTTGAATTCTTCTCAATAAGCATAATCCCATTAAATGTTGCTTTTTTAAAGTATTCTTTTCTGACGTTTGTGCATGATTTTAATGGCATTTAAAATTTTCCTCTATTTTATTATCAAGGAAATTTCGTTTGAAGTTTTTAATATCTTTGAACTTATGTTTCTTGTACAATTTATATCATTTCATCAAAATCTTAGCTTAGTTTTGTCATATTGCTACGAATAGTAGTCCTAGTCTCAAGTTACCATTCGAACGAATTAATTTTGTCACTTTAGGATGCTGTAACTTATCTTATCTTAACTTTAATCTATATTTTCTTATGATGAATAAAATTATTATTTTTGCATTTTTGGTAATTGTAAGTAATTTCAAATATTGTGTGAGAATGACAAAACAAGCGTCATTCGACTCAGCTTAAAATCCACAATCCATTTAAATGTTCTTTTTAATTATTTTAAATTTTTTTATTTTCTATGTTTTTGGCATTTTGACATGATATTTTTATTTATATTTTGTCACTTTAATCTATATTTGATTCAATCCGTTTGTCTCATTTATTAACCTTTTTCTATTGATTTGACTATGTTACTATAAAACTCTAATTCTCCAATCATCTAACACTTTGATCAAGTTTATTTATGTTTTCATATTTTTGTATTTTATAACAATTCCAAATAAGTCCCAATCAAAAGGAAAAAAACAATATTAAATGCATCCTAAATGAATCAATCAAATATCATATTAATTTAATAGTTTTAAATATTATATTTTCTAATATTTTACCATGTTTTATGTGTCAATTTAAGTCATACAAAATTTGATGATTATAGATGTTACTGTGAATCTCCTTAGTGTCTTCTATTGTAATTTTGATATACAATATTTGTAATTTCTGAAATTTTTCAATTTTATTTTGTGATATTATTATGTAACACATAATCTCATATCATGAGACCTTTACATAAATTTAATTTAGTTATACATTAATTTAGTTTATTTCATTTTTTATTTAACATATATTTGATTTATTTTGAAAAAAGCATTTGTTATTGTTTATGTTTGTTTATATTGAGAATTCATTTGAATTCTAAATGAGGTCTAATGAGATGAGACAAAATAGTGACACTTGGTTCAATAATTTTTATTAAATTAAATATTCTATTTTTCATTTGTTGATATTATATTTTCTCTCATTTGGACATTTTTACAAGTTATTTTTATTTGTAAGTAACTTAATGATGCTAGATGTTACATATGTTGTCCATAGTATCTCAAAAAGAAACTTTCCCATATACTTTATCACATTTTCCCATACATTTTGGTTTGGTTTGGACATAATGTTATGACTATTTAATTATCATTAAATTTGATAGTTATAATACTTTCATTTGGTTATATTATTTTACTTTAATTTATCTTATTATTGCTTTGAAATATTTTTATTTATTATTGAAAATATTAATTTAATTTATTTATAATTATTTACTTTAATGCTTCTTAGAAATTCCAATTGAGAGTTAATGGAGGAGGAAATGTAATTCGATAGATCTTCATGAACTCTATACAATTAAGTATTCTTCTTTGTATTTTTAAATATTTTATTTTCTTTGGTTTTGATATACTTTATGAGCTTTTTTATTTGTAATTGAGTTGAAAATCAATGATAAACTTTTTCTCCATAGTATCATCTAATGTAAATTTATTGTAAAATTTTTCTTAAATTTAAGTTTTTCTCCATAATTTTGTTACATTCTATAAACTCTAAATCCTTGCTCAAATGACTAATGTATCAATTTGATTTATTTGTAGTACATTGATTTAATTTGTCTTAAATTTACTTTAATATTTATTTGATTAATTTTAAAAGAATAATTTATCATAATTTATGCTTATTTGCTTTTATTATTTGCCACAAGTTAAACAAAGATCAAATCAAGTTGAAAGGAACATCATTGGACTCATACCGATGGGCTTTATCGTAATTAATACACATTTACATATTTCTTAATATTTTATTCATAACAGATTCAATGATCGATGATGTTACCAGTAATCTCCATAGTTCTTAGAATCTAACTTTCCTTTTCAAATTATCACTTTTCTACAAATTCATAACATTGATTTTATTATGTTAATATTAAATTATAATTTTCCCCTCATGAGACCCTTAACATCGATTTTTACAAATTTCATTGCTTCAATTTATTTAATATGAACTTTAATATATTTTTTCTTGATATAAAAATAATAATATTATTAGTATTTTTGTATTTTTATACTTCAGTAAATCTAAGTTCTTTTGAAAGTGGTCTGATTCAGATAAAACAATCAATGTCGGGCTATCCTCGATGACCTCAATTCAATTAAATATTCTTTTTTATTATTTTAAATATTTTATTATCTAGGGTATTAGCATGTTTTTTATGACATTTTGATTTGTACCTTAATTAACAATTTAGGATGTTGTACTAAATCTTGTTAGTGTCGTGGAATACAACTCTCTCATGTAATTTATCTTTCTTCTACAAATGGTTTTTTATTTGGGTTTGTTACTATGAAACTTAATTTATGGACTTGACCTTTACATTACATTAATTTAGTTGTATTACTTTGCTTCAATTTATCTCTTACCAACATTATTATGCTTCTTGCATTATATAAAAAAGGGAATTTTAAATTATTTCTACTTATATACTTTGGTAAATAAGGGTAATTCCAAATGTGGCTTGATTAAGAAAAAACAAAGGTTATTAGACTCATCTTGATGAGCTCTACCTAACTAAATTTTTATTTTAATATTAATAATTATTTAATTTTGTATGTTTTTGTCATTCTTTAGAATTCATTTTATTCGTACCTGAATTAACATTGTAAGATATTATGCTCAGTTACCTTAGCATCTTGGAGTGCCACTTTTTTATATAATTTATTTTATTTCTTCATTTTTATCACTTTTATCATTTTATATTACTATATAACTCTAAATCCCCTCCCTTGAGTCATTCCCATCGCTTTGATTTCGTGATATTACTTTACTTCAATTTATCTCATTTGAATTTTAATATATATTTTCTTTTTTTTAACATAATAATTTATTATTTATTTGGAAATTCTTCATAATTAAAAACAAGGTTTGATGGAGAAGAGAAAAACATTGTTGGACACGTGGTAAATGTTAATTTTTATATTTCTAAATTTTTTTTTTTTTAAATTAAAAGTAACAATTTAATATTATTTATGCTCATTTAGTTTGGTGATTTAAGGCAATTCCAAACGTTGTTTTATGAAGGAAAACAATATCGTTGGACTAATCTTAATGAGCTTTATCAATTTAATTATTCACTTTAATAATTTTAAATGTTTTTTACTAAGATTTTAATATATTTTACAACTCATTTTAATTCTTACTAGATTTGACCATCGAGGATGTTACACTTTAACAACTAATTATCATTTAATGAAACTTGCCAAAATAATGTATCTCCTCTATTCAATTTTTCTCAATAAATTTCTATAATATTATAATGTGACTATAAGTCTTTTATATTAGCACCTTTATAACACTATGATTTTTTTGTATTACACTAGTTTAATTTATCTTCTTTTAGCATTAATATGTATTTTCTTAATTTTAAAATATTAATTTTATTTTTTATCCTTATTTATATTTTAATTAGTAGTTATTGCAATTGATGACTAGTAAAGACATAACAAACAATGTTAGAAAAATCTCAATGTGGTTTATTGCATTAAATAATAATTTTTCTATTTTTTAGAAATTCTATTTTCTTTAATTTTTTAATATTTTAAGTGACAATTTTACTCGTACCTTATCCAATGATCGAGGATGGTACACTAAATCAACTTAATAAATTTTTTTGCATCTTTCCTTTATAATTAAAGTCATTTATTGAAATGTTCAAAATTGATTTGGTCATATTCTTAATAGAAAAATTATCCTCAAACCAGATTTGATGCACAAGAAACATAGTTTGAGTAATTTTGGTGAGCTTCTTCGAATTTAATATTCATTTCTATATTTTTTTAAAATATGTTTTCGTAGATAAATTCATCATTCATGAGGAATTTTTCTTCTAAGAAAATTATATGATTGAGGATGCTAAACATGATCTACAAAAAATCATGGAATTCAATTTTCCTGTATGTTTTGTATGATTAGTTTAAATGTTTTACATAGATATCTTCGTGTCACTTTGTAACTCTATAAGTCATGTCATGTGAGATTTATATTGCTTTAATTTGGTTATGTAACTACAGATCAATTTACCTCTTTTATAAGGATTTTACACATTTTATGCAGTACTTTGATGACGGTCGAGGATATTACCATTAAAGTCTTTACTACCTTCAAACGTAACTTTCTCCTATATATTACATCATTCATGTAAAAGTTTCTCTTGGCTTTTTGTGTGTTACTATGAAACTCTAATACTCTATTTGTGTGACATTTATATCACATTTTTTTTATATTACATTTCCTTAATTTATGTTAAATTGCCTTAATGTTATTTTTACATGATACAATAGTAATAAGTTATTATTATTTATTATAATTTACTTTTATCATTTGTAATAATTTCAATCGAGTTCCATTGAGACCAAATGCATGTCATTTGACTCTTCTCCACTAACGAATTCAAAATATACTATTACATTTTTAAATTTTGTCTCCTAAGGTTTTGATGCTCTTTATGTGGAATTTATATTTGTAGATGATGTGATTGTCGAGAATGTTATAGTCACACTCATTAGTACCTTAAAATGAAACTTTCCTTTAGAATTTAACTCCTTTTTTCAAATGTTTTTCTTTGAATTGTTTGCATTACTTAGTAACTTGAAATCCTCTCGTGTATGAGCATTACATTACGTTTGTTTTGTTATGTTATATTACTTTAATTTACCTTATTTTAGCTCTAACATGTATTTACAAAATATTAAAAAAGTAGATTTTTATTATTTATGTTCATCTACTGTATATTCATCTACTGTGGTAATTCACATTAAATCAAAACAAAGTTTGATCTAGCAAGAACAAGTCTTCATAATCATCCAGATTAGCTTTATCTAATTATGTATACATTTTGTATTTTTTAATTTTTAATTATTTACTATGTTGTCATGCTTTACTAGACTTTTCAATTTTTAAAAGATTTAACAATTAAGATATTACACTAGATCTCGTTACGATCTTCCGGTGCAACATTTCATTGTAGTATGACTCATTTTTTATTTTTTTGTCTTTTTTTTGCTTTTATTAATGTAAAACACTAATTTTCCTCACATGTAACCTTCACATCTCTTTTATTTGGTTAAATTATACCGCTTAAATTTATCACCTTTTTGTTTTGACATAATTTACTTCATATTTAAAAGATAATTTATTGTCATTTAAACTTATTATTATAATTTCTTGTTATTCTTGATGAAGTTTGATAGAGAATAATCAAATGTTGCAAACTTATCTCATCGAGCACTATTTCTTTAAATATGTATTTATATTTTTTAAATATCTCCTAATGCATGCTAAAAACCTAGAAAATAAAATATTTGAAAAAATAAAAATAAAAATTTAATCGAATAGAGCTCATGAAAATGAGTCTAATGAAGCTTATTTTGTCTCGATTGAACCTTATTTCAAATTATGACAACTTAATAAAATTAATTAGAGAAAAATAATAAAGGGTTATCACTTAAATAAATCTATTTTAAAATTAAAAGAAAATAAATTGAAGGAGTTTAATCTTGGTAACTCAAAGTAATGTAAATGTCATAACACTGGAAAAATAAGGCATCATAGTAATATAACTAAATGACAACAGATCTTTTGAAAAATTGAGATAACTTTTACAAAAATGTTCCATTCAAATGTAGTAAGATTCAGTGTAATCCTCGATCAAAATATAAGTTACATGTGCACATGACTTATTGTTAAAAATCCATCAAAAATAAGATCAATGACATAAATTCAACGATGATAATTTTGTCACGATCAAGCTTCATTTTAAAAACTAAAAAAAATAAATTTCAATAAGTCAAAAAAAATAAAAAACTAATAATTCTAAATTTAATAAATATATTTATGTATTAAATGAGATAAATTTAAGAAATGTAATAAAAGTAAATAAAGGGGATATAAATGTCACACAGAAGGTGATTTTAAGTTAAAAAGTATTGCATCAAAATCAAAGCTAACAATATGAAGAAATAGGAAAGCTTTTATAAAAATATCACATTCTAAGAAAACGAGGAGATTGAGCATAAAACCTCCATGTTCAAATCACTTGTGAATCAAAATGACTCATAAAGTATGCAGAAAAAATAAAACAAAATATCTAAAAATATATAAATAATATTTATCTAGAAAGAGCTAGATGAGAAAGTTCCAATGAAATTTCTTTTTTCTTGATTTAATGATGATTTGAATTACTATGATTTACCAAAGTAAATAACCATAAGTAATAATAAATTATTATATTAATATTTAAAAAATTTATTAAAACAAAAATGAGATAACCTAAACGAATGGAAAGTCACTAAATGAAAGAGATGTAAAGGTAGGAGAATTGCAGTAAAATAATAGCATAACCAAATTAGTGCAAAATATTTTAAGAAATATGACAAATTATATGGCGGTTATGTGACATCTCACCCAAGACATCAATTATAACATCCTAAACAGTCAAGTTTCATATTAAACAAATTATCTTATAAAACATTTAAAAAAACACCAATAAATAAAATATTAAAAAATGTTAAAATAAATATTTCTTTAACTCAAGCATGTCAAGACAAGTCCAATAATGCTTATTTCTCCTTGATTGTTCCTCATTAAATAAGTACAATAAATTGCAAATTATTCTCTTAATGCTAAGAAAATATACATTTAATTTCAAATATGACAAATTCAAGTGATGTAATACAACAAAATAAAGTGATGTAAAGGTCACACAAAAGAAGAATTAGACTTTCATTATAATACAAAAAAATAAAAGTGAAAAAGTTTAAGAAATGAGATAAATTACGTGAGAAAGTTGCATTCCTTTATACAAAGGGGATCGAGGGTGACGTCTATCACCTTGAAATTCGTTATGCATGTGAGTGCCACATAAAATGTGTCAAAACCATTGATAAAAAAAACTCAAAATATAAATAAGAATATTTAAATGGATTGAACTCATTGAGATGAGTCCAACATTGTTTGTTTTACTCAGTCAAATCTCTATTAGAAGTAATACAATTTCTAAAATTAAATAAGAATAAATAATAATAAATTATTGTTTTAAAATCATATTATATATTATAAAATTTAAAATAAAAAAGTGGAAGCAAAGTAATATGAACAAATCAAAGAGAAGTAAGGGTTACATGAGATGAAAATTAAAGTTTCAATGTAATATAAACAAATAAAATCAAAACAATACAAAAAATGATATACATTATATAAGATTGTTTTATTCCAAGATACTAACATGATTGATAATATCATCTTTGATTATCAAATTAGATATGAATCATAATATCTCCTAAAACAGTATTTTTACTAATGGAGCTTTTTGAGATGAGTCTAGAACCATTTGTTTCATCTTGATAGATCCACATTAGAAGTTACTGTGAATTACAAATATAATGAAACATAATAATAAATTATTATTAATATTTGGCAAATAAATATTAAAATGAAAAATGTGCTAAACTGATGTAATGTGATATAACCAAATAAAAATAATATTTTATATCACACAAGAGAAGATTTTATGTTACAAAGTAATATAACTGATAAAAAAGAAATACTAAATTATGTACAAATAAAATTGATTAGCAAAATATGCCAATGCCATGGAAAATATGATATCTAAAATTATAAATAAAAAATTTAATTTGTATAGAGCGCATTGGCAAACGTCAAACAATTTTTGTTTCGCCACAATGGAACCTCATTTGATATTACTATGAATTACCAACTTTAAATTATATAAATTTAGGGATGTTAGTTTTACCAAATTTATTTGAAATAGATAATACGAGTGCAAATTTAAAATTATATAGAAATATGTCAAAATTAAGCTAAAAAATTTAATGAAATTCAATAAATTAAATGAGTAATTTGAATTTCATTATACTAAGGTGATCTTGCAAAATATCATTAACCATCAAATAATATATGAATTGAAATACCTCATAAAGTGTGTTGAATCTTACAAAATATAATATTTGAAAATTTAGAATTGAATATGTAATTGGATATTGCTCTTGAAGATTTCTCCAAAGACATTTGTTTCTATATCTTGAACTTGATTTGAAGTTTCTATAGACTACAAAAGTAAATAAGTACAAATAATTATAAATTATTATTTTAATATTAAGTAAAAAAATATTATCCTTTGGCTAAGTGTAACATGCTCAATTGTGAAATTCCGTATGTACCAAAATGTTTTATAAAATGTGCAAATGCCATAGAAATTAACATATTTAAAAAAAATGTTTAATTGAATAGAGCTTATAGAGACAATTATGACGATGTTCATTTGATCTTAATAAATCCTCCTTTAGAATTACTAGAAATTATCATATCAAATAATCATGAATAATAACAAATAGTTATTTTAATAATAAGAAAATAAATATTAAATTTGAAATATAATTAATTAGATTAATGTAATATAACTAAATCAAAGTGATGTAAATGTAACATGAGAGTATGTTTTGAATTACATGGTAAATTAACCAAATAAAAACAAGCAAATTAAGGAAATAAGAAAAATTATAAGAGAACGTTTTATTCAAAGATATTAAAGAGATTTACTATAACATCATACATCATCAAACGAAGTACAACATAAAATGACTCATTAAACTTTCTAAAATCATAAAAACTACAATATGTGAAATTAAAAATTTTTAATACTCTATTGGATGATCTTATTGAGATGTATTAAACAATGCTTGTTTCATCTAATTCAAAACACGTGGGAATTATGTGAGCCACAAAAAAATTATCATAAATAATGATAAAATTATTATTATAATGTTTAAGAAATATATGTTAAAGTTTATTTGAGATCAATTGAGGGAATATAATATAATCAAATACTGTGATGTAAAGGTACAACAAGAGAAGATTTAGATTGACTTGCAATTTATCCGATCAAAGTGAAAAACTTTGAAAAAGATAATCACTTGTATAAGAAAGTTACTTTCATTGAGACTATGGAGAATGATTAGGACGTTATTGATCATCAAATTAGGTATAAATAGAATGAACTAAAAAAATTTTCAAAATAAAAAATTAAATAATTAAAATTTTAAAATGATTTTATAATTGGATAAAGCTCATAAAGATGTGTCCAATGGCATTTGTTTTATCTCCAATAGATCTCATTTAAAATAACTAAAAATTGAAAAAATAAATAAAATAAAATAAGAATAAATTAACTTTTCAATATTACTTAAATATATATATATATATATATATGTATGTATATATATATATATCATAACTTAAATCGAATAAATTGAAAGAATATAATATAACTAAGTCAAATAGATGCATATGTAACATAAGAAGAGAATTAGAGAAACACATTAATTTAAATAAATGTAAGGAAAATCTTCAATGAAATAAGATAAAGATTACATTAAAATTGCATTCAAAGTTATTAAAGAGATCAAGTATAACATCCTTGATCATCAGATCAAATACTAATCTAGATTTCACATAATATTTGCAAAAATCCTAGAAAATAAAATATTCAAGACCTATAAAAATTCATATTTAATTAGATACTACTCATCAAATTGAGTCTAAGGACATCTATTTTGTATAATTCAAACCTCATTTATAATTGCTACAAATTACCAAAGTAAATACGACCAAATAAGAATAAATAATTATTTGAATTTTAAATACTTCTATATTAAACTTGTAATGATATAAATTGAGGCACCATAATATGAACAAATCAAAGTCATTTGGAGGTCACGTAAGATGATAATTAAAGTATCATAGTAACACAACATAATCAAACAAAATATTTGAGGAACTAAGTATATTATGAAGGAATGTTGAATTCTAAGATACTAAAGAGATGGAGTGTCACATCATTTATTATCAAAGTAAGCATGAAATATAATACCTAGTAAGGTAAGAATTGTATATATAATAAATAAGAAGTGACATAAATCAAAGAAATACAAAAGCATAAGATCAAGATGATATTAAGGTCACATGAGAGGAGATTCTAAGAAATATAGAAATATAACAAAATCAAAACAAAACATCTAAAGAAGTGAGATAAATTATATGCAAAAGTTAAGCTCCAAGACATTATGGAGGATAGGGGTAAAATCCTTTATCATTAAATAAGTCATTAATCAAAAGTTCTTGTAAATCATATTAAAATCATCGAAAAGGAAATACAAAAAATTATGCTAATGATCATTTTGGTAGATAGAGCTTAACAAGAGGACATAACAAACTTTTTTTTGTCTTTGTTAGAGATAATTTTAAACCTTTACAAATTACAAAAACAATATGCAAAAATAATTCTTAATAATTATTTTATTATTTAACAAATATATATATATTAAAACTTATAAGACATAAATTGAATTAATGTACACAATAAAAAAAAAATGATATTATGCTCGCATGAAAGATTAGGGTGACAGTAGTTTTTTAAATTATTATGAATTACAAAATTAAATAAGAATAAATAATAATTAATTATTATATTACTATTAGGTATAAACATTTTAAAGCTAAAATGAGATAAATTTAAGCATTGAAAAAAAAAGAATAAATCAAAGTGATGTAAAAGTCATCGAAGAAGATATTTTCTATTAAATGAAAATTTAATAAAAAAAAAGAAAATAATTTGAATAATCAAGATAAAATGCGTAGGTTTTGTTTACTGGGAATAAACAAGCCGAGTGTGTTGTCATCGATAGTTAAAACAAATATAACAAATAATGTCGCATATAAAAAAACTAAAATGTTAAAAAATTAAATATTTAAAAATTTGTTTAATTTAATATGGCT
This sequence comes from Vanilla planifolia, assembly GCA_023846275.1. NCBI lineage: Eukaryota > Viridiplantae > Streptophyta > Magnoliopsida > Asparagales > Orchidaceae > Vanilla > Vanilla planifolia. The sequence goes on along the minus strand of JAIUJO010000032.1, from coordinate 1,251,500 downwards.
TGTGCAAATTAAGAGAGATATCTTTCATAAGAATAAAAAATTAAAAAATATTTTTTTAATGCTAAGAAATTATATTTTAAATTTGAAATGAAATAAATTAATTAAATTTAATTAAACAAAATAAAAATGATGAAAAAGTCATATAAGTGGAGAGTTGGAATTTTAATAGTAACATAATAAAATTAAAGAAAAAAATTTAAATTTTGTGATGAATTGTATATGAAATTTGCATTCTATGATACTAAGGTTATCATAGTCGACATCCTCAATCATCAAGTCAACTATGAATTAGAATGTCTTGTAGCACATGTAAAAACCTTAGAAAATAAAATATCTAAAAATAAAAGAATGAATATTTTATTAGGTCGAGCATATTGAGATGAGTCCAATGATATTTATTTCGCTCTATCTGACCTCGATTAGAATTACTACTAATTAATAATAAAAATAACTATAAATACTAATAAATTCTTATTTCAATATCAAACATCATATATTAATGTTGAAGTTAGATAAACTAAATCAAAGAATATGAACAAATCAAAAAGATATAATAGTCATATTAGATGAAAATTAAACTTTCATGATAATATGATGATTGATCCTCCTTTTGAATTACTATAAATTACTTATATAGATAATCATAAACAATAAAAAATAATTTTTTTAATTATAAGAGAATAAATATTGAAACCAAAATAAGATAAATTGATGTAATACTAAATAACTATATCAAAATAATATAAATGTCACATTAGAGGAAGTATTGAGATCAGTGCAAGTATAATAAAAATAGAACATAACATTTTAAGAAACATGATAAATTGCTATAAAAAATAGCATTCTAAGATAATATTGAGATTGAGTGTAATACCCTTAATCAACAATTTAGGTATGTTTTGGAATTACTCGTAAAACATACTAAATACTAAAAAATACAATATCTAAAATTAAAAAGTTTGGATATTCAATTACATATATCTCATTTAGAAGAGTCAAAAGACATGTGTTTCTTCTCAATCACAGTTGATTTAGAATTACTATACACCAACAAAACAGATTGGCATAAAATTAATAAATTATTATTATAACATTGAACAAATATATAAATATATATATTAAAGTTTAATTGAGATATATTAAGGGAATGTAATAGAATTAAATAAATTGGATATAAAGCTTACATGGGAGGATATTTAGATTTACGTAATAATATAATAAAATTCATGTAAACATTTTCAAGACATTAGATAAACTAAATGGGAAAGTTATTTCCAAAGGAACTAAGAACATCGACTAGAACATAATTATTCTTCAAATTATCTACATTTTGAAATATCTCACAAAACATGTCAAAATAAATGATACAATATTTAAAAATCTTAATCTGAATATGTAATTAGATAAACATCGTGGCACTTTTCTAATGAGTAGATTAAAAAATAAGAGTAAATTTTTATTTTTATATCAATTAAATTTATATTATACATGAAATGATATAAATTGAGTCAATATAATATAACTAAATCAAATAGATGCAAAGGTCACATTAAAGGAGAAATAGAGTTTCAAAGTAATTTGAAAAAATCAAAGTAAAATCTTTGAAGATATGAAATAAATTATACATAAAATTTCCATTACAATATACTAAATGGATCATCTACAACATCCTCCATCACAAAATTTTCTTTTAATCAAAACTTCACATAAAATATTAAAAAATCCTGGGAAATGAAATATTTAGCAAAAAAAAAAATCAATATTTAATTTGATAGAGCTCTTTAAGGATAGTCCAACAATAACTATTTCATTTAATTTAAACCACACTTATACTTACTATGAATTATCAAAATAAATATATATAAAGAAAAAAAAACTAATTATTTGAATATTAAGTAAATGTGTATTAAAGAAGTAATGATATAAATTAAAGTCGTATAATATAACCAAATCAATGACTTGTATAAATCACATAAGAGGAGAATTTTTGTTTCATACTAACATAGCCAAATCAAAGAGAAATAGTTTACAAATTTTGGTAAATTATAAAGGAAAGTTACATTCAAAAGTGGTAAGGAGATCAAGTATAATAAGGTCAATAATCAAATCAGGTACAATGAAAAATGTCTCATATATCTTGTAAAAATAATTAGAAAATAAATCTTAAAAAATTTAAAAATTAAAAAATTTATTTTGTATTTTACATAGGGAAGTATTGAATGATAATAGTTTCATCTCAATCATGACACTTTTGGATTTACCTGTAATTTGGAAATAAATAAACACAAGTAATAACACATTATAATTGTAGTATGAAGTACATATATATTAAATATGAAAAAAGTTACATGGAAGTAATAAAAGACAACCAAATAAATATGTTGTAAGGTAGTAGGAGATGAGATTTGGAGTTACATTGTAAGCTAACCAAATCAAAGAGCAAAATGTGAAGAAATGAGATAAGTTAGATAAGAAAGCTAAATTCAAAGGAGCTGAGGGGATACTCTGTAATATCTTTGATCATAAAATAAGGTAGGAAAGAAAATACCTCATAAACAATTTAAAAATTATTGGAAATAGGTACATTAAAATAATAAAAATTTATTTTTAGTTGGACAGAGCTGGTCGAGAAGAGTCTAATAGATTTTTTATCGTCATGATCATACCTCACCTAGAAATATTATGAATTAGAAAAGTAGATAAACATAAAGAATAGAATTTAATTATTTTATAATAAGTACATATATATTAAATATGAAATAAGTTAAATTTCATGAATTTAACATAACTTAGTGAAAGTGTTGTAATATTGCATAAGAGGAGATTTAGAGTTACATTGAAATAAAATGAAATAAAAGTGAAAATTTCTAAAAAACATAAAAAAAAACTTTTTCAACAGCAAAGAAACTAAGGACAATGAATGTAACAATCTTAATTGTCAAATCGGGTAAGAATTAAATTTCTTTTTTATTGCAGAATAAACCGTAGAAAATAAAATCTTAGAAAAATATAAAAAAATAATTTAATTGGTTAAAATTGACAGAGGTGAGTCCACATATGTTTACTACATATTGATCTGAGATCATTTGGAGTTACTACAAATTCATAAAAAATTAAAAATTTAAAAAAATATTAAATCATTATTTTTTGTTAAATAGACATAAATTAAAGTTGAAAAGAATATATTAAAATATTTTAAAATTACCAAATAAAGTGATATAAATGTAATAGGACAAAAAAATAACAGTTACATTACAAAAAAAATTAATTTAAAAATTTTTAAATTATACAAATTATACAAAAAAATTATATTCAAACACACAAAGGACTTTAAGTGCAACATCTTTGATTACCAAATTAAGCATATCAAAATGTCTATCAAAGAGTACCAAAACACAAAATAATTATAAAATATTAAAAATATTTAAATGATTGAAGCTTATTGTGACAAGTCAAACACTATTTAATTCATATTGATTTTGCTACATCTTTAATTACTATAAATTACCCATGAAAAAGAGAACATATAATAATTAATTACTATTTATATATTTACAAAATATGTAATAAAGCTAAAATAACATAAATGAAGCAATTTAATATCACAAAATAACAGAGTTATACATGTCACATGTTAGAAGAAATTGAGTTTCAGATTAATATAATTAAATCAAAGCAAATAATTCGATGAAATGACATGAATTATAAGTGAAAGTTGCATTCCATGATACAAAGAAGATCAAGTGTAATAAACTCGATAGTCAAATCAAATATGAATCAAAATGACTCATAAAATATGAAAACTTTTTAAAATAAAATATTTCAAAATATAAAAATGAAGATTTAATTATATAATTCTTGACAAGACAACTCCAATGACAATTATTTCTTTTTGATCAAACATAGTTTGAAATTTTTCAGAGCCACTAAAGTAAACGAGTTTAAAAAAATTAAATTGTTTCTTTAATGTTTAGAAAATATATATTAAAGCAAAAATGAGATGATATTAGATGAAACGAATTGAAACAAAAAACTTAGATGAAATTAGAAAAATTGTCTAAGAAAGCTTCACTCCAATATATGAAGGACATCGGTCGTAAAATCCTTGATTAAAACATGATGTACAAGTTAAAATGTCTCTTAAAGCATTCCTAATCCCTATAAACAAATATATTTAAAATATAAAAGCATAATTATATATTTAACTACATAAATCTAGTTTTTACGAGTCCAATGATGTTTGTTTCGTCATGATCAAACTTAGTTTGGAGATATTGTGATTTACCAAAGTAAACAGTCATAAATAATAATATAATATTTTTTTAATTTTAGACAGATATATACACAATGAGAAATTATGTAAATCATAAAAACATCATATAACCTAATCAAAGCAAAGTAAAGGTCACATGAGAATAGACTTAGAGTCACATTATAAGGTAACCCAATTAAAGAAAACATTTGAGTAAATGTGAAAAATTTTATAGCAAAGTTACAATGTGTGATACAAAGGTGATCAAGTGTAATTCCCTCAAATATCAAATTATGTTCAATTTAAAATTTCTTATAAGATGTTCTAAAAATCATTAATAATAAATATTTGCTAATATTTCAATAATTATATAACTTTATAGGGCTCATTGAGAGGATTCTAACTGCATTTCTTTCATCTCCATTAGACTTTTTTGCGAATTTTAGTGAACTATTAAAATAAATAAACATAAATAATTTTAAATTATCATTTTATTGTTAAGTAAATATTTATAAAAAAAATGATAAAATTTAATGAAATTTAATATAACAAAATCATAACGATATATATGCCACATGTGTGGGAAATTATATTTTTAAAGTAATATTACAAAAATAAAGAGAAGTGCATATAGAAGTGAGATAAATGGTGTGGAAAAGTTGAATAACAAGATAACAATAAGAGCAAGTGTAACATCTTTGATCATTAAAATGGGTATGAATTAAAAAGACTGGTAAAGTATATGAAAATCATATAACAAAAATTACTTAGAAAATATTTAAATGATTATTTAATTGGATAGAGCTCAATAAAATCTAGTTTTGATTTTTCAAAAATTACAAAAGTACATAACTATAAATAAAAATAAATGGTCATTTTAATACTAAGTAGATCTATATATCTTTAAGCTCAAAAGAGACAAATTGAAGTAACATAAATAAAACAAAACAACAACAAAGTAAAAGCCAAATTTTAAGAGATTTAGAGTTAGATAAACTTAATAAAAATAAACAAAATTAATAAAATTAGATAAATTGTATGAGAAAGTCACATTCTAAGAAAAAAAATATCAAGTGCAACATTATTTATTAAAAAATTATTTGTGAATCAAAATGTCACTTAAAGTATGTTAGAACATTATATAAATAAAATATTTGAAAAACAAAAACTAACATTTTCTTGGATAGAGCAAAGCAAGATGAGCCAAACAACCTTTTTAATGTTTAAATTGAACCTTATTTGTTATTACTAATAATTAAAAAATTAAATATACATAAATAATAATAAAGATTAATTTTACTATAAGTAAATACAAAATAATATTAAAATTCGATAAATTGAAGTTATGTAGTTTAACAAAATCAAAGTGTTTTAAGGGTCACATGAGCATAGAATTATAATTCCACAGTAATATGAACAAATCAAAGAAAAACACTAAGGAGATAAATTTTAAAAGAAAGTTATATTCCATGACACTTAGGAGAACAAGTGTGATGTCCTCAACAATTAAATGATGTACAAATAAAAATATCCTATAAACCATGTACAAACAATTGAAAATAAAGTTTTTTAAAATAGGAATAAAAATGTTTATTACAATAGAGCTCATTGAGGTCATCTATATTTCACCTTAATCGTACCTAATTTAGAATTACTATAAATTATAAAATTAAATAAATATAAATAATAAATAACATAATTTAAATATCAAAGTAATATATCAAATCTTAAATTAGATAAATTGAAAAAAAATAATACAACTAAATCAAGGCGAGGTAGATGTCATATATGAGGAGATTTTCAATTATATATCAATATAATGAAATTAAAAATATTAATTTGTAGTAAGAGATAAATTGTATGAGAATGTTCTAGTCCAAGATATTAAGGAGATCAAATATAACTTCTTCGATCATAATATTGGTTATAAATCTGAATGTTTAAAAAATGACAAAAATCCCTAAAAAATAATAAAATAAAATTACTTCAATAAAAAAAAAATTCATTAGATAAACCTTATTGGGACAAATTATTTTAATATTCATAATAAAATGCCTCATGAAGATACAAAGAACTAAATGGATAATAAACTCAAAAAATATAAAAATGACTATTTTGAGATGATAAAATTCATCAAGATGAGTCTAATGATATTTATTTCAACTTGATTATGCCTCAATATGAATTACTACAAATATTAAAGAGTATAAGCACTAATAATGATAAACCATTAAGTCAATATTAAAAAATACATATTAAACTTGAAATACAATAAGTTGAAGCAAAGTAATAAGACTAAAACAATGAGATGTAAAGGTCATAAAGGAGTAGAAAGATTTAACAAAAGACATAAATTATAAGATAAAGTTATATTCTATGATATTAATGAGGTCAAGGGTAATCATCAAATTTGTTAAAAGCAAAATGTCGAGTAAAGTGTGCTTAGAACGTAAAAAAAAAGTGAGTGAGAATACAAAAAAAAATTTTAATGTTTAAAGCTCATCAAGATGAGTCTCGTGATATATGTTTCTTCTCCATATCAAACCTCATTTAAAGGTTATTAGAAATTACAAAAGCAAATAAATGATTAATAAAAATAAATAATTATTTTAATATAAAGTATATATACATTAAAGCTAAAATAATATATAATAAAGCAATGTAGTATAAAAACTCAAAGTGATATAAAGGTCACAAGAGAAGAGATTTCGAATTTCATTGTAATACAAAAAATGAACATTAAAAGTATAAGAAATGAGATAAATTGCATGGGAATGTTTCCTTCCAAGATGTTAAGAAAATCGTGAGTAACAACATCAATCATGAAATTTTTTATGAATAAAAGTGACATAAAAATTATGCAAAAACCTTTGAAAATATAATACTTTAAAATATTAAATGAATATTTTATTAGATGGCATTCGACAAAATGAGTTAAGTATTATTTTTTTCCTTGGATAACACCTTTTTTGGAATTACTACAAATAATCAAAATAAATAATCATAAATAAGAATATAATATTATTTTATTGTTAAGATATTTTAAAATAACTTTAAAATTAGATAATTTTAATTAATTAACATAACAATAATCAAAGTAATATAAAGTTCACATGAGATGGGAAATAGTGTAACATTGTAATATAACAAAATTCAAGACAACACATTGAGGAAATGTGGTAAAACATGTAGGAAACTTGCATTCAAATATACTAGTGTGAGTTACTCGATCTTCAAATCAATTGTGAAGAAAAATGTCTCCCAAATAAAGTGAAAATCATAGGAAATAAAATATTTAAAATTTAAAATTAAATTTTTTTAATTTGAGAAAGCTCACCAACATGAGTCTTGTGATGCTTCCTCACTATGAATTACAAAATTAACTAAACTAAAAAATAGGGTATTATTTCAATAGAACGTAAAAATATATTTTAGTTAAAATGAAAAATTTTAAACAATATAATCTAACCCAATTAAAGGTTTTAAATTAACATGTGAGTGCAATTTGACATTCATAGAAATATAATAAAATCAAACTAAAAATTTGTAAAAATGAGATCAATTATACAAGGAACCCACATTCCAAAATACTAAAGAGATTGATTGTAACTTCCTTGATTGTCACATAGTGTACGAACCCAAATGCCTCCAAAAACATGACAAACATTTAAAAAATATACTAAAACATGAAAAAAAATAATATTTAATGAGATAGAAATTTTTAGGATAACTCTGATGACATTAATTTATTCTAAAATGAACCTCATTTCGAATTACTATGAATTATAAAAGTAATTAACATAAATAACAAAAAATTAGCATTTGAATATTAAGTAGATATATAATAAAGTTGAAATGAGATAAATTTAAGCAATGCAATAAAACAAAATAAAAACAATGTAAAAATTAGACATGAGGAGTTTTAGAGTGACCTAAACAAAAATAAAGTGAAAATTTTAATTAAATGAGTTGAATTGTATGGCAAAATTACATTTCAAAATTACAAGAGGATCTAGGGTAAAATCCTCGACCACAAAATTTTGCATAAATAAAAATGTCACATAGAGGATGAAAAAAATCCTAAAAATAAAATATTTAAAAATGTTTAAATTAATATTTAATTTGATAGAACTCGTCGAGATGAGTAGATGACTATTGTATTTTTTAATAGATCTCATTTGAAATTTCAAAGAATTACCATTGTAAATATGTATAAATAAAAAAATTACTTTAATATAACAAAATCAACATAATATATTAAACATGGGCAGATTTAGAGTTACATAGTAATATAATCAAATCAAATTGAAATGAGATCAAGCTCAAAATTCTCGATTGTGAAATGAGGTATGATTTGAAATGCCTTATTAAAAAGGCTAGAACCCTAGAAAAAAGCATTAAATTCCTAAAAATTATTGTTTAATATGTTAGAGCCCAATGGGATTAGTCTACCCACTTTTAACTCTTCTGAATAATAGTTTAGAATTATTATAAATTACAAAATTAAAGATTTTATAATTAATAACAAATAACATGTTTAATGTTAAGCTAATGTATTTTAAAGTTGAAATGATATTAATTGAAGTGATAAAACCTAATCAATGTGACATATAGGACATATGATAATAAATTTAAAGTTACATAAGAAGATAACCAAATAAAAGTAAGAATCTTAAGTGAGAAAAATTGTGCTAGAAAGTTGAATGCCAAAATACTATGGAGAGCTTGTGAAATATCATCGATAACCAAATCAGCTACAAATTTGATGTCTTATACAACAAGAAAAAATAATAGAAATAAAAAAAATACAAAATATAAAAATAAAGATTTAGTTTGTTATAGCCTTGAAGACGAATCCAATGACATTTCATTTGTGTCTATTAGGACTCGTTCAAAATTACTAAAAAATAAAAGTAAATAACAATATATTATTATTTCAATATTAAGTGGATATATAATAGATGAGATAAATTGTAGTTCTATAGAATTACCAAATCATTTCTTTGTAAATAACACAAGAGGAGAGTTTTTGGGTTACATAGTATTATAAGCAAATAAAAGTCAAAACTTTCATCACATGAGATAAATTAAATGAGAATATTGCATTCCAAGATACTAAAAAAAGTAAGGGTAACATCCTCAATCATAAAATTATGTACAAATCAAAATGCCTCGTAAATAATGCAAACAATCTATAAAAAGTAATTTAGAAAAAATTAAAGAAATATTTAATTTTATAGAGATCTTTATAATGTGTCTAATGATATTTGTTTCATTCGAATCAAAAATAATTTGTAATTACTACCAATTAAAAAAATTAAATAACCTTAAATAAGATTAAATTACTTTTTAAAACTTAAATAAATATGTAATAAAGCTAAAATAAGATGAATTGAAGAAATATAATATATTCGGATAAAAGAAAAATATATGGCTTACGATAAGAGAATATGAGCAAAAAAACATAAAAAATGCAATCTAATAAAAAACTTCGAGGAAATCAGGCAAAAAAAACTAGAATGTTGCATTCCATCATACTATGGAGATCGAATGCAACATCTATGATCATGAAATATGGTTTAAACTAAAATATTTAAAAAAAAATGAGTAAAAACCATAGAAACCTACATATTTAACAATATGAAATCTAATTTTTACCTTCATAGAGCTTATTAAGATAAGTCTGATTATATTTATTTCATTTCTATTAGACTTCATTTTGAATTATTATGAATTATCAAGTTTTTTAAACATAAATAATAATAAACTATTATTTCAAAATTAAGTAAATAGATATTAAAGCTAAAATGAGATAAATTAAATCAATATAATATAGGAAAATTAGTATATCTTAAAGTTGCATGAGAGTAAGGTAAGTGTTTCATAGAAATGTAATCAAAAGTAAAACTTTTAAGAAATGAGATAAATTATATAATAAAGATGCATAAAAAATACTAAAGACATTGTGTATAGTAACTTCCATAATCAAATTGAATACTAATAATAATACCTCATAAAGCATGTCAAAACTCTAAAAAAGTAAAATTTTAAAAAAAATATCAAAATGATTATTAAATTGGATATAGCTCGTCAAGTCTAGTCATATGTATTTTGTTATGTCCTTAATAGATCTCTTCTCGATCTATTATGACTAATTACGTACATATTAAACATAAATGGAAACAAATAAATATTTTAATACAAAGTAGATAAATATTCAAGTTGAAATGCGATAACAATGTAATAACCAAATAGTAACAATGTAAATGTCACACAATAAGTGATCTAAGTTTACATTAACCAAATTGAAGTGAAAAATATGAGAAAATGATAAAATTAATTTAGGAAAGTTTTATTCTAAGATAGTAAAATGATTGGGAGTAAAAATCCATATTACTTGATTAAATTGAATGAAAATGCTTCCTAAAGAAAGTCCAAATAAAAGAAAATAAAATATTTTACAAAACATATAAAAATTAAAATTTAGTTATATGAAACTCTTTGAGATGATCACAATCTCTTTTGTTTTGTATTGACAAATCCTTTTTTCTAATTAAAAACGTTTCAAAAATTAAATAATTATAAATAATAATAAAATTTTATTTAAATATTTGGAAAATATTGAAAAAAACTACATATAAGATAAATTAAAGCAATGTAATATAATCAAATAGAAGTGATGTGAAAGTCATATGATAGGATAACTAGAATTACATAGAAATACAACAAATGAAAGAAAAAAATTTGAAAAAATAAGGTAAACTATATAACAAAAGTAGTGCTCCAAGATATTAAGGAGATTGAGGGTAACATCTTTAATCATCAAATCAGTTATGAATCAAAATCTCTCATAGCACTAAACCATAAAAATGTTATTATTTAAAAATTTTGAATATGCATTTAATATATAGCACCCACTCAGGGAAGTTTAATGACTTTTATTTTGTCTCAATTAAATAAAAATTCAAAATGAAATTTGATAAATTGTGGCAAAGTAATTAACCAAATAACCACAACCCAATGGTCAAAGATGATAGATTTTGAAATGCATAGTAATAAAACTAAATCAAAAAAAAAATTCAAAAAATTACCAAAATTATAATTATAAGTTGCATTCCAAGATATTGAAAGTATTGAGTGCAACATGCTCAATCATTAAATTATACACAAATAAAAATATCTCAAAATGTATTTAAAAACCCAAAAAAATAAAAAAATTAATATTTAATTAGATGGAGACATCAATGTGATTTGAATATCATTTTTTTTTGCCTCCATCAAACCCCATTTTGAAATACTATTAATTTAAAAAAATTAGAAATAATAATAAATTATTATTTTAATATTAATTATGAATCCATTAAAGACGAAATAACGTAAATTATATTAAAGCAATATAACTAAACAAAGTGATGTAATTGTCACACGAGAAGAGAATTCAACTTTCAGAAAAAAATATAATTAAAATAATGCAAAAGATTTCAACAAATCTAATAAAAGTTATGGAAATCATCATTCAAGCATACTAAAGGGAACAAGTATAAGATCATCAATCATCAATATAGGTATGAATCAAAAGCATTATAAAGCAAGTAAAAAACCTTAAAAATAAATATCTAAAAATATAAAAATGTTTATTTAATTGATTAGAGGTCACGAAAATGAGTCCAATGATTTTTTTTTGTATTCATAAGGTGTCTTGATGAATTGCTAAGAATAACCTCAAAAAATAAGAACAAATAGTAATAAATTATATTTCCTATATTTAATAAATATAGAACAAAGCTAAAAATGAGATAAATAGAAGAAATATAAGATAACAAAATCATAGTAATGCAAAGATCATAGGAGAGAAGAAATATAGTTTCACATTAATATAACAAAACCAAAGCAAAAACATTTTGGGAAAAAAGATACATTTTATCAAGGATACGTTCCGTGATATTAAAAAGATAAGGGTTATAATTAAAACTATTATGAATTGAGATTACTCCTAAATTGAGTTAAAACCCATAAAAATAATTTTTTAAAAATATAAAAATAAATTTTTAATTTCAAAGGGCTAGTTTAGATGTTTTCATCATCATCTGTTTCTATTGATTAAATATATTTTTCAATTAATATAAATGGTTAATGTAAATCGAACTAAATAATAGTTTATTATTATTATTATAAAATAAAAAATATATATCTAGCTTGCAATAAGATAATTTGAAGTAAATTATTCTAACCTGACAAATGAGATGGTCACACAACATTAAATTATAGTTAGATAGTGATATAACCAAAGCAATGCAAAACATTTAAATAAATTTTATAAAATATATGAAAAAGTTGCATTAGAACATAAAACATAAGTTAATAATTGAAATGTCTATTTAAGCAAACCAAAACTATGGGAAATAAAAAATAAATAAAATATAAAAAATGAATATTTAAATAAATAAAGCTCATTAGGATTCATGCAAATGACATTTTATTTTTTCGCTAAAAATTACAAAACTAAAAAAACAAAAATATGAATAAAATACTTTTTTAATATTAAATAAATGTATAATAAAGCTAAAATCACATATGTTGAGGCAATGTAACAAAATAAAATAAAATCAATATGAATGCCACATGAGATGGGAATTTAAGTAAAATAGAAAGATAGCCAAACATACTTATTGGAAGAAATGAGGTCAGATATATGGGAATTTTTCATTCCATCATACTAAAGAGAGATAAAGTGCAATATCCTTAACCCTCCAATAAGATATGAAGTAAAATGTCTCATAAAACGTACATAAGCTATCGAAAAAAATTATTTAAAAATATAAAATAACATTTTTAAATTTATAAAGGGCTCATCAAAATAACTCAAACAACATTTGATCCCTCTCCATCACACCTGAATTGGAATTATTATGAATTACCAAAATAATTAAACATAAATAATGAGAAATTATTATGTCAAAAGTAAGTAAATATATATATATATATATATATATATATATATATATATATATATATATATATATATATATATATATATATATATATATATATATATATATATATCAAAGTTGAAATGAGATAAATAGTTCAAATATGATATAACAAAATCAAAAGATGTTAAATGCACACAAGAATAGAGTTGAAGTTTCATGGAAATAAAACCAAATCAACAAAAATAAATTTAAAAAATGAGATAAATTATTCTTGAAACAACATTTGAAGATACTGAAGAGGTCTTCTATAAAAAAGTCCTCGTAAATCATGCTAAAGCCTCATAAACTAAAATTAAAAAAATATTAAATTGTTATCTAGTTAGATAAAGCTCAACATCCTTACTCAATTGCTTTATTTTCCTCCAAAGTGGAACTCATTTGTAATTACTACAAATCAATAAGGTAATTTTGCAGTCATCATAATAAATCATTACTTTAAATATATGTAGATACATATTGAAATTAAAATGAGAAAAACTAACCTAATATAATAAAATAAAAAATGTAAAGAAATTAGAGAAGAATTTAGAAAAACAATGCTGCAAAATTTCATTCAAAAAAACTAAAACAATCAAATGTAACCTCATCGATCTCTAAACAAGTACAAATTAAAATGTATTATAAAATATTCCAAAATCTAAGAAAAAAGCTATTTAAAATTATATTATTTAATATTTAATTAGATAGAACACGTTTAGATGTGTTCAATGACCTTTGTTTCGTTTCCATCAAACCTCGTTAAGCATTAGTAAGATTTACCATATTCAATAAGCATAAAATAGAATAATTTTTTTTAGTAATAAGCAAATACTTAATAGCCCATAAATTAGATAAATTGATGTAATGTGTTGTAGCCAAACTGAAGTGATGTTAAAGGCCGTATGAGAGAAAAGTTAGAGTTATGAAGTAATAAGAGCAAACGAAAGTAAAATGTTTTAAATAACAAGTTAAATTGTATAACCAAATTACATTTCAATATACTAAGGAGAATGGGTATAACATCCTTGATTGCCAATTCTAGTATGAATCAACATTTTTTTATAATGCACCAAAACCATAGAAAATTAAATATTTAAAAATAAAAAATGGATGTTTGATTTCATGTAACTTTTCAAATGATTTCAGGTACATTTGTTCTCTCTCGATTAGTACAATTATTGCATTACTATAAATTACCGAAATAAATTGCATAAACGATAATAAACTATAATTCTAATGTTAAGAAGATATATATTTAAGTTTAGTTCTGATAAATTGAAGTAATGAGTTATAGGAAAATAATTGCAACATAATGATAAAAAAATGACAGATTCTGAGGTATACAGTATTATAAAAAATTTAAAAAAGTAAATTTTAATTATTACATAAATTGTAAGTGAAAGTTGTATTCCCATATTTTAAAGAGATAAAGTGCAATATACTCAATTGCAAAATTAGATGCAAATTGATATGCTTAGTAAAGCTTGTCAAAATCCTCAAAAGGTATTTTAAAAATATAAAAAATGATTTAATTTCATAATGCTATTCAAGCTGGTCCTTTGAACCTCGTTTTCATTTATTAAGAACTAAAAAAATAAATAAAAAAAATAAAAATTATTATTTTAATATAACAAATAATATATTAAAACTAAAAAATGACAAATTGAAGCAAGTGAATATATACAAACAAAGGTGTTATAATTATCATCGGTGTGGAAAATACTAGTTTCATAGAAATCTAATGAAATCAAAGTGAAAGAATTGAAGAAATAATATAAATTGTGTAGGTAAGCTACATTCAAAGATCCTAAAAAAATTGATTGTCAAATCCTTGATCATCAGTGTAAGTACAAATAAAGAAGGCATGAAAAGAAAGAAAAACTCTAAAAATAAAATATTTAAAAATATAGAAGCAATAATTTAATTGATTAGAGCATGTGAAGATGAGCTAAACAATTGACCACATTTTGAATTATGAATAATTACTAATTAAAATAAGAATAAATAATTATTTTATATTAAGTAAATAATTCAAAAAGCTAAAACAAGATAAATTGGAGAAATATAATATCACAAAATGATAATATTATAAGGTCATAAAAGAGGAGAATCAAAGTTTCATAATATTATACCAAAATCAAAGTAATGTATTTTAAGAAATATGATAAATTTTATAGGAAAGTTAAATTCCATGGACTCAAAAGATCGTGTAGATTTTAAATAGTCAAATCTTGTATGATTGAAAAGCACTAATAAATTAAGCTAAATATCTACAAAATATAATATTAAAAAAAAATAAAAACATAAATTTATAAAGCTCATTTAGACAACCCCAATGATGTTTGTTTTGTATTGATTGAGCATATTTTTCAATTACAGTGAATAAGGAAAATAAATAATCTTGAATTGTAAAATATTATTTTTAGAATATTAAGAAAATATATGTTATAATTAAAAGGAGATACACTAAAGAATTTTAATATAACAAAACTAATGTGATGTAAAGGTCACATTAAATGAGATTTTGAGTTAGAGAGTGATATAACCAAATTAAAAAAAGTGTTTGTAGGTATTTTTAAATTATACAAGAATTTTTCATTCCAAGATACTAGGATCATCAAGTGTGAAATCCTTGATGGTGAGAAAAGATATGAATCAAAATGTCATGTAAGGCATACAAAAACATAAGAAAATAAAAAAATAAAAATATAAAATTAATATTTAATTAGATTAAACTTGTCGAGAGGAGTCCAACTATTTTCCTTTTGACTCCAATGGACCATATGTGGGATTACTTTTAATTAGTAAATTAATTAAAATTAAAAAATAATAATGAATTATTATTTAATTATTAAGTGAATACATATTAAAGTTTAAACAATAAAAATTCAACATAGGAGTAGATTTTTTTTTATACATTATTTGAACATCAAAAAATTTACACCTAATAGCTTCACTATCTTCGTATGCAAGTTTACTAATCAAATTTTTTTTATTTTCTTCAAAATCTTACATCTCTTTAATTATATTAGTTTGTAACCATAAATCTTCTCTGATGTGACATTTACATTGTTTTGATTTGATTATATTATATTACTTTAATTTATATTATTTATCTTTAGTATATATTTAATTACTATTTAAAAAATAATTTTTTATTCTTTGCATCATTTACTTTGATGTTCCATAATAATTCAAAATAATGCTTAATCAAAATGGAACAATCATTATTGGACTCATCTTAAAAGGCTCTATTAAATTAAATATTCTTTTATATATTTTTATGTATTTTTCTCATAATGTTTTTTTCATGTTTTATTAGACATTTTCATTCATACAAAATTCTGTAATCAAAGATGTCAGAGGAAATCTTCTAATTAGCATGAAAAACAATTCTCAACAATTTAACTCATTTTTCAATGTTTCTACTTTGATTTAATTATATTAATTTTTAATGTAAATCTTCTACTATTAAAACTTTACATCAATTAGATTTTGTTACATCACATTGTTTCAACAGATCTCATTTCAACATTAACATTTTTTTGCTTAATGTTGATATAATAAATTTTTGTTATTTATGTATATTTAGTTTAGTAATTCACAATAATTCTAAGTGAGTTTTAACCATTACAAAAAAACATCATTGGATTCACCTCCATGGTTATTATATAAATAAATATTAATTTCTATACTTTAAATTTTTTTTGAATTTTTTCAATATATTTTTATTTGTAACTAATTTAACAATCAAGGATATTATAATAAATCACCTTATAATCACTAAATGCAACTTCCTATAACAAGTTATCTAATTTAGATAGTTGCACTTTAATTTTGTTGTTTACTACTTAACTCCAAATCTTCCTCATGTGGCCATTGTTTAAAAAAGTGATACCTTATATCTTTTTGATTCTTTTCAATATTGATGAGGTTTATTATATATGTATAACAACCAGCCTAATACTATTTGTAAGAGTTTCTTCTTTTTATTTTTTTATTATTGAAGACCCATTCAGCTCTAATCAATTATTGATTACAAAGCATAGGAACTAATTCCTACATAAAAAACTATTAATTGATGGCATGAACTTACACCCTCAACAAACATTGGTTCTATGAAAGATACAAATATACCTCATCAATTTCTTTAATTAAAACTATAGTTCTAAATTTTTCATTAGCATGTAAATTATTTGATTCCTATGGATTTTCGTACTACAAAACTCATGGTAGTTACTTGCTAGTTTCTTTTAATATTCTTTTATGTATAATTTGCTTTCTTCTTTTCTCAGTGCTAGGTTTATCAATGGCTCCATCTAATCATTAAATTTTTCATTAATTATTTTTGTAATTTACTAATCAAACTCAATTGTATATTTTGGTCTTTCTAATTCTATAATTTAATTACCCAAATGTTTAATTGTTAATTTTATATTTAAGAGAAAATAACTAGAATAAATTTGAAAAAAAACAAGAAAAATCTCAACATTACATTAGATTCTAAAATTAAAATATTAGTGGATTATCATGTCATTTTTTCTCAATATCTTACATGAATGTCTGATATTTTCCCTTTCACTCTTCTAAATGCTTTCCTAAGTATGAAATGTAAATTTTCATTTTTTTTTCTCATTTCTTGAGATAATCATATAAATATTCTTTAAAGTTAATTACCATTAAACTAAAATTATTTTATATCTCTAATCAATTTTAGAAAAAAATGTATATGTAATTTTTTATGAAACTTAAGTAAATTACGAAAAAGATAATTTGAGTCATAAATTCGTTTTTCTTTACACATAGATTTAAGATGTTCATGTAAAATAATTGAGATAAGTTATCTCTAAATATCTATAATTTCTTCTAACATTTGTTGGTAATGACTTACATGACTTAGTTTTCTTGTAGAATTCTAAGTCAAATTTTATTTAATTATAATGTCACAAACTATGCAATATTTTAATTATCAATTATAAATCACAGGGGTGTCTAATAAGATTCCTTGAAAACATCTCATGAAAGTACCATGGAATTGGCTAGTTCATAATATTTGAAATCAACAAAAAATAATTTTATACATTGACTAATAAATTCTAAATTATTAATATTGTTCAATACTAAGTCTAGAATGATTTGATCTTCTAACCTAAGTTCAACAAGCTAAGGACCAAAAATTTTTTTAATTTGAACACACAATCCTACTAAGCAAGGTTTGTCTTTATAGATACCAATATATGGAGGCACACCTACAAAACTATATATGCTTTAAATTTCAAAACCCAAAGTTTCTTTGGTATTATAGTGCTAGGGTGTGGTTGTTATTAATTTTAAAAATAAATTTTCGAAGTTGGTTCATTTAGGAATCCACTCATATCTTTTATGCTTTGGATTTGTGTATTTTTTTTAATTAGGCAATGATGTGTAATTTATCCAAATTTAGAAAAGCAATGGCATAAAACATGAGATTGATGTTGAGATGGAGGATGTAATGTCTTCAATTCATCAAAATATGTCTTGTATATATTCTATAGTTATCATGCAAACATACTTTGTTTGTTTCAGCATGAATGTAAGATGAAGCATGTTTCAATAACTCTAAAGCATTAAAAAAACCATTTCTCTTTTTCACATGAGTAAATGAAGTAACATGTGAAGGTATATGTGAACAATTATAGGTATATACATGCGAAAAAAACTAGTATACATTAACTTTAAATCACATATTGTTTTTTCAAGTGAATCATTCTTGTTTTTTTTTAAGATAAGACCTTTTCTAGCTCAAATTATCATTCTCTAACTTTAAGACATAATTGCTTGAAATATATATGGATTATTCATTTTCAAATTCTTTATTTCAAGACTTTGGCCTTGAAAAATTAGAAATATATGCATGAACTTGATTAGTTAAAGAAATATTTTCCTCTTTAAGTGCATCACATTGTCCATACAATTCGACATTTTTAGATTCATGTTTTGCACAAAATATCTAATCATCAACAAAAATGTTCATAAGCTTTTTATTGTCCACAACTAATTTGCTAAAAGAATTTCATTTTTCTTCACAAGGTTCAAAAGTAGACTCATGTCTAGAATTAGAAGTACTTGACACATATTTTCCTCCTTGATTCATCTATAAATTTGGCTTCTTAAACTTCCTCTACTTCCTCTCTTCTTTCTTTCTATGGTTCATCCCCTATTTGTCATCATCAATATGTTGAGTTTCATTCGCACTATGCAACATATCGAATCTCTATAACATCACAAAACAAGTTGTAGCCCAATAGAAACTTAACACAAATTTCTTGAGACAATGCACAAAATAAGTAATTAATTTTTTTGCTTTATAATTGAATCATCATTCCTTATTTATTACTTCTTCATTTAGGACTATAGAAATGAATAAAGAGCTCCCTCAAATGTTTATCAATCTTGGGAATAAAATTTTAAATAGCATTTTTGCAAATAATGAAGTTTTCACCCTTAAATAATTGGGGAGGCCACGTTAAAAATCCTTCACATGAAGTTTTACAAATATTAATCATTGTTCAAATAATCTTTAAACAGTAAAATTAAATAAATACAAAAAAAAAAAATCAAGTGATTTCATAACATAATGAAATTAAAAGTTTGTAACTAATATTAATGAAGAAAAAATAATAAATAATAATAATTAATAACACATTTAATTTGCACACTCAAATATACAACCACCCTATTGATTTTACACAATCTATGCAAGGAACCACATTGATAACAATTAAAGTTAAAATGAATGTGCAAATCCTAAAAGAGGGGGATTAACTGTGAGTTCTAAAATGCTCTTGGTTATTTTAGTAAAATATTCATTTTTCAAAATTCTTTATAAAAGTAATTTAATGTTCTTGGTAACTTTGATTTATAAATATATTAATTTATAATATTGATTATTAATAAAATGAAATAAAAGTTGAAATGATACCACAAAATTTTTTTGGTGTTTGTGTTTAAATTAGAACTTACATCCCCCCCCAATTATTGTTCAAACGAACTCCATTATTTTAAGGGTTAAATCTTTTAATCTTTTTATATGTTACACCTAAAATTTACTTGAGATTTTTTCTTGTAGTTTGCCTCCAACCTTACTTCTCATTGGTTCAACTATTACTAAAGATTTTATCATCTTAACACCAACTTTGTTTTTTATGAGATCAAACAAAACTCAAGCTTTCATGAATGCAAAACTGCTTAACTTGAAGGAAAAAGAAAAATACAACAAGAAATTAATTTCTTACAAACAATATACAAATTTCCTTATGGTTATTGATGAATATAGAGAGGAAGGAGTTCAAAATTATGAAGAGAATTTAGAAAATGAAAGCATAGAGGAATTATGCATAGTTAGAACCATTTTTAATTTTGAGTTGTCAGAAGTTGTAGAATTTGATGTAGCCTATCTTAGGGGTGCTAATCACTTGATCATGATCATTGTTGTTCAATTCATAATGCTTTAGTATTTATTGAAAACATTAGTTAAATAAATTATAAGGTCATTCTAGCTATCCTTTATCACGTGAATTTCGAATGCCCATTTGGGCATACTCGATTGGACAACATTGCACTTGAGCATGCTTGGGATATGGCTAGAGATATATAATTTTTCTTTTTAAATATGATACTTTTAAATTTAACTAAAATTTATAGTAGAATTTTGGAAAGATATGTAAGCAAGATTTAACTAAGAAAAGATTAATAAATTAAAAATTTGAATCCCATTCAATTACTAAATTAAGTAGATGTTTAAAAATTTAGAATTTTAAATGAGATTTCAAATTGATACAAATGAAGAGCACCTTATAATCAACAATTTAATATTCTATTTTACAGTAAAATAGAAAATCTTATCATTGCTAATCTACATGTCTTCAATCCTTAAATCTTCCCAAAGACACAAAAGTTCTTTGGTGACCACTAATTCTTCATCTTCCGTAGTGCATGGCTTGTCTTTACAAATAATGTAATTCACTTCAAACAATCCTATTAAAATAAAATGTTAAACATTTAACATTTTAAACATCAAACAAACAAGTGACCTACAATGTCAATGACAACTAGCATGTTTTAGGTGCTCATGATAATTTTGGTTCAAACGCAAAATTAATTAATGATTTAACACTATTTTAATTTGTACTAAAGATACAAATAAAGTTTTATAATTATAACATACTTTTCGAAAAAATTATTAAGACAATACTAAGATTTGATTAAAAATATGATATGATTCTTAGGATACTCAAGAAGGGCAATTAAGTTTTCCATAACCAATTACTTTTTTTAAGACAATCAGTTTAAATGAAAATTAATTTATATCTCTTATATTAAATATTATATGAACCTTAGCATTCTAATCAAAGAAAAACTGGAATACTTAATAATAAATTAAAGATCTATCTCAATATGCTTTGTTATTCCAACAAAGATGACCTTCATGAGATTTAATATTTACTCACTTCTTCTCTATGCTCTCCCATGAACACAAGAATTTACTATCATAAAACTAAAAATTTTCTTAAGAAAATGCATTAGAAATACTTCTGGTGTGTTATCACAAATAATGCAACATGTCTAGAGGTTAACAACACAACATGATTGAGAACAAACAAACTTCGTTGGAATTAAGGATGTTACAGTCGATCTCCTCAGTACCTTTGAGTAATACAATCATTTAAAAGTTATCTTAGTTTTTAAAATATTTTTCTTTGATTTCATTATATTACAAAGTAAAACTAAATCAACCCTCATGTGACCATTAGAACACTTTTAATTTGATTTACTACATTGCTTTATTTTATGTTAGTTTGCATTTAGTAAATTTTTATTTAATGTTTAAAAAATCATTTATTATTGCTTGTGACTATTTATTTTGATAAATTATTGTAATTCTAATTGAGGTATGATCAGGATGAAGAAAATGTCATTGGACTCATGTCAATGAGCTCCATCCTTGTACAATTCATTTTTGTATTTCTAAAAATTTTATTTTGTAATTTTTGCATGTTTTACAACATATTGTTATTAGTATAAAATATTAGTCCATAAAAGACATTACACTTCACCTCCATAGTATCCAGTACTACCACTTTTTTATTTAATTTATCTCTTTTTTTCGAAATATTTTTTTTAGTTTTATTATATTATAATGAAACGCTAATTTGCATCCCAAGCAAGCTTTGTATCACTTTCATTTGGTATATTTTATTACATAAATTTAGTTTATTTCAAATTTAATACTTATTTATTTAAAAGTAAAATAAGAGTTCATTATTATTTTTACTTATTTTGTTTAGTAATGCCTAATAATTGCTAGTAAGGCCAGATTGATAAGAAATAAATTTCTTTTAACTTATCTCACCAAGCTATCTCTAATAAAATATTTATATTTATATTTTTTAAATTTTTTTAATTTTCTAAATTTTTTGGCATGTTTTATAAGTGATTTCAATTCGTACCTTAGCTAAAAATGAAAGATATTTTACTCAAACTCTATAGTGTTTTGAAGATTTGCTTTCTTATATAGTTTATCTCATTCCTTAAAACTTTTTCGTTTTATTTATTTATATCACTATTTAACTCAAAATCACTTCTCATGTTGCTCTTATATTGCTTTGATTTGGTTATATTACATTGGTTCATTTTAAATATTTTTAACATTAATATATATTTACTTAGTATAAAGAATTATACTTATGTATTTTTATTTATTTTTGTAAATCATTGCAAATGAGAGTGAGGTTCGGCCAAGAGGAAACAGTAATCATTGGGCTCATCTCAACTACTTTAATGTATTTAATTAATTGTTTTTAAATTTTTTGTATATTTTATTTACAATGAATTTTGCATTTTTTATAAGGTATTTTTGTTCACACGTGAGTTGACTATCGTATGTTTTAAATATGACCTCCTTAGAATCTCAGAATGTAAGTTTCTCACAAAATAGATATAACTTTTTAAATACTTCTCTTTATTTTTTATGTTATTTTGTTTCAATTTATTTCATTTCAACTTTAACAAATACTTAGTATTAATATAATATTTTTTTATTATTTAATCTTATTAATTCTTATAATTAAAAAAATTCCAAAGATGGACTAATTGAGATGTAACTATCATCATTTGACAAAAAATTATTTGATGACTAAGAAATTTTCATTCGATCACCTTAGTGTCTTGGAAAGCCAATTTTTCAAATAATATGTCTAATATTATCAAAGCTTTTAATATGAGTTCATAATTTTTCTATGCATCTTTTAATTTCATCTTTTATGACATTTTCATCACCATGATTTACTTATATTATGTTACTTAAATTAATTTCATTTTAACTTTAATAAGTTTCTTAATATTAAAATAATAATTTGTTACTATTTATGTTTATTTTTTTACACTTTGCAGTAATACTAAATGATTGAGACAGGACAAATGTTGCTGGAGTAGTATCATTAAGATCTATTAAAATAAACATTTATTACTATATTTTAAAATATTTTATTTTTTTGGGTTTTTGATTTCTTTAGTAGGCATTTTTATCCTTACCGAATTTCATGATCTAGGGTGTTACACTTAATCTCCATAATACCTTGTGACATAACACCCAATTAATTTATCTCATTTTTTAAACTTTTTCACTATGATTTCATTATATTGTGATTTATCTCTAATTCTCCTCTCATGTGACCATTACATCTCATTCATTTGGTTATATTAAAGTTGTTCAAATTGTCTAATTTTTATTTCAATAAACATTTACTTAATAATAAAATAATAGTTTATTATTATTTTAGCTTATTTACTTTTGTAAAAACTACAATTCTAAATGAGGTCTAATTGTGATAATAAAAATTCATTGGATTATGCTTGAATAGATGTATGTATTTAAATCTATATTTATATATTTTTAAATATTTAATCTTCATAGTTTTCCTTTATTTTACAAGGTATTTCAATTTCTAACTAGTATAATGATTGAGGATAACTCGAGCACTTTTGTATCTTTGAGTGCAACTTCTCATAAAATTTATCTAATTTAATAATTTTTTTCATTTATTTGGTTATCTTACATTGCTTTAATTTATTTCATTTCACTTTAGATTATATTTATTTTAATATAAAAATAATAATTTATCATTATTTGAACTTATTTATTTTTGTAATTCATAATAATTAAAAATAAGGTTTGATTAAGAGGAAGAATGTTTTATTGGACTCATGTTGATGATATCTATCTAATAAATATTCATTTCTAGATTTTTAATTACTTTTCATTGAAAGGATTGGTATGTTTTATGTCACATTTCTATTCATACCTAATTTAATGATCTTGGATGCTCCACTCGATCTCCTAGGAAATTTTGAGTCAAGTATAATTTCTCATTTTTACAAATTGTTCTTTTTGATTTAGTTATGTTACTATATAAGTCTAAACCTTTTTTCATTTGACATTTACATAGCTTTCATTTGCTTAGATTATATTTCATTGATCCATCTCATTTTAGCTTTAAAATTCATTAAGTTAATATTAATTCTATAATTATTGTTTTTGTACCTTTCTATTTTAGTTAATCTTAGTAAATCAAAAAAACTTTTTTTGGGATGAAACAAAAGTTGTCAGACAAATTTTAACTTGAACGATCGAATTAAATATTTGGTTTGGTCTTTTTTAAGAAAAATTCTTTTTATTGTTTTTGTATGCTTTATTAGACATTTGATTCAGTCCTAATTTGGTGATTAAGGATTTTATGTCTGATGTCCTTGACAACTATGTATTCAAATTTCTTATATAATTTATTTTATTTTCTTCAAATTTTTTTATCATTTTGTTTTATCACTATGTAACTATAAATCTTAACTCTTATGACATTTACATTACTTTTATTTGGTTATATTACATTAATTCAAGGAAAAACAAATATCATTGGACTCACACTATAAAGCACTATCCAAAAAAATATTAATTTCTATTTTTTTAAATATTTTTGCTTTGATGGTTTTTTTAAGTTTTGATAGACATTTGTATTAGTTTCATAATTGATCACTTTTGATATTATACTTGATCTCCATAGTATCTTGGAATAAAATATTTCTATACAATTTAACCTTTTCAAAATTTTCACTTTTATTTGATTATTTTACTATTTAACTCAAAATCTATACTTGTGTGACCTTTACATTACTTTTATTTAGTTATATTAAATTTGTTCAATTCATTATATTCAGGTAATAATGTATATTCCCTAAAAATTTAAATTATTAATATTTTATTATTTAAAAGAATTTAATTAAAAAATTATTGTAATACCAAAGTGGTTAGACAGATGAAACATGTCATTGGACTCAGCCCAACAAGCTATATATAATTAAATATTCCATTTTTTTCAAGTTTGAATGTTCTAAATTTTAGGGTCTCAAGTTGCTTTAAGAGTCATTTTGATTGAACCTTATTAGATTGTCGATAATGTTACACTTGATCTGATTTGTAACATGGAAATTCTTGCATTGATTTTACTATATTTTTATATAACTCAAAATATTTTCTCGTGTGATAATTATACAATTTTGAATTGGCCTGATCATCACATTTTTCTTTTATTTATCTCATTTAAGCCTTAAAAGCTATTTATTTAATATTACAATAATAATATATATTTATTTATTTTTATTTAACTTGGTAATTCACAAAAATTCCAAATGATGTCTCATTTTTATGGAAGAAATATCCTTTGAGTCATCTCAATGAGCACTACCTAATTAATCGTCCATTTTTAAATTATTAAGAATTTTATTCTGTAGTATTTCAACTAATTTTTTGAGACATTTACATTTGTACCTTATATAATGATCTAGGATGTTTCGTCATCCTCTTTTGCTCCTTCAAATATGACTTTTTTGTATAATTCATCTCATTTCTTCAAAATTTTCATCTTGACTTGTTTATGTTATTATTAAACTCTAAGTCTTCTCTCATGTTACCTTTTCAATCCTTTGATTTGCGTATCTTACTTTGTTACAGTTTGTCTAATCTAATTTTTATTTTAATATACATTTACTTAATATTAAAATAGCACTTTATGATTGGATTTGCTTTTTAACATTGATATTTTTTTAGTAATCCTAAATGAGGTTTGATCAAGATGAAACAACCACAGTCAATCTCATCTCAATGTGTTATATCTTTTTAACTATTAAATGTTATATATTTTTTAAAAAAGTATTTGTTTGGTATGCTTTTCGAGGTATTTTGATGCATACCATATTTGACATCTGAGAATGCGACCTTCCATCTTTTTAGTGTGTTAGAAATTGCTTTTGTTGTATAAAATCTTATTTTTTGAAATTTTTTAGATTATTTATCTCATTAAATTTAAATATATATACATATATATATATATATGCTTAAAATTAAAATAAAATTTAACATTATCATTTTTTATATTACTCTAATAATTTTTAATAGTTCTTATCATTATTTAATAAAGATGAAGAGAATGTTAATAGACTTCTCATTATAAGCTTTATCGAATTACATGTTTAATTTTTTTTAATTTTTGAAAACTTTATTCTTAAGGTTTTCACCAGTTTTACGAGCTATAGTGTCTCATATCTTATTTTATGGTTATGGATGTTGCACTTCATCTATTTAGGATCATGTAATACAGCTTTCTTACATAGTCAATTTAATTTTTTCAAGTTTTTTCTTTATCTAGGTTATTATAATATGTAACTATAAATACGTCCCATGTGACTTCACATTGCATTGATTTTATTATATTATAGTTTTTTAATTTATCTTATTTAACCTTTAATATATTTGCTTACAAAATACTAAAATAAAAATATATTATTATTGCTATTTATTTATTTTAGAAATTTAAGGTAATTCAAAAGAACGTTTAAACAAGGCAAAATGATGACTTTGGAATCAACTCGATCAGCTCTATCTATTTAAATAATAATTGGTCAACATTTAAGTATTTTATTTTTTATGATTTTTGTGTCCTTTACAAGAGATTTTGATTCCTGCATGATTTAATGATTAGGGTTGTTACAATGGATCACAATCGCAACTTGGAATGTAATTAACATATTTCTTATTTCATTAAAGTTTTTGCTTTGATTTGGCTAAATTAGTATATCACTCTACATTTCTAAATATTTTTAATAAGGTTCTGACATGCTTTACAAGACACATTGATTTGCATGACATTTGTTGATCCATGTTGTTCCACATGATCTACTTTTTATCACTCAGCGAAACATTGCAATGCAACTTTTCTCATTTCTTAAAACTTTTTTCTTTGATGTGGATATATTACTATGAAACTCTAAGTCTCTACATTTATATCCATTTGAATGGGTTATATAACAATTGTGTAATTAATCTCATTTTAGTATTTATATATACTAAATTTATATTAAACTAATAATTTATTATTTTTTAAGCCATTTAAATTTTAAATTCATAATAATTCAAAATATGGTTTGATCGAGATCAAACAAATGTCATTTGACTTCTTTTGGTGCACTCTATCACCTTAAATATTAATTTCTATTTTTATAACTATTTTATTATTAAAGGATTTGGCACACTTAACAAAACATTCTAATTTGCACACAATTTAATGATGGAGAATGTCAAACTCAGTATACCTAGTGTCTTCGAATAAACTTTGTGGTAATTTTTTTTTCTTTTTTGTGGTTTTTTACTTTGATTTTGTTATATTACTTCATAACTATAAATCTCTTCTAAGGTGATGTTTATGTTGGCATGTTTTGGTTATTTAACATTGTTAAAATTTGTCTACTTTTTTGTTTAATATATTCACATTTAATGTTAAAATAATAACTTTTTTTTATTTAGTCTTATTTAATTTTATAATTCATAGAAATTCCAAATGAGGTCCGTGTAAGACAAAATAAATGCTCACTGGAATTATCTCAGCAACACACATCCAATTTAATTTTTTTTGTATTTTTTTATTTTTTATTCTTTATGATTTATTATCATTTTATGACACAATTTTATTTATACCTAATTTGACGGTTGAACGTGCTACACTTTATTTCTATATTATATTGGAATATAACTTTCCTATACAGTTTTTCTTATTTGCTCTAATTTTTTGCTTTCATTTGCCTATATTGCGACGCAACTCTAAATCTCTAATTGTGTGATCTATACATCACTTTAGTTATGGTATATTACATCAACTCATTTCATCTTCTTTAACATTTAATGTGTATCTACTTAAAATTAAAGTAGTACTTTATTTTTATTCATGCTTATTTAATATGGTCATTTATAATATTTTTAAATGAAGTCCAATTAAGAGGAAATAAAATTGATTGGACTTGTCTCAGTGTGCTAAATACAAATAAATATTTATTTTTATTCTATTTAATATTTTTTAAGTGTTTGATCATTTTACTAGAAACTTCAATTTTTACTTTATTTAATGGTTATAATTATTAATCTCGGTCTCCTGTGAATCTTGAAAATGAACTTTTGCAAACAGTTTATGAGAATTTTCCAAAAAGTTTGTATTGGATTGATTATTTTACTTTAAAATCTCTGTATCTTATAACATGGCTTACATTTATATCAACTTGATATTATTATATTAAATTATTTCAACTCATCTCATTTTAACTTTAATAAATATTTAGTTTCATTATAATAACTATTTTTTATTAATTATCATTTTCCATTAGGGCAATTCAACGTTATTCAAAACTAGGTCAAATATAGATTAAATGAACATCATTGGATGCGTAAGAAATAGCACAGTTTTCACAATTTAGAAAGTCACACTCAATCTATTTAGTATCATAGAAAGGAAATTTTATGTAAAGTTAATCTCATCTCTTCAAATTATTTATATTAATATTTTTTATTACTATATAACTATAATAACTTCTAATGTGATTTGCATATTATATTGATTTGGTTATATTACATTGAATCAATTTAACTTATTTCAATAATGTTATAGGTTTATTTTAATATTAAAAGAATTATTTTATAATTATTTTATGATTATTTACATTATTTAATATTTTACTATAAATATATTCTCATGCGACTATTACAATGCTTTAATATGGGTTATATTACAATGATTAAATTTATTTCATTTAAGTTGCAATAGTATTTTTAATTAATATTGAAATAGTACTTTGCTATTATTAGTGCTTATTTAATATAATCATCTATAGTAATTCCAAATAAGGTCAAATAAAGAAGAAGTAATTTTTTTAGGCTCATATTGCTAAACTCTGTCTCATTAAACAATTACTTCAACATTTTTTTAATACTTCATTTTTCTAAATATTTTACAAAATTTAGGAAAGATTTTTTGTTCGTATCTGATTTGATGATCAAGTTGTCACACCTAATGTTGTTAAATTTTAAATTCTTTATATTTGATGAAGGAGTAAAAAACTAGATCCTAGAACAAAATTAAACCTTGTTTGGGGTTACCAAAATTAGCGAATTAGTTTAGTGACAAACAGTCCTGACAAATTGATAATACCAGAAGGTTTTTAGGTGCTCTCAATACCTTTCGCTTTAATTCGTATTAAGTTAGTTCTTATTTTATCATTATTTTTAATTGTTATTATTTTTTACTAACTAATTATCACAATTAAAATGGCCGATTTTAAAAAGGTATTAAGCAAATATAAGATATGATAAAAAAATAAAATTATTGTCAAGATGGTCAAGGAAAATGGATTATGTTTTGGTAAACTGATATTTGTCTAAGCTGATTAGTTTAAAAAAAATTAATTTTTGCAACTAACAATAAATATTGATATCAAGCATAACTTTCTAATCAACAAAAAAAATTAAAATACGTAAAATTAAATTCATAATCTATCTTTTTGTGGTTTTCTACTCTGTCCAATATAAACATAATAAGCATGAATATTTTCATAACTTTTTTCTTAAGTTCTCCCATGAACATGAGCTTCGACTATCTCAAATTATATAATTTGTTTATACAAAATCACTAAAAGTACCTAGGGTATATCATCTTCAGGCAAAACACCATAGCTTTTGGTTAACAAGAAAACATGATTGAGACAAAAAAAAATTTATGCTCATATAGTTGAGCTTTATCCATTTAAAAGTATTTTTCATATTTTTTAATATTTTATTTGTAATGTTTCTATATGTTTTATAAGTATTTTTATTAGTACCTCATTCGATGATAAAATTTTATTGGAATGAAACAATCCCTCAAAATATATCTCATTTCTTCATCTTTTTTTTCTTTGATTTTATTATATCCTAAGTAACTTTCAATCTCCTCTCATGTGACCTTTACCTAGCTTCAAATTATTTCTATTATATTACTTTAATTTATCTAATTTCAACTTTATTAAATTTTTACTAAATATTAAAACAATAATTTATTAGTTGCTATGTTTTTTTATTAATTTGGTAAATCATAGTCTTTCCAAACAAGCTCTAATCAAGATGAAGCAAACATCATTTTATTGGTCTTAATGAGCTCCATCTAAAAAAATTTTACTTTTTAAATATTTTTTTTACTTTGGCATGCTTTATGAATTAGTTTTACTTGTTCATGATTTAACAATAAAAAATGTTACACTTGATCTCCTTTGTATCTTTTAATGCATATTTGATATACAATTTATCTCATTTCTTTGAATGTTTTCCTATCATTTTATCATGTCATAGAAACCCTAATTCCCTTTCTATATGACATTTATATAACTTTCATAAAGTTATAACTTATAAGTTTAAATTATCACTATTTGTCTTAATATTTATTTATTTAAAGGTAAAAAATTATTATATTTTATGCATGTTTACTTTGGTTATTGATGGTAATTCTAAAAAGGTTTCAGTTGACATGAAAAATTGTCATTAAACTTAACTCAATGAGGTCTCCCTAACCAAATATTAATTTCTACATTTTTAAATATTACTCTTTCTAAAGTTGACACTTTATAAGGAGCTTTAGTCAATTTCTTATTTGATGATATAAGATGTTGCACTCAATCTC
This sequence comes from Vanilla planifolia, assembly GCA_023846275.1. NCBI lineage: Eukaryota > Viridiplantae > Streptophyta > Magnoliopsida > Asparagales > Orchidaceae > Vanilla > Vanilla planifolia. Next base: position 1,220,211 of record JAIUJO010000032.1, on the reverse strand, counting down.
TAAAGTGGAATGAATTTTACTTTCCCATGCAATATTTTTCATTTTCTCACCATTTTTTCTTTGAATTAATTATATTACTATTGAATTCTCAATCACCTCTTTTGTGATCTTTTGATGGCTTTGATTTTGTTTTATCACATCTCTTCATTTTATTTATTTTTATATTTAATATATAATTTATATAAATAATCTTTTATAATTTCTACTTATTTACTTCTGTAAGTCATAGTGATTCCAAATCATGTCGAATTAAGAGGAAGTAAGTGTTATTGGACTAATCTTACATGATTTATCATGTTATATGCTAAATTTTATTATTTTAAATATTTTTCTCATCGGTTTAGTTTTGTTATTTTATTTCAAGTTTTGCTATTTTAGCCCAAAAAAATACTTGCTTAATATTAAAAAAAACAATCCCTTTTTTTGTAATTCATGATAAATCTAGATGAGGACTAATTATGATGAATTAGATGTTGTTGGACATGTTTCAACATGTCCTATCAAATCAAACATTAATTTTTCATTTTCAAATAATTTTTATAGATATTATCATTCTTTATTAGACATTTTAATTTGTATCATATAATGTACTTTTCCCACACTTTTTAACTAATTCTTCCAAATGTTTCTCTTTGAATTTTTTATTTAACTATGTAACTCTACATCTCATTACTAGAGACATTTGCTTCATCATGGTTTGCTTATATTCTATTGCTTTAATTAATCTCATTTTAACTTTAATATTATGTAATATAAAAATGATAATTATTATTATTTATTCTTATTTTTTTCTTAATTTATAATAATTACAAATTAAGTCCATGTAAGATGAAATAAATATTGTTGGACGAGTCTTGTTGAGCTCAATCGATTATAGAATTTATTTTAATATTTTAAAATATTTTATTTTTTATGGTTTTTTTATGTTTTATGGGACCCTATCATTTCTACTTGATTTGATGATCTATGATGATACACATGACCACCTTATATCCTTGCAATGTGAAACTCCCACATAATTTCCCATTTGTAAACAGTGTTTGATTTAAAATTTTTAGGCATGTCTTAATGAGCTGTTAACATTTGAGTATTCATTTTTATGTTTTAAAATTATTTATCTTATAAACTTCTCATAGGAGTTTTATGACATTTTAATTTGTATAGGTTTTAATGATCACAGATGTTATCATTGATCTCGTTACAATCAAGGAAAGCAACTTTCACTTATAATTTTTCTCATTTTTTAAAATTTTTAAGCTCTGGTTTGACTATATTACTATTTAAATGTAAATTTCGTCATGTGTGCCCTTCGCACCTTTTTGACTAATTGATAATAGAGTTATTCAATATATTTCATTTTTAACTTTAACATATATTCACTTAGCATTATAATAATAGTACTTCACTATTTATTGTTTTATGCTTTGGTAACTAATAATAATTCCAAATATGGTTTGCTTGCAAAAAAGCAAACATCATTGAACACTGACCTTATTTGATTAAACAAACATAGTTTGATTGAAATGAAAGAAGCATGGTCTTATTTTGGTCCTTTGCATGAGTTTTGAGACATTTGTATTCATATCTTATTTGATTATTGAGGATGCTACACTTGATCTCTTCAGAGTTATTTAGTACTATGACAAAATAAAAGCTAAAGAATTTACAAAATGAGACAAACTGTGATATCCTCCATCACTAAATTCGTCATAAATAAAAATGTCTTAAAAAGAAAAAACATCAAAAAATAAAATAGATCTCATTATTAAAGTGACTATTTAGTTAAATAAAGTAGGTCGAGTTGCATCTAACATCATTTACTTCATCTTCATTAGGCATTTTTTTTACTTACTATGAATTACAAAAATAAAATGGCATAAATACTAAAGTATTATTATTTCAATACGAAGTAAATTTATATTAATAGTAAAATGAGGTAAATCGAAGAAATCTAATAATACCAAATGAAATAGTTATAAACATCACTTAAGAGAAGAATTAAAGTTAATAGTAATATAATAAAATCGAAGTGAAGACTTTGAAGAAATTAGATTAATTGAATAAGAAAGTTATCTCTAAGGATACCAAGGTGATTAAATGTAACATTATCATTTGTCAAATGAAGTACTTATCAATGTATCCCATAAATCAAGCCAAAAGCATTGAAAATTAAATATTTAAAAATATAATAACAATTATTTAATAAACAGTGCTCGTTGAGATGAGTCTAATGATGTTTAATTCATCTAAGTTGGATCAAGTTTTTTGCAACCCAAAATTATGAAAAAAAAAAATAAATAGATAATAAAATATTTTTTAAATAAATATTAAATATATATAAAGATAAAATAAGATCAATTAAAGAAATGTAGTGCAGCAAAATTAAAATGTGATGAAAAGATGACATAAGAGGAGATAAAGAGATATATAGTAATATCAATAAATTAAAGAGAAATATTAAGAGAAATTAATTAAATTCTATCAAAATAAATTTTTAATACAAATTAAATATCGATTAAAGTATAAATAAGCTTAATGGATGTATTGTAATATATCCTAACCACAACTCTGTAAGTGTCACACGAGCTGAGATTTAATTTGTGTAATATCCTAGATGATTAAAGTAGTCACAAAAAAAATAACTTAGAAAGCATGCATAAAAACCAGAAAATAAAATAATTCCTAATAAAGTTTGTCAAGTTGCATCCAACATCATTAATTTCAACTCAATCAAACATTTTTTGGAATTAATATGAATAACTAAAATAGTAAAAAATAAATAATAATAAATTATTGTTTTCAATTAAAGAAAATTAATTTAAATGTGGAAATGAGATAGATTGAAGCAATGTAAAAATATAAATAACAAAAATAATTGATAACAATATATTATTTTAATACTATTTAATATATGATAAAGTTAAAATTAGATAAATTAAAGAAATATAATATAACAAAAAAGTGATTTAATGGTCACATAAGAGGAGATTTTGAGATATATAATAATATATTGAAGTCAAAGAAAAAAATTAAAAAAACTAAATTCTATCAAAAAACAACATTCAAAGAATATTAAGTGATAATGTGTAACATCCATTATCATCAAATTATGTATAGATAAAAACATCTTGTAAAGAATGCAAAATTCCTATAAAATAAAAAATTTGAAAATACAAAAAAGAAACTTTATTTCGATAGAGCTTGTTATGGAAATCTAGGCAACATATTTTCATATTGATTAGTTCTGGTCTTGAATTATAATAAATTTCCAAAATAAAAAAGAATAAAAAATTTAAAAATATTATGTAAATTTGAAATATAATAAATTGAATCATTTTAATAAAACTTAATCAAGCAATGTAGAGGACACACATAGGGATAGTTAGAGTGAATAGTAATGTAAACAAACCAAAACAAAACATTTATTGAACTTAAACGTAATGAGAGAATGAAATCCATACTAATTGTTGTACCTAATAAAGTCTTCCAAACTCCATTAAAATAAAATATTTAAGATTGTAAAAGACAATATTTAATTAGACATACCTCATAGAGATGACTCCAACAATGACCTTTTCATCCTAATCAGTCTTAGTTTGAAATTATTGGTTATTATAAAAGTAAATAATCATAAATAATAATAATTTTTATTTTTGAATTAGGTAAATATATATAAAAATAAATCAAAATGAAATAAATTAAAGCAATTTAAGTAACTTGATAAAAGGGACATAATGGGCAAACTTGAGGAGATTTACTATTCCAAAGTTATATAGGCAAATCAAAGCAAAATATTTGAAAAAATAAGATAAACTTATGAAAACATTTCATTTCAAGACAATATGAAAACTTTGTGTAGCATACTTAATTACCAAATCAAATACAAATCAAAATTTCATCTAAAATTTAGCAAAATATTATAAAATAAAATATCTAAAAAATATATATACAATTAATTAGATAAAGCTTGCAAGAGAAGTCCAATGGTATTTGTTTCATATTGATTAAGCCACGTCTATAATAATTAATGAATTATTGTATTAAATAATCACAAATAACAAAAAAGTATTACTTTAAAATTAAGAAAATCAAAATTGATGCACAAATAAAATAAATTAAAGAAATGTAAGGGGCACACTTGAGGAGAGCTACACTTTCATAATAGTACAACCAAATTAAAGCAAAAAAATTTTAATTAATGACATAAAGTATGAAATAAAGTTGTTTTGCATGTTACAAAGGAGATGGAGCATAAGATCATTAATTAACAAGTCAAAATGACTCATAAAATATGCCAAAAATATAAACATTAAATAATTATAAATCAAAAAAATAATATAAAGTTCAATATACCTCTTTGAGAGGGATCTAATGACATTTCTTTCTTCTTAAACAAATCACTTTTATATTTATTATGTATTACCAAAATCAATAAGAATTAATAATGATAAATTATATTTTTGTTATTTTATAAATATATTTTAAAACTAAATCAAGATAAATTTAAGTTATATAATAGTGCCCATTTGAAGTGACCTAAATGTATTATGATAGAAGAATTAGATATTCATACTATTATAAACAAATGAGAGTTAAAGATTTGGAAAAATTTGAAAAATAACACAGGATTGTTGGATTGTATAATACTAAGAGGATTAAATAGATTTAAAATATTTTAATTTTTTGAGTATTGGCATCCTTGCGAGATATTTCAAAAGAGACATTAATTGATTATCGAGGAAGTTTCACTTGTCACTTTAAAATCTTTAAATGAAACATTACCATATAATTTTTCTCTTTCCCTCAAATAATTTATAATTCTTCAACTTACAATCTTTTAGCCTTAGTATATCTTCACTTAATATTAAAATAATATTATTTTAATATTTATGCTTTTTTACCTTGTTAATTAATTGTAATTCCTAGTGGGGACTGATTTGACAAAACAAACATCTTTGGACTAATTTGAATGATTTTTATCCATTTTAAAGTTTCTTTTTTTATTTTTAAAAAGTTTATTTTCTAAAATTTAGGTACACTTTACAAAACATGTCAACTTGTACTTAATTAAATGATCTAAGATGTTACACTCAATCTCTTTAGCATGTTGGATGCATGTTTTACAAACAATTTATCTTATTACATCAAATATTTAACTTAATCATTATTATGTTCCAATGAAACTTTAATTCTCTTCTTGTGTGGCTACACATCACATTGATTTCGTTATGATACATTACTTTAATTTATCTCATTTATCTTTGATATATTTTTAAGTAATATTAAAATAATATTTTTAATCATTAATTCTTCTCTTCTTTGGTAATTTGTTGTAATTACAAATGAGGTTTGTTGGAGAGAAAACAAACATCTTTGCATTCACCTCATCTAACACTATGAAATAAATGTTAAATTTTATATTTTAAATATGTTTTTAAGTATTGGCATACTTTAGGAATAACTCTTAATTAATAACTAATTTGATGATTACAATGTTACACTTTATCTCTTGGGTATCTTGAAATGTAACTTTCTTGCATAATTTATCTCACATCTTCAAAGCTTCATTTTGATTTTGATATATAACCATGTAACTCTAAATCTACTCTCTTGTGATGTTCACATGATTTTAATTTTATCTATATTGGCAATTCATAATAATTACAAATGAGTTTTGATCTAGATGAACAAACATCACTTATTTATATTTATAACTAATTCTAAATCTCTTATCATGTGACCATAACATGTCATCCTATTGGTTATATTACATTACTGTAATATATGTCTTTTCAACTTTAACATAAGTTTACTTGAAAATAAAAATAATAATTTATTATTATTATAACTTAATTATTTTTGTAATTTGTAATACATCTTAACAAGAACAAATCAAGATGGAATAAATATTGTTTGACTTCTCTCGACAAGCTCTAATTAATTAAATATTTATTTTCTATTTTTGAATATTTGTTTTCTAGAATTTTGACAAGTGTTATGAAACATTTAGATTCATACCTATTTTAATGTTCTATGAGCAATAGTCAACCCTATTAGTATTTTATATGGCAATATTACCACATTATTTACCATATTTCTTAATATTTATCACTTTGATTTGTTTGATTTTTAATGTTACCACATCTCTCTTATTATGTCAACCCTATTAGCATTTCCTTTTCAACAAGATAATATTTTTTTATTATTTAAACTTATTGTTTTTTGTTATTTAGAGTAATTGAAAATTAATATCCAATAGGTACAAAACAAACATTATTGTACTCATCTCAACTAGCTTAATCAAGCATGTTAAACTTGATCATTTATGTATCTCTAAATGTAGGTTTCCACTAAAATTTACCTAATTTCTTCAAGGTTATACTATTATATAACTCTAAAATATCCCCTCATTTGTCCTTTGAATTGGCATTGATTTACTTATATTATATTGCCTCAGTTTATTTAATTTGACTTTTATTATATTTTTATTTCACATATAAAAAAACAAATAATAATAGTTTAGTTTTACTTTGTAGTTGTTAATAACAAAAATCCAGGTCTAATCAAAGCATACGAAATATCATTGGTCTCATCTCGACCAGTTGTGTCAAATCATGTTTAAATTTTTAAAATTTATAAATTGTTTCTTATATTTTGCATTTTTACGATTCGTTTTTATTTTTCTCTAGCTTGATAGTTGAGGATGTTATACTCTATATCCTTTGTAACTTCGAATGAAAAACTTTCTTATATAATTTATCTCATTTTCTAAAAAGTCTCACCATCATTTTGCTTTCTTAACATGTAACTTTCAATTTCCTCTAATGTGACCTTTACATCACTTTGATTTAGGTATATACATTACATGAAGTTCTTTCATATAAACTCTCTAAAATTTTTACTTAATATTAAAATAATAATTTATGATTACTTGTGTTTATCTATATTTAAACTAATAGTAAATCTAAACAAGTTCTGATCTTCTTAAAATAAATATTGTTGGACTCATCTCTATGAGATCTATATAGTTAAATATTTATTTTTATTATTTTCATTCTCATATGATTATATTTTTATCTTGTTCTAAATCTCTTATCATGTGATCATTAATGTCTTTCATTTGGTCATATTACTTTGCTTCATTTTATCTCATTTCAATTTTAACATATGTTTACTTAAAATTAAAATAATAATTTATTATTATTACTACTTCATTTTTCTTTTAATTTGTAGTACCTCTTAATAAGGACAAATCAAGATGGAATAAAAGTTGTTGGACTATACATGAAAGCTCTATTGAATTAAATATTCATTATGTATTTTTGAATATTTTTATTAGAATTTTTGCATGTTTTATGAAATAGTTTTATTTTTACCTCATTTGATGATCTATGAGTCATATTTTATTTTCTATGATTTTGGCAATGTTAATGGGATATTTTTATTTGTGCTTGATATGACAATTGAGGATGTTATACTTAATTCTGTTATGATCTTTGTATGTAGTTTTCTTACAAAATTTATCTTATTTCTTCATTTTCATAATTTTTGCTATCCTTATCCTATGAATTAAATTTACTTAATCTTATCTTTATCATACGATCATTTAATAACAAAAAAATAATTTATTATTATTTATGCTTATTTACTTTATTAAGTCACCATATTTATAATTGAGTTCTATTTAAGGTGAACAAAATGTTGATGGAATCATCTCAAGGAGCTTTATCCAATTAAATATATGTTGAAAATTTACAAATAATTTATTTTGCAAGATGTTTGCACATTGTATAGGGCAATGCCTCTTTCGTATCACATAATGTCATGCTCAATCTCTTTAGCATTATAGAATGCATTATTCTCTTACAATTTATTTGACTTCTATAAATTTTTGTTCTTTCGTTTTCTTATATTACAATGCAACTCCAAATGTCATATCATGCATCCATTACATAACTTTAATTTCATTGTATTACACCACCTCAACTTATCAAATGTTTGCTTTAATGAATATTCACTTAATGTTCATATAGTATTTTGTTATTATTTATTCTTATTTATACTTTTAACTTACAATAATTTCTAACAAGCTTGGACCAAGAAGAAAATAGCATTGTTTGACTTGTTTTGATGAGATCAATCTAATTAAATATTTTTTCTATGTCATCTACATATTGTATAGTGCATTTCAAATCATGCCATATTTAGTGGTCAAGAATGTTATGCTCGACCTTCTAAACATTGTCGAACAAAATTTTTCCCCACTCTCTCGTTTCTTTAAATTTTTTTGTTTTTATTTTGTTATATTACAATGTCAATCCAAATCTACTCTTATATGACCCTTACATTATATTGATTTGGTTATATTACATTTTTTAATTTATTTCAATTCAACTTCAATATATAATTTCTTAACAAAAAATTAAAAACAAATCTTATTTATGTTTGTTTAAGTTTCTAATTAACAAAAATTGACAACAATGTTCAATCTAAATGAAAGTGACATTGTTCGACCCGCTTCGATGAGCTCTATCAAACAAAATAATCATTTATATATTTTTAATTAATTTACTTCTATGGTTCTCTCAAATTTTATGAGATATTTTGATTCATAAAAAACACATAGATTGAAGATGTCACACTTGATCTCAATAACATCTTTGAATGCACTACATGTACAATTTATCTTATTTTTTCAATTATTTTTTGTTAGTTTTGTTGCATTACTACGTAACTCTAAATCTCCAATTGTGTAGCCTTTGCATCCTTTAATTTTTATTATTTTGCTTTTCTTCAATTTATATTTTTTTAATTTTACTTTTGCTTACTTAATATTAATATAATAAATTATTATTATTTATTGTTATCTAATTATAATTCATGGTAACTCCATTTGCTTTCTGATCTATAAGAAACAAATATCATTAAAGTTGTCTCGATAACTTATGTTTGAGTAAATACTGATTTTCTAATCTTTATTAATTATTTATTACTACGGCTTTGGATTATTTCACAATAAATTTCAATTTTATTGGATTTAATGATCCAAGATGTTACACACAATCTCATTAAAAATTAAGAATGCATCTTTTTTGTACAAATTTTCTTATTTCTTCAAAAGTTTCACTCTTATTTGGATATATTACTATTTACTCTAGATCCCCACTCATGTAACCTTTATAACAATTTGATTTTTTGTTGTATTTAAGTTTTTTATTTACGTTTTTCAACTTTCCCACATATTTTCTTAATATTAAAATCATCAAATCAATTTTTTGTTCATTTAATTTTGTAATTTGAAGTAATTGTAAATAAGCTATAATCAAGATTAAAAAAATGCCATTAGATTGACTCAACCAATCCTTTTTAAATATATATTTATTTTTACCATTGTAAATATATATTTATAGAGATTGAGTGTAAAATTCTTCATTATAAATTTAGGTATAAGTCAAAATTTCTTATATAGCATCACAAAATGGAAAAAAATTTTAAAAAAGTTTTAATTTGATACGGCATACACAGAACAGTCCAACAAAATGTTTTTTCGTATCTATTAGATTTTTTGGAACATTAATTTTTAAAAAATTAAATATGCACAAATTGTAATAAATTATTAATTTAATATTAGCTTAATATATAATATATATATATATATATATTAAAACATAATTTTATAATTTGAACTGATGTAAGAAAATCAATCAAAGATACTTGAAAAGACGACATAGATTGAAAAAAAAAATTTGAAGTGAAAGGTACTATTGAGATCGAGAATAACTTTCTTATTTCAAAATTCAAGAACAAATAGTAATTTCATGTATAGATTACCCAAATAATAAACTAAATAAACATAATAAATAATTTTTAATAGGTTTGAGCTCATTTATACATGTCTAATGATTTTTATTTCATGTCTATTGAACTTCGTTTTGAATTTCAATGACTTACAAAACTAAATAAGAATAAATACTGATAAATTATTATTTTTAAGTTAGGTGAATAAATGTTATTATTGAAATAAGATAAACCATAGAAATTAACCTAACTAAATGAAAGTGATGTAACGGTAACACAACACAAGATTTAGTGTTACACAATTATATAACAAAATTTGATCATGAAATCAAGTACAAAAAATATTGTTGAGCATTCCAAAACCTTCTAAAATAAAATTTTTAAAAATAGAATAATGAAACCACTTTTGGAATTATTATGAAATATAGAAATTAATTAAGATAAATCAAATTAAATTATTTTTTTATTATTAAGAAAATATATACTAATAAAAATATGTCATATAACGAAGTAATTTTATAAAAGCAAATCATTGTGATGTAAATGTCTCATAAATCTAGATTTTAATAACATTGTAATGCAACGAAATCAATGAAAATAATTTCAAAATTTGAGATAAATTAAACGAGAATGTTTTTTTCTAAGAAACTAATGAGATCAAGAATAACATCCTCGATAATTAAATCAATTTCAAATTAAAATGTTTTGTAAATTATGCCAAAGCAATAAAAAATGAAATATTTTAAAATATAAAAAGTGAATAAATAATTTTGTGTAGCTCGTCGAGACTTTTTTTAGAATTACCAGCAATTAGAAAAGTAAATAAATATAAATGATAATATATTACTATTTAAATATTAGGAAAAAATATGTTAAAGCCAAAATGAAATAAATTTATGTAGTATCATAAAATCAAAGTGATGCAAAGGTCACACAAGATGAGTTTTAGAATTAAAAAACATTATAACAAAAAATATATAAAAATAATTATTTAATTACATTGTGTTCTTATTAAATAGTCAAATGTCATTTATTTTTTTTATCAGACTTCGTTTGGAACTAGTATGAAGTAACAAAGAAAATAAACATAAACAAAAATAAACTTATTTTTCAATAATATGTAAATTTATATGAAAACTAAAATAAGAAAAATAAAAGCAATATAATATAATCAAATAAAAATGATATAATGGTCACATGACGTGTGATTTATGGCTACATAGGAATATAACAAAATCAAAGAAAAAAATTTAAAGAATTAAAATAAATAATTTAGTAAATGTGTTTCTATATACTAAAGAAATAAAGTGTAATAGCATCAATCATCAAATTGAAACAGAATCGAAACTTCTCATAAAGCTTGATAAAATTCTAGAATCCAAAATATTTTAAAAAAAATAATAAAAATGAACAATATAATAGATAATTTGTTAGTCATTAAGCAAATGTATAGTAAGGAAAAAGTTATATAAATTAAAGGAATGTCATATGACATAGTTGAAGATATTTAAAGGCCAAATGATAAGAGAATGAGAGTTTCAAAGTAATATACTAAAATTAAATAATATATTAAAATTACTATGAGCTCATCAAAGCCTTAGAAAATCAAATATTTAAAAATTTATAAATGAATATTTTTTTGAATAACAGTTGATCAGATGAGTCCAATGACATTTATTAAGCCTCAATCAGATCTTATTTTAAATTACTTATAATTACAACTTTGAATAACCTTAAATAAATTTTATTTATTTTTTAATATTATATAAATATATAATAAGGTTAAATTAAATAAATGAAATTAATATAATAAAGAAAGTAGAACAAACATAAGGGCAACATGAAGTGAGATTTAGACATATTAAAATATAATTAAATTAAAAGGAAACATTTGAAGTGATGGAAACTATCTATGAGAGGAGATTTATGTTTACAAAGAAATGTGACACAATCTAAGCTAAAACCTTGAAGAAATTAGATAAATCATGCAAAAAAGTTACATTCTAACACACTAACGAGATTAGATATAACATTCTATATCATGAAATCATGTATGAAATACAATATTTCATAAAGCATGCAAAAAACCTTGAAAAATACATTTTAAAATAAATATTGAAGAAATGTAACATGACAAAATTGAGATGTTCTTAAGATCATATAAGAAAAATTTAGAGTTACATAGCTACAAAAAAAATTCAAAGCCAAAAATTTGTAGAAATGAGACAAGTGATATAGGAAAATTTTAATCTAAGATTATTGGGAGATTGAGTGTAAATACCACAATTATTAAAACGAAGTATGAATAAAAAAAGTCATAGAAGACAAGAAAACCCACTAAAATTTAAATACTTTAAAAAAATAATTGTGAGTGGAATGACATTTGCATCATCTTGATTGGACCAAGTTAACAATTTGAACAAATCACAAAGGTAAATAACTTAAATTAATAATAAACTATCATTTTATTACAGTGAATATATGCAAAAGCTAAAATAAGATAAATTTAAATAAAGTAATATAACCAAGTCAAGGTGAAACTTTTTAAGAAATAAGTTTAATTTTATGGGAAATTTTAATTCCTTGATAATTAGGACTTCAAAAGCAACCTCTTTGATATTGAAAGTTTAAACGATATCAATCAAAAAATAAAATATAATCTAATAAAAAAATTGTCAATGTCATGAGAGAAGAATTTTAATTATTGAGTAATATAACCAGATCAATGAAAAAACTTTAAATAAATTAAATAAATTGTACGAGAAACTTGCATTCCTGGATTCTATGGAGATTGAGCATAACATTCTCTTTTCTCAAATAAGATACAAATAAAAATATCTTGTAAAGCATGCCTAAAGCCCTCAAAAAAGTAATTTACAAATAATAGTGAGATAATTAATAGTATTGAGCTCATAATGTCGAGTGAAATGATTTTTTTTTCATCATGATATATACAAAAGATAAGGTGACATTAATTAAAAAAGTATAATATAACCCAATAATACAATCCAAGGGACATACAAGAGGAGATTTAGAGTTAACAAAATCAAATAAATTAAATGAGAAAGTTGCATCCCAAAATACTAAGGAAATCAAGTTTAACAACTTCGATTGTGAAATGGGATTCAAATAAAAAGGCCTCATAAAATAAGCTAGATCCATAGAAAATAAAAGTATAAAAAAATTAAAAATAAGTATTTAATTGGTTAAAGATTATTGAGACAAATGGAATGAGATTTATTACATCTTATTTGAACAACATTTGGAATTACTTTGAATCACCAAAGAAAATAAGAAAAGATAAAAATATTTATTTTTCTATTATTAAGCATATATTGAATCTTAAATAAGATTAATTGAGATAAATTAAAATAAACAAATCAAACAAAAAATTAAGAATTGTGTTAAATTTTATAGAAAGGTTTCTCTTCTGCTAACGAGAGGATCGAGTATAATATTCTCAATCATCAAATCCTATACTAATCAAAATAATTCGACAATTATGAAACAAAAATTGCAAATAAAACATATAAAAACATAGAAATATGAATATTTAATTAGACAATGCTCGTTAAGAAATGTACAATAATTGTTGTTATTTCTTAATTTGACCTCACTTGGAGTTAGCACATGTAGACAAAATAAATAACCTTATATAATAATAAATTGTTACATTTGTACTAATTAAAAGCAATGGAAAGGTCAAATGAGAAGTAAATTTACATAGAAACATAACCAAATCAAAGAAAATAGTTTGAACAAATAAGATAAATAGTATAATAATGTAGCATGCCAAGATACAAAAGAGATTAGGGATAACTTCTATCATTATGAAATCTAGTACAAATTAACATTTCTCAAAAAGATATTTCAATAAGATATAGCTTTAGAGATGAGTCCAATGACATTGGTTTCATTTGAATCAGACTCTACCCTAATTTTTTGTAAATTATTAAATTAAATAAACATAATAATAATAAATTATTATTTAAAATTTTGGAAATTATATGTTAAAGCTTAAATAGTATAATCTTAAGTAAAATAATATAGCCAAATCAAACCATTGAAAGGGTTAGACCAGATAAGAATTATAGCTTCCAAGTCAGGAGAAAGAGTGTAAAATTCTTCACCATAAGGTCTAATACATATCGATATGTCTGATAAAACCTCAAATACTTGAGTAAATTAAATAATTAAATATATTAAAATAATTTAAGTATTTTGAATTATTTTTAATTACAAATGAAAATATGTGTAATAAAAAAGTATTTTTATAATAAAAAGTAATTATGTTTTATAGTCAAAATAAGATAAATTAAAATAATATTATATAACCAAATCAAAGAGTCTAAATGGCACAATAGTGGAGAATTAGAGTTCCATATTGATATGACAAAATAATAAAAAAAATTTAGAGAAATCAGATAAATTATGTTAGAAACTTATATTCAATAATAAACAAGTGATCAAATGAAACATCCATGACCATAAAATATGGTATGAATCAAATTTTCTTATAAAGCATGTAAAAACTGAGAAAAAAATAATTGGATAGAGTTTATGAGGCTGAGTCCAACAATCCTTGCATTATCTGACTTGACATTGTTTGGAATTACAATACTATTTTTAGTAAATTGGATAATAATACAAAAGATTTTCCTCCATTATGTTTTCATTCTAATTAATAAAAATTAAATTATATGTAAATATAAGCAAGAATATAAATATTTATCATATAAAAATATATCAAACTATATAGTATGAGAAAGTTATTAAAGATGGGCAAAAAAAGAGACTATGAAAATGGTGACAACTATTCCACAAGAGAGAAAGTGAGAAACTCATAGAGTAGAAGAGTGAAATAAAGTTCAAAATAGTAATAATGGGTGAATAAAAATGATTTAATGAAGATGAAAAGAAAGTGACACCTTAGAGGAGATAGAGAGAATAAATACAAAAATACAAGTGAGAAAAATGAGAAAGTTGAGAAGGATAAAGGAGATAAACATGGCAAGAGAAATATCAAAAGATAAAAAATTAAGAGACAAATATGAGAATGAGATGAGAGAGAGAAAGAACTAAGGGAATCTAAGAGACATCTAAATAAATATAAAAAAGTTAGAATTAATTAAATAAAATTTAAGTTTTAATAATTATTCTTATAATTTTTATTAATTATAATAATTTAATCATATATATTATTTAATAATATTTAAATTTTAAAATATTTGAGGTTTACTATTATTTTAGAAAACTACAAATATTTAAAGAATATTTTGACTATTAATTTAATATTATTTAATTAATCCTCATAATTAAAAGTGTTAATTAAATAATAAAAATATAATTATTCTATATATTGTCTTTATTTGGTATAATATAGACAATGTATATAAATAATGTTTAACATTAATGATATAAGTTTTTACAGCTAATTTTTTTAAATATAATATTTTTATATTCAAAAAACTTTTACATAGCATGTAAAACTTATTATTTTGTTAATAACATAATTCTCTATATTCTTTATTCAATTATTTTTTATAATAATATTTTTTATCATTAACATTTTATTAAAATCTATTGTCAATCATTAAAAAATGGAATTTATTGAAATATTAGGAGTAACATAATGACCTCTGAATTGGTCGCCATCCCAATGCTACTCTCACCAAAGTATGCTTATATTTTGAGTTTTAATGCCAATCAAGTGCTATAATGCTAATGTGCTCTTGCCTAAAAATAAAAGAAAAACTCATTGTTGTGTGTTTACTATCGTAAACATAATGAGTCATTTCAAAATTTTCGTTAATTATTATGCATATGGACTTTTTAAAAAAACTTTGTACTTATTATATATGTCATAATATACTCTAATATTCATATTTCTTTTTATGTAAAATTAATAAAATACAACATAAACTAACATTTTTTTAAAAGAAAATATTAAGACATAAGGCTTTGTTTCATTAGTAATTCTTCTCATTGGTAAAAGAATTTACATTATAAATATGAATAATAAAATATATATTTATCATAATTAATATCTATTAAAATTTGAAAATAAGACAATTTTCAAATATTATTAATTGATAGAGCTATAAAAGTTATAATATGGACTGAGATAATGATTCTATAAGAGAGAAAGAGAGAGAGAGAGAGAATGTTATAGTTAATAAAAGAGAAATAGAAAGAAAATTTGTAAAAAAGAGAAGATAGATAATTCAATGAAAAAGAAAAGAATAAGTGAGAAGATAAAAGAGATTGAGAGAATAAATAACAAAGTAAAAGAGAGATAAATACGAAAATAAAGAGAAAAAGAGGAGAGATAGAAGAGAATGAGAGTATAAATAGATAGAAAAAAAAGCGAAAAATAAGAGAATGGTAATGGCAAAAAGAATGAAATAAGATAATATAAGAGGCATTAAGATAAGGAAAAACAACTTGAAAATATTAAATAAAAAATTATATTTTAAAAAATAAAATTACAATATTTATTAAATATTACAAGTTAATCATATATATTATCTAATAACATTAAATTACAAGAAATATGACATTTGTCATTATTTTAGTGGATTACAAATGTTTAAACTATATATTGACTATTAATTAAATATTATTTTTTATCCATATAATTAAAGTAGTTCATTAAATCATAAATATTATAATCATCTATTATATTATCTTCATATGAGATAATATAAATAATAAATATAAATAATATTTCATGTTATTGTTATTATATTAGATGTCTCAAATTCTATGATATATTATTATTATATTTAAAAAATTTAAAGACAAAACATGTATATGTGATTTTGACCATATGTTAATTATAATTTACTACAATTGTTATAAGTTATTTTCCAAAAAATTAAATTAAATTACAGAGTTATTTTAGTATATGAAATTAATGGAGATGTTATAAAGTTAATATCAAAACTTAATTACTAATATCATAATTATAAACTATCAATTATAATTACTTAATTTTTTAATGTTAAAATGTTAAAAAAAGTCATAAATTAGACAAAAGAATGTTATCAAAAAATTATTTGCAACACGGAGTTATTTTGAGAGGTCACCCTTCCAAATACAACTCCCACCAATACATCCTTAAGTTTAGAGTTCTAATGAGATTTATTTCTATAATACTGGTGTTGTTGCACATGCATACAAAAGCTAGATAATTGTACATGTGGTGTTAATTTCTTAAAGATAATGACTTGTATCTGAAACGTTTTACATTATCATGCATATGCATTTTTAAAAAACATTTATTCCTATTATATGTCATAATATTTTCTGATACAAATATTTAAGTTATATCAAAATAATAAAAATTACATAAACTATACCTTTTTACATAGTAGAAATTAATACAGTAGAGTTTCTTCCATTATTTTTTCAATCTCAAGAATCAAAAATTAAATTGCATGGTAAATAAAAATAATAAAAATGGACATTTATCATAAATATTATATATTGAACTATGCAACATGAGATATATTTTAAATATTATTAATTCATGTGTTGAAATGGAGATTCTAAAGATGAAGATACTATTATGCAAGAGAAAGAAAATCATAGATTTATAAGAGTGAAATAGATAAAAATGGTAATAGAATTAGATATTACATAAATTAATTAAGTGTAAAAGGATAGGTAACTTATTGGAGATAAAGAAAAAAAATTTAAAAAAATAAAACAGAGTGAGAAATAAGAAACTTGGGAAAGATAGAGGAAATAGTGAAATGAGAAATTTATAATATTTATTAAATATAACAAGTTAATCATATATAATATCTAATAATATTAAAATATAAATCATATTTAAGGTTTATATTATTTTTGGATATTACAAAGAAAAAAAGAGAAGACTAAGGAGGTGGAGATAATTAAAAAAAGTGAAAGGGAGTGTGAAATGACAAAATACACAAAGATAAAGAAAATGTAGCAAAGAAAAATATAAAGAGATAGACAATAAAAGGATAAATAAGAAGATGATAATGGGATAAAAGAAAGTGATAGAATTTAAGAGACATTTAGACATAAAGAAAATGTTGACTAAAAATAATTTCATTATTCTTACATATTATCTTCATATGATATAATATACATCATAAATATAAATAATATTTAATATTAATCACAAAGCTTTATATTTCTATTAGTTTATTACATGATATTTCTACATTTATAAAAGTCTTATATATTTAATAATATACTTTATTATAAATATTATAGTAATATCAAATTTATAAAACATTGGATAAATTATTATTTTCTATAAAAGAAATATTGATATGTGAGATTTGTTTGTATTAAGACACCATTCTCTTAAAACAAAATTAAATTACACAATAAATATATGTAATAAAAAATATTTATTATATTTAATATATATTAAACAATAAAACATAAGAGATTTGTCAAACACTATTAATTGATAAGGCTAGAAAAAGATAATGTAAATGGAAATAATTATTCTAGATGATAAAGGAAAAGTCAAGGATTGATAAGAGGGAAACAAAAAAAATAATAAAAGAGCAAGATGAGAGATGATTAGATGAAGAGAATAAGTTAAAGGGCAAAGATATAGGAGATAGAAAGAATAAATAACAATGGAAATGGGATAAAAAAATGAGAAAATAGAGAAGAAAAAAAGAGAGAGTGAGGAAGAGAATATAAAATGATAGAGAATGGAGAGAGAAAAAAAAGAGAATGATAATGGTGGAGAGAAGGAAGTGACACAATGCGAGTCATTGAGATAAAGTGAAAAAACTAAGAGAAAGAATTAAATAAAGTTAAACCTTAATAATTAAACCTATAATATTTACTAAATATTATAAATTATCATATTAGATATTTAACAATATTAAAATATAAAATAAAATGAGTTTATTATTATTTTATAAATTATAAATGTTTAAAGTACATATTAATTATTAATTTAATGTTTCTTATTAATTCATATAATTAAAAAAGATAGATAAAAAAATAATATAATTATTCTAATATATTATCTATATATGACATAATATAGATAATAGATATAAATAATATTAGCATTAAAAAGGATTTTTAGATTTCTAATAGTCTAAAATACATCATAATTATATTTAAAAACATTTATACATAGCACATATATATAATTATAAATAAATTACTTATTATTAATACAATTTTTATAAGTTATTTTGTTAAACTAAAATACATTAAAGTTTTTACTTATTATATTATATGAAGTACCATATTTATTAATATATGAAATTGATAATGATGTAACGATGTTAATATTAAAAATTAACTATTAAAAATGTAGTTATAAGTAATTGTTTCTAACAATTAAATTTTCTAATTTGAATATATTATTAAAATAAAATTCTATTCATTAGGAAAAGAAATGCTATTAAAAATATGTGTAACATGAGAACTTCTAAGCATGCTTAATTTTTGGGTTCTTAATGAGATCTAGTACTTTAACAATGGTGTGGTCACACATGTATACAAAAGCTAAAAAAACATAGTTGTGTAATTATTGTCTAAAATATAACAAACCATTACTAAAATTTTTAAAATTATTTCTTTCTTCTTCTTCTTCCTGTTCTTCTTCTAGTTCTTCTTCTTCTTCTTCATCTTCCTCTTCTTCTTACACATCGTCTTCTTCTTTTTCCTTTTCTTCTTCTTCATCGTCATCTTATTCTTTTTCTTCTTCTTATTCTTCTTTCTCTTCTTCTTCTTCTTCTTCTTCTTTTTCATCATCTTTTTCTTCTTCTTCTTCTACTTCTTCTCCTTTTACTTGTTCTTCTTCATCTTCCCTAACTGTTCCATCTTTTTCTTCTTCTTCTTCTTCATTGCCTTCCCCTTCTTCAACTTTTTCTTCTTCATTTTCTTCTTCTTCCTCTTCTTCTTCTTCTACAACTCCAACTATTACTTCTTGTTCTTCTTCTCATTCTTCTACTTCTTCTTCTTCTTCTTCTTTTTCTTCTTCTTCTTCATTCTTATTCTTCTTCTTCCTCTTCTTCTTTTTCTTTTCTTCTTCTTCCTCTTCTTCTTCTTCTTCATCTTCTTCTACTTCTTCTTCCTCTTCTTCTTCGCCTCCTCTTCCTACTTCTACTTCTTCTTTTTCTTCTTCTTCTTCTTCTTCTCCTACTACTACTATTACTACTACTACAAATTCTTCTTCTTCTACTTCTTTTTCTTATTATTCTTCCTCTTAATCTTCTTCCTCTTGTTCTTAGTCTCCTTCTTGTTCTTTATCTTCTTGTTCTTCTTGTTCTTCTTCTTCCTCTTCTTTTTCTTCTTCTTCTTCTTTTTCTTCTTCTTCTTATTATTATTATTCTTATTATTATTATTAATATTATTATTATCACTATTCTACTTCCTCTTCTTCTTTTACTTCATCTTCTTCTTCTTCTTCTTCTTCTTCTTCTTCTTCTTCTTCCACTTCTTCATCTCCTTCTTCTTATTCTTTAACTTCTTCTTCTTCATCTTCTTCTTCTTCCTCTTCATCTTCATCTGCTTCTTCCTCTTTTTCTTCTTCCTCTTCCTCTCCTCCTTAACCATCTCCTCCTCCTTCTTCTTCTTCCTCTTCCTCTCCTCCTTAACCATCTCGTCCTCCTTCTTCTTCTTCTTCTTCTTTTTCCATCTCTTCTTCTTCTTCTTCTCCTCATCCTCCCCCTCCTCCTCCCCCTTCTTCTTCTTCTTCTTCTTCTTCTTCTTCTTCTTCTTCTAATTCTACTTCAACCTCATCTTCTTCTAATTCTTATTCTTATTCTTCTATCTCTTTTTCTTCTTATTCTTCTTCTTCTTCCTTTTCTCCTTCTTCCTTTTCTCCTTCTGCTTCCTCTTCTACTGCTTCTTTTCTTCGTCTTCTTCTTCTTCTTCTTCTTCTTCTTCTTTCTTTTCTTCTTTTTTCTTCTTCACGTACTAGTTCTTCCCCTTTTTCTTCTTCTTTTTCTTCTTCTTCTTCTTCTTCTTCTTCTTCTATTCCCTCTTCTTCTTCTTCAAATTCTTCTTCTTCTTACTCATAATCTTC